>JAOXNZ010000092.1:6554097-6581765 GCA_028566095.1 Kryptolebias brasiliensis
ACATGTACACAGGGAGAACATGTAAACTCCACCCAGAAAGGCCCCAGGCCGGGATGTGAACCTGCAACTTCTTGCTGGACAGCAAGAAGCACTACGCCGCTGTTCCACCTCTCAACAAAATCTTCGTTAATTATTTTATATACAGAATATACAAAGGTTAGACATGAACTTTAATCAAAACTACCTGAAATTAAAGTCCTAAAGATTCCTTGAAGGAATGCATATCACCAGATGCATTTCATGCCAGAGTTAAGCAAAAATATCATACAATGTGTAGTCATCAAAGCATATGTTGGGGATTATGCATAACTACTACTACACCAAATTTTAGCTCAATATCTGTAAAATTAGCTGATTTATAGCCATCTTGAATTGGGTTGACTCCAAAAAGTATTAATTTGTAGATGTGCACCTAAAGAATACTTTCTGAGAGTTTCACTAAAATCCATCCAGTGATTTATGAGATATTTTGCTAACAGACAGACAGTATTGACTCCAGTAGTTATTGGCAAAGTTTTAAAAGCAGATCAGTCAGTGCTCAGAGTTTGTGTTGGGAATGACTCTCGCCTATTTCCACATCTAAATCTCTAAAATTGACTGAGTCATAGTCATTTATGTGTTGCCTAGTGTTAAAATATCACTTCTCCAAAACAATGTTAACAAAGGCTGAACAAAACATTTTTATAAAAGTATAATTTGTTGTATTTCACATCTGTAATCATTTGTGGTGCTTTCTTTATCGATTCACTCTCATTCAAGATAGATGGGCTTAAAGAAGAAAAGAAGTTGTTTGTTGTCAGTTTCCTATTGAAAGTCAGAGGAGCCCATTAAAAACACTTGAACCCCTTGAAACAAAGTATTTTTGTGGTAAAATCAAAACTTGAATTGGTTTGTCTGTCATCTCCAGTATCATCTGTTTTACTTAACAATGTAAACAATGAGAGTCACGATTATTCATTATTCAAATGCACATAAGTTGACTGCCAAGAAACTAACACCTCTGTTTAGTAGCTATTTTCTTTCTAACTGTTTAGTTTAGCTAATTCACCGAGGACATCTTGCCAAAAGCGACCAGCAGGTACAGTTGTGAGACCAGGATTGTCCCTGAGCTGTTTTTTTTTTTTACAAATATTTGAGGGTTTGTGATATTGGAGTGAGTAGGCCTGAAGCCAGCTCTGTGTCATGCCTTTGGCGCGTGCCAACTTTTTACTAAACATTTCTGGCCCCATCCCCCCCTTCTTTTTTTTCCAGCAGGGGGAATGGAGAGCCTCAATGCTATCATTCTTTGATTCTGTTTGAATCTGGCTGCATGTGAGCGGCAGGAAAAGGAGCCAAACGTGCTTCCTGAATGTTTCAAGGGGGAAAACGCTGTAATAAGCAAAGGGGTGGGTGGTTAAAAATAACTGGGCTATATAAGCTCAGAGCAGGAGCCCAGTCGCTCTCAAACTCCCACTGACTCGTGTTCAGTCAGGACGTTCCAGGCAGGACCGCCACTACCTCTCACACTCTCACAACGTTTTTCCATGAGGCAGAGCTGTTATGTCCCGATCCTCGCAACGGTGATGAAGCACTTACCGACTTGACACAGACATGATGCATGCCGGCGTTCATTTCACCAATAACAGCTGCCCAGTTACAACTTAAAAACAACATGAGGTTTCATCATGGAGAATATGAGAAGTTCTGTACGATGAGACATCTAACGCAACCCAACCAGTATTTGAAAACAAACGCAAACTTTAAAATAACTTTTATCATTTTAAAACATAAAAATCTGATGTTTCAGGAGACTGGAGACTGTAGATCAAATGGTCTTCATCGATTACTGAGGAACTAAACATTAAACTGGTTGTTCCGGTTTACTTGTACCCATTTTTTTTCTTTTTTTGTTTTACTTTTTCTCCTAATTCTTGGAAAGCAACTTTGCAGTTTTTGATTATGCATGCATTGGCATAAGGAACTTCTTTTTACAAATAACTTCTTCACTTGTTTGTACAATTCTTACTGGTTTACTGAAATTCATACAGTGAGGTAAAACTGGCTGAGTTATGGTTATATTTGTGTTTCCTAATGTCAGTTGGCTGTGGCTGCCATCTTAAATTGGGTTGAATCCAAAAGTTAATTAGTTGTAGGTGTACATCCAGTGATTACTTTCCAAGAGTTTCAATAAAATCCATCCAGTGGTTTATAAGATATTTTGCTATGGCTACAGACACACACAGAGACATGAGTATTTGGGTATACTCACTCTGCAAATATGTCAACATCAGATGTCAAATGTCAGTTCAGCGGAAAGATTTTCTTAAATTTCAGTGGAAATGTTGCTCATTTACATTTAAATATCCACAATGAGTTGGGTAACAAGTTGGAGGACACTGCTTTGGAAAAAAAAAACATCACAAATTTGAGAAGAACACTGGATCCTCCACCAGCTCCAAGGTGTTTCTGATCTCTGACCAGAGTGGGGAACCAAAAGGTGGACTCCTCTACGGAGATCACTTCTTTATGAATTTCTTACAAATTCCTTTTCATGCAACTTCTTCTGACAAATAATGTGGGCTGCTGAGGTGAGAGGATTGTTCCACCCTTTGTGTGTAAGGTCCTGGCTGTCTGCCTGAATGAAATTATCTCACTGGGTATGTACAGTACATTTCTTCACAGGAAGTGACGGCTCAGAATGAAATAAAAACCTGTCTCATAAACGTCATCAGATTACTTAATGCTCCCACTAGACCTTCCAAATGTTTTCCTTTTTTTTTTGTCTTGTGTTATCCTTTTGTTGCTCTTCACTTTGTGTGCTGTTTCACAAAATTTCAGGCTGCTGCGATCTGACAATTCTTTGAATACAGCTCTGACTAAAATCTGTTGTTAGATGGATTTACTTGTGATATTAAAAAAACTGGTTTATAGTATTTAGGTTATTTATTAGACAAATGAGCCTGATCGTATTGTAGATCAACATCACACTGCTTTAGATGCATATCATTTTTAGGCCTTTTTAGGCTTTACTGCACAATGATTCACAAAAAGAGTTAAAAGGTCAGGATTTCATTTCACAACAGTATTCTGACACATGACAAACAAAACGTCAAACTGGCACCAACAAAAAAATCAACTGAAACATTCGCTAAAGTTCATTTTCCAGCTTGGAAAGTCAAAGATTTTACCAACCTTGACTTCAAAAATCAATATGAATCTTGCACACATAAAACATGGTGATAGCTGCTATAACAACGTGTTTATTTGTACTACAGTGTTTGAATGCATGAAACGTAGAGAAATAAATTGTTATCACCTTGTATAGCTAACAGTAGTCAGTCTGGTCACTGAGCACAAAAGTGAGCAAATTCCATAGGTTTTCCAAACTGGAACTGAAACAGACTTTAGTTCCAACTTTGGAGGCAAACTGATCACAGTATTAGCTCTGCTAGAGACTTTTTACCTCTTGGTTTCGGGATTTTTGACATCACTAGGAAAACCGATAGCTAGCAGTAACTTTACATTTGAACACATAGTTATATAGGTTACGGGTTGGTACTTTTCTGACATAGTTTCCAAAAAATGTCAAACAAATCTATGTCTTTTTACACATAAATGTAATGTATGTTTCAAAATTTGTTTCAAACCAAAATGTATTTGTCAAATAGCAGTGAAGCTGTGCTTTGGTATTGGTTATAATGAATTATAAAGTAAAATGACAACGAGTACTGCGATTTTAGCAAAGAATGAAGTTCCCTAAATTAAATCTTGAAGACATTAAAATGTGTTGAAGGTAGCTGTGCAATAGGGGAAGTGAGAGAGTTCTCACTCTCACTCTGTGCACAGCAGAATTGGGTTGCACCAAAGAGCAGAGGTCAGAGTTAGTGGTCAAGGGTTCAAACATCAGGCCAGCTGCTCTGCTGTTACAAAAAAAAAAACATTTCCTCTCAGGCTTTACTGGACTCCCTCTGCATGACGCACATTTCCACTGAACACAGTGCAGCTCAAGCATTAGGATGTGGAAACCTCCCAGCTGCACAGTTTTACTGGTGATGGTGGACACAACAGTTTGAAGGATCTGTCACGAGGAACTGAGCTGCCTGGGCCAAATCATAAATCATCCCACTGAATGTCTGTGTAGTTTATCTGTTGCATAACAAGGGGGAACAAAGCATGAGGGTCTTAACCTTCCTGAAGACATCAAAAGAGAGCGAAATAGAGGGAGGTAGAGAAGAGGAGGGTTAAATTAAGAATAAGCTGGTTTTGAGGAGGGGGGAGTCACTTTATTGGATATAGTAACCTGCTGCACAACATTTCTGATTGATATACATATATAGTACTCTTCTACACCATATTAGGATTTCTAAAATCAATTAAAACCAAGAAACTGCATGTAAAATCTTAAAATGCACTTTACAGCGAGTTAAAAATGTCAAGTTTTCATAAAACGTTCATTTCTGACAGCATGCAAAAGAGTTTGTAAACAATATTTCCTTGCATGACTCTATGTATTTATACTGTGGTTATTGGATATAATCTTCAAAGGCCAACCATTCCTTGAAGGGATGCATATTGCCCTACGTCTTTCATGCCAGAGTTACAAACTCTTATGCAGAGAAAGCTGTTTTGGTCAAACCTTGAAAGTAATGTTATGTGCAATCTCATGACATTAAGAAACCTTATGCTGTCAGCTACTGCCATCCCAAATTGTAGCTCAATATTTGTAAAACTGACTGAGTTAGAGCCCTTCATGTGTTGGTTAATGTTGATTAGCTGTCGGTGCCATCTTTAATTAAATTGATTCCAAAGATTAATCAGATGTAGATGCTCATCCAGTGATTATTTCTTGAAAGTTTCATTCAAATCTGTGCACTGGTTCATGAGATATTTTGCTAACAGAGAAATATGTAAACACACGCACTTACAGGCACTGGTAAAAACACTGTTGTCCACTTTTGCCTTTCCAATAAAAATGACCTGACACTGATTTTTTTTTTTTTTTTATGTATGAAATCTTTTATTGAAGTTTATTATTAGTTCTTTCTGTGCTTTCATGTCCAATTTGTTGTTGTGGTTCGTTTGTTTGGCCATACAGAGCTCAATACAAACTTCAGCACAGACAGACAGAGAGAACAGAGAAGTTTTCATCTTAAGAAATCTCACCCTCTTCATGTCAGAAACCAGATTCCTCTGCAGAGTGTTGTGATGTAAATGGGACCCCGGTCGACACTGCGTCACCCCCACCTCTGTTATTTACACCTGAATGGGACGTTACCTTAAATCATGTTTACATCACGAGAGGTCAGAGTGTGAAAAATCCTCTGAAAAGCGATTTGAGACGAGCCTGGCGCCTGTTTGGACAAGCCCGCTGCGAGGGAACAAAAAAACTCAAAAAAAAAAAACACCTTCTATTAATGATAATGAGCCGAGAGACGCGCCAGGCAGGTGGATGCAGCTGCGCACCTCACAGCACTGAAAACCATCACTGAAGCCCAACGAAACATCTGGAAAAGGCTGCATTTTTATATTCATGTTGGAAGAAACAAATTAAAGATCAATGTGTTGGCAGAATCCTTTTTTTAAGACTGTCATGCTGCAATACGCTTGGCTACAAATGCAGGTTCACGTCCTCATTACTGCACTTTGTATGACAGAAGAAACAAAATGCACATGTTGTTGTTTGTGCTGCAAAAGCATTGTTAGTTGATTATATAGCGTCAAAAGTTCTCCTAACTATCTCCAGGATGCATACTGAACTTGGTAAAAACTGCTTTTTGTCTTTTATTGCTTCACAACTCTGGAAAAATCTTTGGAAATCTTTTAATTGTTGTTGGTTCGTATTTATGCCGCCATCTTGACCAGGGATCCCTGCCAGAAGACCTCAGTGGGACCTTACTGGTACAATAAAGCAAAAATAAAATAAAATAAATAATTAGAATAAAATAAAATAATTAGAGTAATTGCAGTAAAGTAGCTGAATGATTTTGCTGAAAGTTTAAACTGAGTTGATAAAGCTTTAAAAAAAAGCCAGAAACTAATTAAACAGAGCAGCCTTACCTAAGAGCTAAAAGAAGCAAAAGACAAGCTAAAGCCAAAAAGAAACAGAAAACTAGCTAAAAGTAGCAAAAGGCTAGCTAAAAGCTATATGTAGCAAAACCCTATCTAAAAGCAGCACGAGATAAACTAAAAGCTAAAAGTAGCAAAGGGCTAAGTAAAAGCTAAAGTAGCACAAGAAGATAAAACGAGAACAATGATTTTGAAGGATTTGAAATGTCTCAATGTATTTCTGTGGGAAAAATATTTGCAAATTTTATTTTATTTTTTTTACTTTAAACGTTTCTAAAGCTGAAGGTTTTGTTGTTTGAACAGCTAAAATAGCACAAAGTATGCACAAGAGGTTGGATTGCAAAATAAAAACATAATGGAAAAATAGAAACCAGGACAATAATAGATCAAATTCCTTATTTAAGGTAATGTCTCCATGGCGTATTCTTACACTTAAATGTTTTTCAAGTGTTTCCTTTTATGTCTCACTCATAGTTCAATAAAATGTAATTACTGATCACCTTAAAGCCCTGTCCTTTTATTGTTGTTGTAATGATTACATGTAGAACTGACAGCCTTTATATGATGTTGTTGGTGCGGCTTGCCCTCTGGCAGTTTCTGTCATTAAACTTGTTCTTTTGAGCGTGTTACGTAAGTATCTATGGTTGCTATACAGCGTGTGTGTGTGTGTGTGTGTGCATGTATGCGTGTGTGTTGTAGGCAGGGCTTGTCTTAGTGCGTCAGCGTGGGGGAGGACCCCATCTTTATAGGCCGCTCTGCGCTGCGCTGCCTGTCATACAGCAGACTGAGCCCGGCTGCCTGCAGCATCTGCTTTATAAAGAGCTAAATTTACCGAACTTTACGTTGTTTCCTGAGCTCTCTCAATTGGCCAGGCCGACTCGGCTCAGAGAGTTATAAGGTCGGGAGGACCTCCTACCACTTTTAAACTTGTTCATGTGCTTGGAGCGCAGCTGTGGAGAGGGGCGACCGTGAAGCAGGCGCGCACGGACTCTCGCTCTCTGTTCTACTAGACTTTTTTTATTGTTTGACGAAACGTTTTAGTTGTAATTAGTTCACCAAACGATGGCCTTGTCAGGAGTGATGCTGCCTTCATTTTCGACATTCTCTAACCAAAGAGAAAAAACCTGGGAAAATGTAAGTTGGAGATCAGTTCGCAGAATGTTGTGAAGTCTTGATTTTGATTTATTTTGATCGCTACTTGAAGTTGAATTTCTTGTCTCATGTCTTCATATATTTTGTTCCTGCAGAGATGGAAAGGAGAAATGGACAAACTAACAAGTTGCTCCATGCTTGAGATGGTACATAACCTGGACAATCCGTGCAAAAAGGACGACGAGGATCTGAGTAATTATTTGGATCTGGATTTTATTCTCTCCAACACGACTGGATCGGACGCAGCGGTGGAGTATGCTGGCCCAGCTGACCCTGGCATGTTCACAACTGGGAACTCCGTGCCATCGTACCCCGCTGACGACCACCGCTCCCCGCCTCCCCCGTACGGCGCCAGCCTCATGACTGAGCTCCTGCGCTCCGAAGTAACCGGCAGTTTTGGTATTACGCGCGGTCCCGGCATCCAGGGAAGGTTCTATGTCAACACGGCGCCTTTCCCCCGCACGGACAACATCAAAATGGAGCCGAGCATGGACAGTTACGGCCCCGTTTTGGGGATGGTGCCCCAGAGCTGCAGCAAAATCAAGCAAGAGGGCAACGTTTCGTGCATGATGTCCTTTGAGCAGCCGCGGGTGGCCATCTCTCCGCGCGCAGCCAGCAACATGACCCCGCCACTGAGCCCCGACGATCAGGGAGCCACGGACTGCCAGGCACAGCTGTGCCAGCCCATGAACTTTCAACAGAAATACCACACGCCGGCGGCCTTTCAGCACCACCCTCAGGCTCCCCAGATGCAGATGCCCTACCACGCTCCGCATCCTGGCTATGGCATGTATGATGAAGGGCTCAGCCTGCAGCCAGGCGCGCAGAGGGTGATGCTCACTCCACCCTCTTCACCTCTGGAGCTGCTGGAGTCCAAACCAAAGAGAGGCCGGCGCACCTGGCCGCGCAAGCGCACGGCGACCCACACCTGCACGTTCGCCGGCTGCGGGAAAACTTACACCAAGAGCTCCCACCTGAAGGCCCACCTCAGAACTCACACCGGTAAGTTTCAGCTCCTCTTCGTCTTGGCAAATAAAACGTCATTCGTGCGTAATTACGCACAACGTTCCACACTCTGTTCCTCTTTAACCCCAAACTCATGAACTCCACTGTTTCTGTCCACGCAGGTGAGAAACCATACCACTGCAGCTGGGAGGGTTGTGGATGGAAATTCGCCCGCTCCGACGAGCTGACCCGTCATTTCCGGAAACACACCGGACACAGGCCGTTCCAGTGCCACCTGTGCGAGCGCGCTTTCTCCAGGTCTGACCATTTGGCACTTCACATGAAGAGACATATGTGAAACAGCCCACCGAAAGACTCTGATCTAACAGGGGATTGTATTATTTTGTATTGTGATTCAACTGTATTTTTTTTTATTTAAAATGCTCTCTTCGTGGCCAAATCTTTTTATATAATACTGAAATGAAAAAAAAAAGTTTTAGTGTTATTATTTTCTAATAATGTAGCTGGTACTACTTTGGTTGTATAAAGAGCTTTAGAAAAGCTTTGTTTGCCAAAGAGCAGGCAGACCAAGAAGGGGCTGGCCCTGTATATACTACTCTCCTCTGACAGAACTGGAATGCTGTGTTTGACACAAAAGTGCCTTTCTATGACTGTGCTACTGTAAAACTCGTGACAGAACGACATGGCCAAAGGGAAAAAATATAGTAAATGTTCTTGTGGACAGGGGTAAAATGCACATATACAGTTGCCTAACAAGTGCAGAGACAATGTTTTATTTAAACTGCCTCAGTGTCTGAACTGCCTTTTCATTTCTGAACTTTTTTATTGTTGAACTGTTAAACTCTTGGTGTAAAACTCCTGGATCCAGCCCCTCTGTACACTATCAGGGCTTGATGTCCTGTGCATTATTTTTTACTTAAATTTATATAAATAAGTACATGGATTTTATACTGTAAAATGTGTATTTATTGTAAATATTAAAAAAAGGATCAATTTGAACATTATGACTCTGGTCCTCCTCATTGTTTTCTACATGGTCGTTCATTCCTTTGTTCACAGGTTTTGATTAACCACATCCACCCACTCACTCAACAAAGGTTTCACAACTGCTTGAAAATAGGTGCAGCAGAACATGCAGCTCAGTCACACAAAGTTCACCTCGCAGTCGTTGGAGGCAGACCTTTAAAACACTTGATTTCCACAGTGATGTTTTGCAGCTGCAAGATAGAAGGGTAGCCGCTTGTGGGCTTAGCCTATAAATACAAACACTCCATTTTCATAATTACAGAGTGAGGCCAGGAGCTGTCTGGACAGAGGGGCACAGCAAACCCTCATCAGGGAGCCCTTAGACTCCCTTTCTGATGGGTAGAAATTATAGCAAGACATCAAAGGGCCTTAATACTACAATTACACACAGTCACTCTACACTACAGTTTCAAAGTATTCAAGTCCACGTTATAATGTACATACGGTGTCAGTGAGCATTTGTATCTTCTGCATGAAAAACTGCATTGAGTGCAAATATCAAAGCCAGATGGCATTTCAGAATAGATAGATTACTGCTTTCGGTACCATTTTTGAAACTCTTTACTGGATAAAAACCCACAGGTTTATTGAAAACAGTGTTAGCTCCAGTTGCCTTGTATATTGAATTAACCTGTCGTGAAAACAAAAACAATAGAAGCAGAATGTAACTGAAAAGTTTCCATCAACACATATAAATTTATTATAACAATAAAAAGAGGAAGCGCATACCATGTCAAAAATATCTACACTGAAAGATGCAAATGTATCACTCTCATTTCACTTTTTTTAGTTCCAATATCAATGCATAAACTTTGATATGGAAAGAGACTATTTCAGTGCCTACAATGAGAAAAAAAGCAGGGCACAAATAATTTATCAAGAAATATCACTGCAAATGTGAGCTACTGTATGTAGTATTTTTATTTTAATCCCAGATCCCAGATAGTAAGTTTAAATACAAAAAATGACTGACTTCAACTGTAAAAATTATTGGGAAAAAAAAAAAAACTTGTTTCAGGAATGTTAAAACTGCATTTATTCAGTTAAAAGCTGTTACAATTTACAGGAAATCAAAACTGGAGAGCTTTTTTTTGTAATAATTACACACATTCTGTGCAATACTACATGTTACAGTGTTGATATGGTAAAAAGATAAGGCGCTGGCACAGTGAACATGTCCTGTATGGAGTATACAGTGCATTCATTATGTGCCAAATAGACCTGATTAGTATTAGAAAAATATGCATTATTTTAAGGCATTTGAAAATCTTTCCTTCACATATGACCGTCATAACAAAAACATATTCACAAGACAAAATAAAAGTCATCCAATGCGTGATCTTGTTATTGAGAGATGAGCCTAAATTTGTAACTGTGCATCTTTGGTAATGTGAAAAAAGTAAAAGTAAAAGAAAACAAAAGGACAACACTAACTGTAACAGCACCAGTATAACCGATGTTGGATTACACTTTTCCATTTTATCGAGGCTTGCAAGTTTATCGGAGTGTCCCAACAAGGCAACTGATGTTAAACTATCTGACAAAAACAAGCTGCTGAAATCTGAGGGATGGGCAACAGTGTGTAGAAAATGAATACCTCAATTATTATCACTAGCATCTCAAAGGCTTTGATTATCTTCAAATATTTCTTTAACTCATGCACTTTGAAGGCCATAAATAGTAGATTTGCAAGCATAAATAACTAGAAACACTTGTAACATTTGAAATAAAAATCTAAGTCATGATATAAACACTAAGATCCAGTTCTTTAAAAAAAAAAAAAAAAAAAGGAGCAAGGTTATTAATCGATTAATATTTACAGTAGACAAAATGTTCCATTCAACACCCGGTAATGAACAAACTCATTTACAGACCAACAGAGAGGTTGGAGCGTATTATATGACTTTCCATATAAACATTTATAAATGGAGTTAATCATGGTTACAGGCTTCAAGTCCATTTTTCTTCATAGACTACAGATTTATTGCTTTTTAATACATAAACTCTAAAATATTACTAAATTTAACCCCAACTAATATGACTTGTGTGGCTTCATAAATTAACACTGGCCAAATGAATGTGAAACTTAAAATAGTCAAAGACTTTCTTTTATGATATTAAAGAAAACTCTTCCCCCTTTTTTAAACATCACAACTCATTTTGGGTAACAGGTAAAACATAAAATGCTCACAAACAGCTCCTTTCTCTGAACAGATTAATGAAACTCTACAGCAAGAGGAAGATGAGACAGGCGGGAAAACAAGATGAGAGCCAAGTCTGTTGAGTTTACGCTCCAGCTGCCTTTCAATGCTGGTGGAGGAGCTCACCTCCTGCAATCAGCTGTTTAAAGTAGAGGCGGGGTGGTGGGGAGGAGGAGGTCACTAGAACTAAGGACAGTTTTACACTGGTTGGTGCAAAGACACATTGCACTGTTAAATTATAAGTCCAAACAGTTAATTCGTGATGTACCTCTGAATCAATTTCTTGTTTTTGAACTTTTTTTTTTTAAATTTAAGTAAGAATGGCTAAAAAAAGTGCAGAGTTTAACAAACAACATCCACCTGCCCCTGATAATTCTGTTAGAAATAGTGACACTTAGTGTCTGTGATGAGGGTTGTGCTACCTGCCATGTTTACTGCCTATCCCACTGAGATGGTAGAGCTCGCTCCTCTGTTCACAGTACTTAAAGACAGATGACATTTCGTTATGGTCTTCACTGGGTAAAACAAATTATATCAGAACTGAAATCATATTTCAACTGCCTACTGGTGGAAAATTAAACATTTTAGTCCTTATTTTGTATGCATTATGCATTTATAGGATTAGGTAGGACATGCAGGATTTTAAAGAAATATAATTCTTGATCAGGTTTTAACATATATTAGGAGGAGAGTGTAATAAAAGCATATTAAGGCCTGTATAAGGTGGAATCTCACTGGGCTGTGACTAAGAGCAAAAGGCATTCATGAGGGAATCTCCCAATGTCTCCAGAATGTCTTGCGACTTTCACGGTGTCCTCAACTTCCTGGTAAGACAGGCAGAGGTGCACAGCCCTGTCGCTTGAGTCTTTAATATGCTCAAAAAAAAAAATGGTGCAACAACTTTTTTCCTGAAAAGGCCAAGAATGCAGCTTTGCAACTCGTACACATGAAAGTAGGCCATGGTTTTTAAAAACTGGCACTTTAAATGCCGCCACGTGGCTCATTTGTCACTTGGTTGCAAGCACTCAAGAGTTTAGTGAAACTACAACGGGAAATTCATACATTTTCTTGCAACTTGAATCACCAATTGTCTTCCAACATTAGCAGCCCGGTGACATACCACCTAAAGTCATATTAGTTGGGGGTTTTTTCAACGGGTTTAACATAACAGCAGGTTAATTATTCCCAACAAGATATGGAGCCAGATAAAGCTGCAGTTAAGTATCCCACTTATTCTCATATCACTATTTTTTTGTAATGTGAAGCCAAGCTTATCCCAAATTTCTCAGTATTCTCCCTGTTTATATATGTAGTTTAGATGCAATGTACTGCTGATCAAAGTAAAGTCATTTCATGAGTCCAATCATAAGTAGAGAAACACTAGTTAGTAACAGGAGTCAGTGTTGAAATAGAGCCTGCAGACGGAAGTCTGTAAGGCAGACAGAAGGGGCAGACATGGTCAAGAATTGGAAAAGTCGGCCTTGCTGAGAGCGATGGCCAGCTCCAGGTCCTGCTGCTCCTGCAGCTGCAGCCTCCTCAGCCTCTCCTGCTCCTCACGTTCACTCTCCCGCTTGGCCCACTCCAGCTGCTGGCTCTCACTTCCAAACTAAAGCAAACAAACTAACATTAGAGTTGAAAATGAAAAAAAAAAAGAAAGAAAAATGCTGTGGCTTGTGGTTCAAATGTCAACAACAGACGAACAACAGACACAGGACAAAAGTTAAAATGCAGGGTTTTCTAACATTATTAAATACACAGCAAAAAAAAAGATGTAAATATAATAATAGATGCAGAAATAGCTGGACTTCACAACAATAAGCAAAAAGAGCAAAACTAAAAGCTCAAAAGAAGATTTTTACAAAGCACAATGCTACGCTAAAAAAAAAGTTTATGCTCACGCTTCCCCACACTGAATCACTGTCACAGAACATAATTATAGAAAATAACTGTGCACCTGAATCACATTATTCAGATTATTCAGTGCAGACAGGTTGTTCACATGCAAAGGATTGATCACCACACCCTTATACAGTCTTACCTTCACTTGTTCAGATCCTGGCAGAAAAACAAGAATTACAATACAGAGCTCGATATAAAACCTACAAGGCCCTTTTACAACAATCATGCTGGCATGAGGGATAAAATAAATTCATGTCATGTCAAAAGATACAAAACGCCATGCATCATCTCTCCACCTGAGAGCATGCTCGGCCATTAGCCTATACAAGATGAAGAAAACGGAAGATGGGAGACAAAGAGGTAGATTTACCCTGTTGTGCTCTGCTTCGAGGCATGTCTTACTTTGACAGCAAATAAGCCTTTTGCTTTCATTTCTTGGCTTAGAAAAAGCTCCTCAAGCGCTACTTGAGCAGGCAAGTTCACCACTTTGATATGTGAAAAGTTTCTAAATCCTCACTTCCTGTCAAAAAAAGAAAACTGAAGCACGTGGACCATGCAAGCCTGTTTGCCAGAAGGATGAACAACACAAATGACATGATAAGATGAAATATTGGCACTGTCTTAGTCTGTCATGCAAACATTTGATTTTATTGTAAACCAAGATGTCAAAAAGCTTTCAGATTTTCCATTTGTTAGTCAACAGCCAATAAACACAGCTTTCCTGTAAGCGCTCACAGTCCGAGGTAAACAAGGCCCAGAGACACAAGACGACACCTCTGAGCCAGTGAGATTGTGAGATCAGCAGCTCATGCAGACAAAGATATTTGACCCAACAGAAAACTGAGGGCGGACTACACTCACAGAGCCAAACTCTGCAAAACCCACAGGACAGTCTTTGGATGCTTTACTCGAGTGTGTTGTAACAAAAGAGTCTGAACTGACTGCAGAAGAGCAAACGCCCTGAAGTGGCTCTGATGCACTCAAACTGAGCATACCTACTGGAAAAGATAAACACTTAAACAAAAAAACATCAACACCATGGGGGGAAAAATAGAACCCCACAATGTGGTATCTTCACTGCAGATCCAAATACTTCAGACCCCCACTTGGGAAAATCAACTCACACTTAAAAGGTGAGTGGGTAATGTGACACTAAATATTCACAGTAAGACAACAGCTTCAAGCTCACAGCATGCAAAGTAGTCACTCAGGGGAAAGCTATAATGGTTCAAAAAAAGGTGTTAACCACATTTTTGAGTAAAGCTCACTGATGCATTGATGCTTAAACATGCACAGTGTTGCTTTTTTGGAACATATGATTGTAAAAAACAGACACACCCATGTATACTGTAAGCTGTGAAAACATTTCCAATAATGTTTTTTTGTTTTTTTTCTCCCCAAACTGGTCAGTTATCTTTTAAACCCAGACAAACTTAGAGGGCTCAGCTGCATGGTGTTTACCAATCATCTGTCTAATTAAACCTCTATTACAAAACTAAACTAGTGTCAGTTGTAAACTAATATTGCTGCAACACAATTGAAGGCAAACAGGTAAATTACAGCCCAGAAGAGGACCGGGATTAGTTGTGCAACCGTCTCTGTGATGCAGATATTTAGAACAGTTCATGAATTTAGGAGTGGGCTTTTCACTTCCCCTTTACATATGAGGCACATAACTAGAAGAAGCTTGCTGGCACATCATACCGACTCATCTCTACCCTGTTGTGTGTGGTAAAGCAAAGGGGAACACCAGTTTTCTCAGGCTGTGGCTTCTGCTTAGAGAATAAGTGCAAGGTCACAACGGAAGGGCATGGCCTGGGAAAGATCTGTAGGTGTTGTGTGACTTCACATGCACATAAAAAGCAAGATAGACAAAAGGCTAAATGCACAGAAAAGCAACAAAAAGACATTCTTAGCCTCTTCCCACTGCAGGCAAATTTAACTTTACATGCACTGGCTATTAGCAGAAGACGCATTTAAAATAAATATCCTAATAATATCAGCAGGGTCAGAGCATGCTGTGAACCTATAGTACCATCATATCTCTGCCAGCAGCTTTCCTGTTTACAAATTACTATCTCTTCAGTCTCATAGCTTTTTGAGGAAGCCGTTTTTTACTTGCATGACACGAGGGGATAAAACACCTTTTTATTTAGAAGAAAATCAGTCACTCTAACTGAGCAACCATTAAAATATTATAATATTACATTATTATAATATTATAACAAATATATTATTTGTTACATAACATATTTTGTGACAAAGTGGTAAAGAAAATATCCAAATTATACAACCTCTAGTGACTAAATCTAATCACTTTGCACAAGTCTTACATAGTAGTAATGAAAAATAGACTGTTTTTGTTATAATAACTTATAAATTTAGATATATTTAAACAGAAATACACACACATGCAAATATAAAGTCAGGGATTACCATAAGGGGGTGCAGGTCGGTTAGGCACATTTTTCTTTGCTGGGACTGCAGGATTGTTGGACTTCTGCTCATATGAAGAATTAAAAAAAAAAAAGAAAAAAAGAAAAGAAAAAAAGAAAAACGATGAACAAAATTACAAGTGCTGCAAAACTGAAGAGAAAAAAAAATCCTGCAAGATGGAAGTAAAATTTACAACAGCGCGTGACAGCTTCAGTGAACCACTCTGCTTTATGGTACGATTGATTCATTGCTTAAGCATCCACAGCTTACCTTTGACATCTTACTAAAGTCAGCAAATCCACCTCCTCTCCCTCCAAAGGAACTGCTCCCAAAGGGGTCTGCTTTTCCAAATAAATCTGTGACAAAAGTACACTGAAATACATCTGGAACATTTGGATACACACATGTAGAGAGCCAAGAATTGTAATGAAGTTTAGCCTCCAAAACCACACGTCAAAATTATCTCTACACTTTGCTTATTCTGAAGGGGCCTGTGCGCTATTTTCAGAGCAGAGAACGTGGCATGACTGTTTAATTTTCCATGACATTTTTGCGAAAACCTGTAAAGCAGAGGTTTTGTTTAACCTGACGTATGCATCTGATCAGCTAATTAAAGGCGTCAGTTGCCGCACTGTTCACCAGAACTGTGCCTGGGTTGTTTTGAAGCTGTGCGGTATGCCGCTTATTTAAAATAAAAAACAGCAAACTGCGGATGGTTGTAGTGAAAAAACAAAACATTGTAAGAGAATATGTTTGTTGTACGTGTGAGACCACAAAAGACCCCATTCATGTGCAGTACGCGGTGTTTTGATTTACGCACAGCAACTCGGCTCAGGCCTACAGTTGCCTCTGTGTTCTGCTTAAGCTTGCGTAGTATGAACAGATTATCGACCAGCAACTTAAAACGATTTCCGCTGTGAACGAGGCTCAGCAGTTCAATAGCAGCCGATATAAAGAGAGGACAGAGGCAGGGGTGAGCTGCTCAAAGGAGTGGCAGTGTACTCTAGTAGTGAACGACCAGGAGTCACAGAGTTTCTGTTATGTTTGGCTCCTGCGTGCCTCCTGTTTTTCCAGGGTAAGGGGGGGAGTATTTTTAGTTGGCCAGTAGTTAAATGAAAAGGTGCTTGACTAAAAATAACCCAAGACCACAGGAAAAATTGAAGCCACATAGAGTAAAAATGGTTTGCCCCTGATGTCCCCAATCCCCAAAATAAAACCTAAATCTACACGTCACTGAGAACGATTAAGAATGACTCTTTGAGATGGGTTTCATCAAAACAGCGTTCTCTCATTTTTAGAAGTCCGTTAATAGAGTCACATTCTGGAAAACATGGATGGAAAGTCTACTTTTGTAAGTTCAAGGACTAATATGTGTTTGAGCTTTTATTTGACACATGGTCACAGCGTACGTAACAGCATCATACCACCTTCCCTCCCTGATTCCAGGAAATATACAACCTTTGATCTGAAAAGCAAAAAAGCTCAATAGGAAATACATTTTAGCAGAGATGTTTAGCAAAATGTTGTTGGACAAACAAATAATACTTTGTAGAGTCAGAAAAAGCCTATTGTTAGATATCATTTAATTTCACTACATGTAGACAATTATTCAAAACTTGAGCACCTGACTCCTTTGGTTTTGGGCTGCTTGATTTGAAGCGGTCACCACTGTTAAAGGAACTTGGCTGAGGAAAACAAAAAACAATAAAATAAGTGGGTGGTTCAAAAATAGTTTAAAGTACATACACAATCTCTTTTACCTCTAAAAGTAAAACAAGAACATGTTTTTGTCAGCAATGACATTAAAGATTGTTTGTTTTTTACTTTAACAAAAGAGTTTTGGTTTACCTATGAGTCAATATGTAAAAGAACAGTGATTTATATTCAAAGTACATGTAAAAAAAAAAAGTTTTCTTACCTTGGCTGGTGGAGGGGGTTTCCTACTAAAAGGGTCTGAAGCTCCAAACAGGTTTGACTTGTCGTTCATCTTAAAGAAATCATCAGATGAGGCACCTTTGAAGGGATCATTTTCTTTAAAAGGATCTTCTCCAAATGGATCTAGGGAGACAACAAAGACAAGGCCATTATCTTTTACAAAAGAAAATGTTTATTCAAAGAGATGCAAATTTAGTATAAGAGGACACCAGAAAGGACCTGTTCACGTTTGTCGCTACATTCCGTCTTTAGCTACAAGTGTGAATTCTCATTGCCAAAACGTTTTCACTTAAACCACTTTTGGAGGTGGTCTGGACCCCTAGTATCTGCATATGCAGTCTGAACAGCAATCCGTCTCAGTCTTCAATGTAGGACCTCTAACTGATCTGAGGTGTCTCCACACAGGCAGCAGAGTGACAATCCGGGGTTAAAAAACAAAAGTCCACTCAGCTGAGGTTGAGTCAAATAAGTAAAACAACTATCCTAGCGGATATGCAGAAAAACAATTTGGTAAAACCAAATATGAACAGTCCCAAAGTTACGGCTGACACAAATGAAATGGTTTGTGTCCTTAGAGACAAATAAATATCTAATAATAAGAAGAATGTCTTCAAACCTTTCAAGAGGTCTGACTTGAAGGGGTCCTCTGCCTGAAAAGGGTCTGCTGGAGACTCCTTAGCACTGTTGTTGTTGAACATGGCTATCCTTGACTTAAAGGAGCTATCCTGAAGAAAGAAAAAATATATGCGTTCAAAACAAAAGAAGAAAATTTCAGTAACTTTGATATAGCGAAGAGTATAAACAATTTGTAAGCAGGTTAGAATATGCTGAAGTTCAACAGATTATCCAGGAAACATCCAGGACAAACTTTGTGAGGACAAACTTTAGGACAAAATGAGCATATCTACTCAAAAGTGCAATGGCTAAACTAAAAAATCAAATATACAGAAAGACAAAACACCCACACACACAAAACATTTTATAAAACAACAAAGCAGAAAAGACATTTGAAAAGTCACGTTTCATTAGACAATACTTAATATAACTTTTTGTACTAAAACTATATCACAAAACAGAAAATAAAACAAATCCCTAAAAACACAAAACAAATATTGCAAATGTTTCCAAAATGTTGTATAATCTTCTATTTTGACAGCTTCTAAGAACAGCTAAAGATGCTAATGAAAAACCAATCAGATGAAAAGTGCTGTTGTTGTCCTTCTCAGAAGTTTCTGGGTTCTAAACTATTTTTTGTGAATGTTGTATTGACACACACTTTAAGGTTCCTCACCGCACTTCTGAAGCCTCCATTTTCCCTCTCGGGGAACTCTTCACTCAAGTCCGGCAGGTTGCTTAAGTTCCCCCTGCTGATTTCACTCAAAGCGTTATTGTACTGCTCAATGGTTTTGCTCAGTTCCTTCTGATTGTCCTGGATCACTGACAGCTTACTGCGAGCCTGGAAACACAAAAATATGGAATAAGTCTCATTTAATACTTGTTTTAACCCCTACATCACTAGCAGCCCCTGTACTGGGGGCAGCATAATTCTCAAAAATAGGCCTAGGGACTAAGGGGTTAATGGGCTTTTACCTCTGAAATATTGTCCATGTCACATGTATTGGCAAACTACTATGATATAAATCTTTCTATATATACACACACACACACACATATTAAAGAAAAAACATATTTAAAGTTAATGTTTGCATTCAATGATTTATTTTTCTGGCAAATTATAAATCTGATGTATCTATCTCTGTTAACACACAAAAAAACAAGCTTCTCAAACAGAGAAACGAATCAGCTCTTTAGCAAGTGGTTAAGCTGATAATAGAAATGACCCTAACCGCTATGATGCAACAACTTTTAGCACTTTGTGTACTTCACAGCTTTCTAAGTATGGTTGAGAACTATGAGCCATACACCCATAAGTTTTGCGTTATGAAAAAAAATACAAGTTAAAATCCCACAGATAAACAATAAACATGAACTCTTTCTGACTTTACAGTTTGATCTTTAACAGCCTGACATCATCTGATGTTTGTCTGTACCCTCTGACCTGGCTTATCTCATCCTGTGTGGTTTTGAGCGATTTGACAATGCTATCCAGCTGGACGCGACCAGAGAGCAACCTCTGCTCCAGCTGGGACTCCTCGTCCTGCAGCCGACTCAGGTCCACCTTGGTGCGGCCAAGCTCGTCTTCCTGGCTGCGGAGGTTCGTCTCTTTAGAGCGGATCTGGCTCTGCAAGGATGAAATCTAGAGAGCAGAAAATGAAATAGAGGTTTCTTTGCATGCACTGTCAAAGCTTTATCTAGTGCATTTAACAATTCTTCTCAAATACATTTAGTTTAGATCATCTGATGAGATAAAATTAATAACTTTAAAGGTTTAGTGTCAGAAAGAACTAATCACCTACTCTCAACTTAAACAGATGTTTTATAAGACAAGCTTTGATCTTTTTTAATTTTATTATTCTTTTTTTGTCTCTAAATAAACAAACTGTAAAAGCACTAAAATTCAAAGCACAGACGATCCCATGTTTAATTTCTGGTTCAGTAATTCCAATCCCACTTATATCAAAATATTACCAGCCAAAAACAAGAGAGTCCCTCTAAAGAAGGACAATAACTGAAGGCTTATTTCTATTTAATCAAAAGCAAATACCCAAATTTAGCAATATTTATAGTTTTAATCAAAAGGCTGCTTTAATAGGTCCCATTTCTAACCTGCTGGGTCTCTTCCTGGCACTTCTGCTTCACTTCGTTCAACATTCCCTCCAGTTTGCAGCGCTGCTGGTCCATCTCGTCCAGACGTACCTGGGCATCTTGCTTCTGGGAGTCCAGGCTGTGCAAACTGTTTTGCTCCCTATCCAAGTCACTCTGCACGTCCTGAGGGACCACCAAACACACAGAATGCATCCATTAGCCATCATTCTTTAGTTCACGCAAATATTATGCACTTCGCAAGGTTTCTGCAAGTTTTAGTTTGTTAAATATAGGCCTTTTTAAGACCTTTGAAAGGGCATTACAATTCAAATTTAATACCTACATTATTTACGAGTGATTGTAAAATTTATTTTAAAATGACAAGTCTTATTGCCTTTGACTCAAATTCAGATTCAATCCACAGTATTCAAAAAACAACAACAAACTAGTTTCAGGGGCAGAGCAACAAGATTTTTTCATATCCTTAGGCTGAATGTACATAAATAAATTGCTTCCAAAATGGCTGCTGCATGATGAACCTTTTACTTTTGTTACAGCATAATATCACCTGAAACACAACACTCAGAACGATTGACAGCAAGAAACAAAAGTTGATGCAGAAAGCAATTAATGAACAAACCTACATATTTAGGACCATTTAAAACCTAAAATGAAGATTATTAAATTTAAGACTCTGCAGAAACCCTGTTTTAGGTGGGATTCCTGACTCGTGGCATTTGATGAGAACTGGTTTCATTAACTCCTGCTGCTATGATGTTCTTGATTTCTCCTGAGTCACTATTTCACTGATGTCTTAACAGATGATCTAAAAAAATATTTTAGCTCACACTTACCTGAACATCAGTGTTTTGTTGTCTAATTGCTTCCTCCTGTTGCTTAATCTCTTGCTCCAGGAAAAATTTCTCCCTAAGGAAAATTAAAATTAAAAAAAGTGGGGAGATTATTATTTGTTATTATGAAAAGGCATTTGGAAAGCATTTGAGACAATGTGAGAGCTATTGTAGTATCAAAGTTAAATAGATTTGATTGTTGATATCACTTTACTTCATGCCTCCAGTCATTTTTCTCTGAGATGGAGAAACATGGTTATTCTCATGCTACTCAGTGTGAAGGCGCTCACCGCTGCAGCTGAGCTATTTCCTGGCTGAGGTCATCCAGCTCTTTGATGCCTGTCAGCTCTACCGGCCCGATGGAGCTGGCGCTGTCCTGAGGCGAGAGATGTTGAGACAGATGCGTGAGAAAGAGGGGCAAATTTTCTTTAAGGACGACAGCTTGGAAATGCAAGCAGAATCAACAATATTAACAATACAAAAGTGATGAAGAAAATTAACGCAACTAAAGACACGAGAGAATTGTTTTAATGCACACATGGAGAGAGAACAAGTCCAGAAGGGACATGAGCGATATGCAGAGGAAGAAATGAGCTCCCTGCTGTTTGTTTCTAAGAAAACAGAAGTCAAAGGAAGGAAATTCAAACACATCACGCAGCTAAGAGAGCAGGAGAGGCAGACAATGCATGAATGACAAGAAATGCAAACAAACAAGACTAATTTTGCACTATATTATAATCTGCTTTTTAGGGTCGGTGTACGAAGGTCTTAGAAAAATTAAGGAGTCTGAACAAATTAAGGAAATGATCCAAAATCTATTTCCATCTGAAATTAGCAGACAACCCTAAAAATCTATTTTTTCTAAGAGCTTGAAGTTTAAGCAGAAAATGGGAGTGTTTAGTAGAAGAATTTGTTCATATAAGCAGTACCAGATCATACTTTTTTTATATTAGTTTTGGATTTCCTTGAGTAGTCTTAATTGACAAATTTTATTTAATAATGACCATTTCATAGTAATAAATGCCACCTTTTCTCTACTTGTGTAACTTACTACATTTAGATAACATCTGTTTTCATCCAAAAGAAAAGGACAAAGCCTCTGTTTTTGTTTTTTTTTTAAAAAAAGGAAAAACAAAAAAGACTAAACAGGTTGAAGTTTTTATTCATTTTAAAGCTTCAGCCAGATCTTTGTTTTTAATTGTCAATTACATACATGCATTTTGCCTTTGAGAGTAAATATGTTCCCACTTCAAAAATAAAAAGCCCATCGATGGTTGGACAACACCTTTACCAGTTTGAAAATCTGTACTTACACTTGTTGAAACAAGTGACCCTGTTCATTTTACAAAGGAAACATGCTTTAAACAAATTTACCAGAGCTAGAGTAAAATCAGCTGGTGTGACAGGTGGCAGCTGGCACAGATGTGTGTTTCTGTTCTCACTTTGTGCATCAAATCGAGACACAAAATAAAATGGAACAACAGCGCCACCTCGTGGCTTCAATTTTCACTACTCACTCTGCGCATATTTGCTGTTGAACCGAGGCCTGGTCTCACAGAAGAAAGAAGCCCCAAATAACTCTGGTGGACAGGATACAAAAAGGCTCAAAGAGCAAAAGCATAAAAAACAGTTTTCAACTGAAAGACAGGAGAGCAAGAAAGCAAAACCTCCCCTTTTAAATGCATTTAGTTGCAGAAAAATAAGGACTCTTAATGTTTAGATGCCAGTGACACATTTCACTGACAAGAAAAGGAGTTTAATTTAAGAAAGGAGGAAAAAGGACTGCTGGAAGATTAAGTCAGGACTCACAGTACTTAAAGCTGATGCTGAAGTCCTATCTGATGGAGGAATCATGTCTGGAGTGAGAGTGGACGGAGGATCTATGCCTTTGTTCACCTTCTGCTGGATGAGATGCATGGCCAGAGCGAACTGTTCCTGGGTCAGTTTGCCTGTCTGTTTTATGTCAGCCAGACCCCTATGGAAAAAAAGAAAAGTCTTCTTTTAGAAAGGATTTAAATACTCTGAATCTCTTTTCAGGAAATTGTGCTTCCAATTCTCAAAAATAAAACATCCCAAGTTACAAAATGCATCCACACTACTGGTGCAGAAGGGCATTTCTTGCTCTATTCTAGAGAAACTGTAAAGATTTTAACTATTCACAAGGTTTTTTCTCTGTTAGACTACAAATCATGAGGTGTTCTAGTCAGAACTAATAAAAAGGTACATTAATGTTATGCCCCCTTTTCAGCCCTAACTGCAAACTGAGACATTTTGCTTTGAAACAGAATCTGTACAAAGAATGTAATGTGATCCATAATATCTGCCGACAAGACATTTAGTTTCACTGGAGACAATTCAGACCAATTTCTTCTTAAACATGTAAATTTTACAAAAGATTTTGTATAATTCTGCAACTGAAGAGTGAACCTGAACTTGTAGACTTCTGGTGGACCTAAAAAAAGTAGACTTCTTATCAAAAATTAAACACTGAAAATCTATGCTACAAAATGCATTACAAATACAAAATGAAACATTGAAATTATTAAGATACAATTATGATATAATGGCAAATGTCAAAGATTGTGCAACAAATATGTTTTATGTGTTCTTCTTAAGATATATGATGTGAAAGAAACTTCAGGGTTGCAGACATGCAGCTACACTGGATTAAAAACTCCACAATAAGAGTACCCTTATAAATGGCTAATAAACAGTGAATATTGCATTTGTTAATCAGCTGTAAACACTTAATAAACCAACTATAAGAAGTTCTAGTGCATTACATAAAAAAGTCGATATTGACCAGTCTCTTGCCAAATAGGGAGCCTGCTTCAGTGTCTTATAACTGATTTATAAATGCTTATTACTGTTTTATGAAGTGTTTAGAATTTAATGACTAGCCTATTTAAAAAGTATTAATAAACCTTTTATAGAAGATACCCTTATCATAAGGAAATCTTCTAGTTTATTCCTGATGTGTTTATGTGTTTCTCTTGAGCTGCAGTAAAGTGGGGGGGGGGGGCTTTTGGTGACGTGTAAAGTGTTGCGACAAATTTGTGACAACATTTAACTGCAACTGTCGTCTCACCATATCTGAGCAAGCATCGACTGAGAGAGGTTGGACTGCATGAAGATCTCTATGATGTCAGTTCCTGTGATGAATCCATTGTTGTCGACGTCCGTTTTCTTAAAAAGATCCTTATATTTCTCTCTGTCAGCCATCGGTACCACCCACTTCACCTCTGGCTGGAGGGCACAAAGGAACAATATTCGGGGTGTGACTTTGTAGTAGTTTAAAATAAACGTAAGCTTTATATGACATGCAGATCACTCCATTTACTTTCATTGGAGTCCCAACTATTTTGGTAACACGATCATACATTTGTGTTCCCTTTCAAGAAAACTTGTTTCTCCACAAAGTCACGGGTGAGAAATCCCAGCAGTTATATCAAAGTAAAGAGAAACAAGCTGGCCCTCACACAATGCCCCAAACAATGTGGCAAAACAAGTCCTGCCATTAGCAACAGTTAATACACGAAATACTAGTCTCACAAAAACTCGCTCAGATCTTGCGACACTTACTTAGCAAGGACCAAGAACCACAAATGGGATGATAATTCCTACAGGACTGTGTTTTTTTGTGTGCCTTACACTAACTCAAAGCATATTTTTTAACAGGAAAAAAGCAGCTGTGTGAAACAACCCAATAAAACTTCTTATATCTTGTTTTCTTTCAATTCAAAGGCAAAACAAAGGCAATTAGCAAAGTTTACTAAAATAAATATTTACAGAGAGTTGGGTGAAAAATTAACATTTAGGCCGTTACAATTTTTAGCATAAATCTCTTGTTTAGTCTATTATTTGTTTACACAAATAAAGAGACAACTGTTTATTGCTTTATATAAAATAATGTAGAAATGACATTACTAACAATAATTGATACAAATAACTTAAGTTCAATTATGTCACCCTGGCCATTGAAAGTGCGTTTTATCAACTATGGACCAACTATGATGCAATAATAATGGTTACAGTCTGTGTAAAATGACATACCGCTGAGCTGGATTTAAAGGAGTGTTTTAGGGAAAGGTTGATAGCACTGGGGCTGAGGGGAGTAGTGCCCCCTAGAGACGAAGCAGCACTCCCAAGAGGAGGTGTACTGCTGCCAAGAAGAGTAGCACTCCCAAGAGCAGGAGTGCTTCGCAGGGTCTCCCTGAGAGGAGCTGGGCTGGATTTAAGACCAGAAAAACCAGGCAGCACAGCCACAGCACCTGCAAGTGCTGACGCAGATTTTTTCCTTTTAGATGGTGGGATCAGAGAAGGGGGTAAACTGCTCGGGACAGGCTCCTTTTCCATGGCACGGTACACAAGATGCATCGCCTAGAAAGTGAAAAATGTTAATTATTATTACAACTATCAAATACATATTTATTTTCTACAGATTTTAAAAATATGTATGTGCAAAAACTATAATAAAGACAATGCAAACTGTGCAAAACATCTCTGCTTACCACTGTAAATTCCTCTTTGTCCAAGTGTCCATCTTTGTCCACATCACTTAGGTCCCAAATCTACAAACAAACAAAATAAAAAACATAATATGCTCAAGATTTGCTTGCTTTAAAAGTTTGAAAATAACAGGAGACCAAAAAATAGACGATGCTGTATAATGTTCATTTCACCTTTCCCAACACATCCAAAGGCAGCTTGGAGTTTATCAAAACTGGTCGGACTTTATCACCGGAGAGGAGACCATTCACAGGGGACAGGCTTTCAAATATTCCCTCAAACTTCCCTTTTTCATCAGGCTGAGAGAAAATGAAAAATATAAGATAACAAGCTTCATTCTTTATTATCCAAGAGAATATTTTTGAAACTCTGTTTTGACTCACTCTAATTGCCCACTGAGAGTCAGATGCTGGTGCTGACACACTTAATGATGGGCTGTCAGTGTCTCTCTGCGAAAGCAAAGCGTAGATAAATTACAAATAAGAAACAAAACAGTTGCCGTTCTTCTGCAACTCTATCAGTTTTTAGGTCACTAAATGTCAATTTGTTTCTCACATGAGCTACACATCTTTTTTTTTTCCAATAAAACTATGTCTTATTATAATAAAGGTCACAACATTTGTAAGAAAAAGGTCATTTTTACACTTACAAATTTGGGTGCAGTGACAGTTTGGCTGAGGTTGTTGAGACTGATATCATTTCCACCTTGTGCTGTCGCCACCAGTCTCAGGGCAATGAAAAAACCCTACCAAAGTGGAAAAAAGCAGTGTTTAGTGAAAACATCATCATCTTCCAAACAGCAACGTTACCAAGAATTTCTGCCTTACCCGTTTGTCCAAATAGCCTTTTCTATCAGAATCTGCCAAATCCCAAATCTAGAAGGGTAAACAAACCAGAAAGCGTTTAGATGGTATTGACTGAATAGATAAGTGATTTGCTTAAAGATAAGTTTGTGACCCACTTTTCCAAGTGTACTGTCTGACAGGGCAGACTTTTTAAGAAACTGAGCAGCATCGCCTGCTGAGATTTTGCCTGTGTTTCCCGGATCGAGCTAAAGAAATAAAAACAAATTAATCAGTTTCACATGACATGTACAGTTCTGTAACATAAACAAATATTAGTGGCTAAAACTTACCTGTCTGTAATAGTTTTCAAAAGCTGCATTTCCATTTGATAACTATAAAGAAGACGAGACAAAACGAATTAAATCTTTCTTGTTCTCTTTCTTGTAAATGCTATAGCGCATTTACAAGTGTTAGAAATGTACATACTAGCTAGTTACGAAGTTAGCACACTGTTTATCAAACATTACGTAGCGTAGAAGTATGTTTTGTGGGTCAACGTATTATCAAATCTATCTTTGTTTAAGTTTAGCTTCTGTTTAGTTACGTTTTGTTTGTTTTATTAAAACTATCTCCTCTGTTTAGCTGCCACTTTCTTTTCCTGACACAAAACGTCCAACTTTCCCATCACAACTTAACCTGCTGGCTAATCATGTTATCTCGGCAGCCAACGAAAACTTTCTAATTCGGTTTCTTTAAACCAACATTCAGCCCGGCTTATAACGTCGTGTTGCGGTAATAATAACACACAACCAATGTCAGTCTCATTAAATATCCACGGACGTTAATATTTCTGACTTTTCTTCAGCTGTTAATCCTCTTGTTACCTGACTGAGCGTCATGAGCGCCGCCATATTTCCTGGTGTCTCGAGAGCGCGCACGACGTTCACGCCCCTAAGAAGAAACTGGCGTCAGGTGTTGTGCCGAAAAAAGTGCCCCTGCCATGAAAAGCCCTGACGTCATGGGAAGAACAATTAATTAAATATATTGTATTATCATATATATATATATATTTTGTCTATTATCCTAAGGTATTTGGTTCACTAGTAGTAATCTGAATAAAAGTCAATTAGTTATTATTAATAATAATAATAATGATA
>JAOXNZ010000092.1:6587923-6598389 GCA_028566095.1 Kryptolebias brasiliensis
CACACACACACACACACACACACACACACACACACACACACACACACACACACACACACACACACACACACAAACACCGACAAAAAACATTATCACCTGCAGTGCCTTTGGGCAAGTCGGTGATAATAAACCTGTGAGAGGAGAGAAGATAATCTTCCCTGTAATTGGGGGACAGCACAATCACAATGTAAAAGAGATCATAGACCACCGTTTTTTTATTTCTTTGGCGACACAAAACCAGAAACTGAATTTATTTACCACTAAGGGTTTTAAACATTTGATTTTTAAGTTTTATTTCTACTGTCAAAGCCGACAACCTGTAGCTCTTCATCTTCATATTTTTTGTTTAACTTATTGAAGGCTCTGATTGCTTTTTATACACAGAGAGAGGCATGTGCATCTGGATCAACTTTCCATCTTGGTTATACAAGTGCAACTAAAAAATCTAGTCTAGTCTTAATTTGGATTAAACTGTTTTGTTTCAGATATTTACATTTTCAATCAGAACAGTATATTTAAGCAACATGAACACGCCTAAGAACTTTGCTGAGTGTTTAAAATGAATACCAGATGTCACCACGAGGTGGCAGCCATGGATAGAAAAAAAGAAACTGGAAGCCTGGCTCAGTCTGGATGTCCCAAAGGAAGGTATTGTTCCAGATGGATCCAATTCTCTCAGTGGCTTCCATAAACGTTTTTTTTTTTTTTGATAAGGTTGGATTTTGCTGCTGCAATGCTTTGTGTGTGTTTAAATACTTATAAATGTATAAATATTAAAAATATATACCACCACCCACACTTTAAGGTAATAATTTGTGTTGTCCTTCACACGTCTTGATGCCCAGATTGTACCTCGTCTCAAGGCATAAATCATCAAACTGTCAGCTGAGTGCCAAATATGGCCTCCCCAACACATTAGTAATATTTTTAAATATTTGCGTTTTCATTATGTTTTCATATATGCTTTTTGTTTAACATTTCTGCACAGCGATCTAAGCAAAAATAACAACTAAAACTTTTTGTTTCAAAATGAAAGCAAGGAAACACCAATAAATAAAACAGCATGGTAAATGCTATCTGTGTGTGACAACATGAAAGATGAACTTAAATAAATTTAACTGACAAAACGTGCGGGTAAAAGAGTTTACAAAATTCTATAAAACAAAAACAATTCTCTGCTATTAAGCATTTGCAAATAAAATGCCTCACTTGTACTAATTAACCACAAATGCAGTGTATAAACCCACAATGCTGAAATACTATTGAATAATGAGAGAAATTGCTTTTTCTCTTAAATACTAATGTCTTTTTCTCATACTTAACAGCTGCTATTATTATTATTATTATTATTGGTTCCTGCACAGTATGTTCAGAAAATTCTGACTCCTGAGCAAATTGGATTGGTGACCCCTGTTGTAGTGCATAAAGTTTATCCTTAAAAAGGTTAATGGGGACAAAAGAAAAGACAGTACACTGCTTTAAGCTTTCCAGAGTGTTTTAAAAGTAGCTTTAAAACAAATGCTTAGGTTGTAAATGTTTAAAATCAGCTGAAGTTAGAGAAAATTTAATAAATGTAAAACAAAGCCATTACTGGTGCGTGCTGGTGCAAAGTGCACATGTGTGTAAACCAAGAGAGAAAGTCCTGTTAGAGTGACATGTCTATTTTCTCAAAGTGAACACTGGCGCGAAGACAAGCAACTGGCGCCAGCCATCAAACTCCCCCCACCCTCAGAGTGATCTGCAATTATGTCAGGAGGGGAAAATAGTGTCCCTTTGAAAAGTGTTCTTAATCAAACCCAATTATTTCCGCTCTTTTCCCTTATTATTTCCACCGTGGACCACGTCCCGCTAGTCAGCCTGTTAACTAGAGCCTGGGCCCCAGTGAAGGTCGTGCTTGGTCAAGCAAGATAACATCATAATGCGTGTAATTAATTACTAGTTTTGAGTATGTCATGAGCATATTCTGGGTGTTGCTACTTAAAGTCTTCCTGACAAAAGTGAAATTAGATGTGATTTTGATAAACAGTTAAACTTTTTTAATTTACAATCTTGTGAACTGATTTACTAAGTCAAAACCATGAAATTTATATTTTGCAAATGGCTGGATTTCCTCACATAATGTTCTTTTTTAACCCTGAAGTCCCAACTTTATATAGTTTCGCTCTCCTGTTCAGAAAACGTGTGCATTGTTTCATTATAATATGGTGATCCAAAACTCCTTTGATAAAATCTGTCAACATTTCCCAAAAATATTTTAGTCTCAGAGTTTGAAGACAGTGATTTTTGATCAGTTCAAGGAACATGTTCAATGTGACCTAAAAATCAATAGATGAGGCATTCAGATTGTGAACCAATGAAATTGCTGCAAAAAAAAAACAAGCAAAAAAAAAAAACCTGCAATCCTCACTCTAGAATAAAAAGGTGAAGTTAAGACACACAGACTACTATTGGGCGATTATATTTTAGTCCTTGTGTCCTCTGCAGCCTGGCAGGCTGGGCCCCCTGACACCCCTTGTTGGGCCTGATGGAGTGGAGCTTCATCTGCCTAACAGCCTGGCAAGGCTCCACAGGTCTGCGAGAACACAACAGGCCGTCTCTCTCTGTCGTAGCTGACATGGGCCTATTGTCAACCCGTGCTCATTAACAGCACAAAGTCACTTTAGTGGCTCACTAATTGATGTGTGGACAGAAAACAAGGTTTGAAATCAAAGTGCCTCTACAGTTGCACTCTATAAATTTATTCTGAGTTTTAAAAGGTTAAAGTCACACTCCAAAACCACAAAAGACTAAAAGATTCAAAGCTGAAACTATGATCTGCAAGATTTTTTCTAATGGAAATAAATCTTAACAATACCACATTTACAATTATAATGTATGTTACCCCTCTAAGCATTCATAAACTTTTTTTGTCTAAACTCTATAAACCCTCTCTGGTGACACTGATGTCAAAAACATTATTGTGAACTGATTTCTCACAAATGTTGTTCCATCTTGTAGAACAACTGTTCTGGTTGCTGCATTTACTGTGACTGTAATATGTCTCTGTTGTTAGGAATGCCTTACAATTCGAACACTACAGCCATTATTATTGCCTGAAGCCATAAAAAGCGGATGATCATGTCTATGTGTGTGTGTTTGTGAGTTTGTCTGTCTGTTAGTAAAACATCTCATAAACTACTGAACAGATTTTATTGAAACTCTGGGAAAGTAGTCCTTGAATGAACATGTATAACTGATTATGTTGAGTCAACATGTTTCAAGATGGTCGCCACAGCTAATCAACCTTAGGAAACAGAAAAGTTGCTATAACTCAGACAAATGTATCGATACTGAGCTAAAATTTGGTGTGGTAGTCATGTAAGACCTTTCTTTAAAAGGTGGTTGGTAATGTGCATTCCTTCTGCTTTTCACCTCCGAATCTCCATGCTTTTTGGCTTGGTGTACTATCTTGATCAATTTGTGTGTAGATGTTTGTGTAGATTCTCAATCATTCAGGACATGGAGTTTCAAAAATAAGGCAGCTGGACTTCAGTAGTTGAAGAGGTTTCGCTTCTCAGCCCAGAACTCCACACTTTTCTGAAAAAGCTCCTCGGATGAGAAACGAAACGTCCTCAGCTACAGAAACAGACCAGAAGCCTTGCTTTTAAAACTCTCAGGATTTGTGTATAGACTCAGAAGGTTTAGTGTTCACATTGGCTGCTCTGACATTTTGTCTCTTTCCCACATATAGTAAAAATGACTGCTGTTCATTGAAGAAAGGACACATTTCTGCTGTCCAGCTACTAACTGTTATTTGAAGAATATAAAGAACTTTGGCACAGAAATCCTGCAACCAGCATGTCTTTTTTTAATCTTGTGATGTGTTTTATATCTTCTTCATGCTGTCTTTATTTGCAAAAGACTGTTAATTTGGCTGTATGAAACACAGAAACAGAGTGCAGACTCTGGTCAGTTAATTAACTTTCTCAAACAGTTCCTGGGAGGCTGCATGGATGATCGAATCAAAGCAGAAAGAGAAGCATCTTCTGTGGAGATAACACTTTCATTTATGCACGGTAGCAAAAAAAGCCCACATGTGTCTGAACTTGTGACTCTGCATAACATATCACCAAACTTACACCTGCACAAATGTTTCTTACTACACCAGGGGAACCATAAAATGTTCCTCAACAATGCAATGAGGAAAATCCTTCACCAGCTAGTGATTTGTTTGTACATTAAAGTAACAGAGGAAGCAACTCAACCAGGTTTTGAAAAGCGACTTTTCAGGGCTATCTGAGTCCATTCTGTCTGTGGCTGAGAATCCAGGGTTAATCGCTTTAAAAGCAGTAATTAGGTGTTAAGATGTATGCTTGTCTGTTTAAATTAGCTTCCAAATCAGATTACGCTCTGTGACTTCCGTTAACCTCCCTTATCAGAACTCAGTGCTCATCTGAATGCCATTTTAATTGTTTAAATCCAAAAGACTTCATTTAAACCAATATCAAAGTAAAATCTTAGTGGACAAGAGGTTTGAAATATTTTCTGCTTCCTTTATACCAAATAAAAGATTCCTAAAATGCTGGATAGTGTTTTACTGTAAAACAGTAAACTGAACAATGACACCCCCCCTAAACAAAAACAAACAAACACACAAAAAAAAGCTTATTTGGTCAATCTAAAGTTACACTAAAAACAACAGAGATTTTTACAACTAGATATAAAACCTTCAAACAACAATTTATTGGCCAGGAAGACTGTAAAAAGTGTTAGTAACAGAACATCTTACCACCAATAACAGTAAAAAAAAACATTTAGTGAAAACAATAAACTTATGGTTTGTTGATATTTGTCATTGAGATATCATCCAGTCAAAAAAAACATGGCTACCTCTGACAAGATGGCTCTACATAAACTGTCAGTTGTGTATTATAGTTATGACTCCAATCTAAAATTCATTACAGATATACAGATTTGTTGCATTTGTTTATTTGCACCTAAACATAGGGAGTGTCACTTAACATCTGGAGCTAGAAACAATCAGACAAACAAACAAAAATGTTCTATACATTGTACCACATTTCTTGGAACTAAAAGCAGTTTATCAAAAATGAAAACATCTGAATGTTGCACATCAGTGAAAGTTCTTTATTACATCTTTGGTATATTGTGTCCCCTTCAGTGTTACATGAATCAAAAAGCAGGTTGTAAACATTCACAAGAGTAAATCCATTCTTATTAATCTATGACTTCACATGTGCTGCCAGGTTTTATCCATCGACTGAATGTGCTCTTTAGCCTTCATCCTGAGTGCTGCGATGCTGGAACTCCTGTCATCCTCCATGGGATATTTATCATTGAAGCTGGGCGTACACTGATAGGGAGGTGGGCCCATGGGCTGCATACTTTGGACCATTCCAGGTGCGCTGTTAAGGAAGCTATGGCTTGAATAAGTAGGCTGCAGGGCTTGAGGCGAGCCCATGAAGCCTGGGATGCTGTGCATGGGTGTGGCACTGGAAATGGGTGAGCTTAGCCAGGGATCAAGTGGCATCGGGTTGGCCACTGGCCCAACATTAGGAGGCATTGGGGGACGATTGAATGACAGCATGGGGGAGTCGTGGAGCTTCATGGTGCTGGTGTCCATCTTTTCTTGGCGTCTCCACTTGGCTCTTCGATTCTGGAACCACACCTGGACAGAGCATAAATGGCATAAATGACTCATACCTGTTGACCTTTAAAGGTCATAATCTTTACCAAATTACTTAGAAAAATTAAATAAAAGTAACTTCTGAAATTTAACTTAAAATCAAGCTTTATATTATACAAACAATTTGTCCACAATTACATCACATGGACTGCAGGTAACACTTGGAGCTGTAGCTACATTTATCTGATATTAGTAAATTGTATAGCAGGTGGGCACACAAACAGAAAAACTAAAGAAATATTGAAGCAAAACAAGAACTTTCTAGTGAATATTTAGCCAAAGATCAGGCCTAATGGAATGAAAAACACAGATGTTTGTCCACAGTAACAGAAGACGTGTTAGCAGAGACCACAGTCAACTTTCCAGGACAAACATTTCATTTCACGGGTGAGTCCTGGTGGTGAAAATGTTAGGATTTGGGCTTGTTTCACTGCATTAGTGACTTGACTAATTGATTCAACCAAAAACTATTGAGCTATTCTGCACCATATGTCATGAACCACAGGACAAATTTTAATGAAACTCTCAAAAAGTAATGATTGGATGTAGGTCTACAACTGAGTTACTCTCAGAATCAACCTGATTTGAGATTGCCTCCACAGCTAATCAACACTAAAATGGCTTAAGCTCAGTCAGTTTACAGATATTAATCTAAACAGTGGTGTCGTAGTAGCTGAGAGTCATCTTCAACACATGCTCTGAGTGCTAACACTCTGCATGAGAGCTTTGTTTCGTATTCAAGGCAGCTAACTAGGGATTGTGCTGTTCACAATTGGTAATATCAACTGTAAAGTAAAAACAACACACACAAAAAAAAACAAAGTAGGCTTATATCAGGAGATGATTCCCTAACTTCCACAATGCAGTATTGTTCAAACAGACTACATATGACAACAGGGATAAGGAAACTCCTTAAAACTCAGTTGTGGCTCTTAGTTTTGGTGTGCCACCCCAAGACTAGCAGTGGCCCCCATCTTTCCACCTCTTTGAAAACTTTCTGACGTTCATATTTTTACCTGAACTCGAACCTCAGGCAGGTTGACCTTCATTGCCAGTTCCTCACGGCTGTAGACATCTGGATAGTGGGACTTCTCAAAGGCTCGCTCCAGCTCGTGTAGCTGGTAAGTGGTGAAGGTGGTACGATTTCGTCTGTGTTTCTTTTTAGCATGCTCTTCATCTTTAGTTGCCTCAGGAGACTCCTCAGCAGCATCCACCTCCTTGTGAAGATTGCTTATTTCACCATCACATTTGTCACTGGAGAAAAGGTCAGATTCTAAAATAAAGGACAGGATAAATTAGTAAAATGCTGCTTTGTTAATTATAATACCAAATAACATTTTTTCATCTGTTTTTCAACATAACAAACATTAATGTTATCTTTAGCTACCTTTTATACATAGCTTTGAAGAAAAGAGAAAATAACAAAATTTTATTGCAGGATAGATTTGTATTATTTAGCACCCAAACAGCCAACTAATATCACTTCATTAAGCACCTTTCAACATGTATAGCAAACAGTAAAATCTTATTAAGTTGAGTCAAGCCATGTCCATGAGGATGGAGCGAAGAGGAGCTAAAAGACCAATTAAGGATGTTGGCAGTGCAACATTACCTCACATTTAAAATCAACTTTATTTTTCTGCCATGAAGGTCGCCAGTTTAGGCTATTTGGTTGTTCTTTAAATTAGTTTATATCAGGTTATCTTTGTAAATAAAAAAAATAAAGCTTTTTTGGAAATAAAATAAATTTATTTGTGAAAAGACAGAAAAGATTTTATTGTTTTTAATAGCCTCAATTTCTACAATTGAATTGAAACTAATTTATTTCTTGTGCCTTGAGATGCAAATTTGTAAACTGACACAATAAAATAATAACAATGAAAGAATATAAAACAGAGTTGAATTAAATTTCATGAACTAAAAGTCTAAAATGACCATTCAGTTCCTCCCACCCTGCAGCAAAATCCCATTCTATTGCATTTTCCTGAAGCAGCAGTATGAATACTAAAAACTGGGTTTCATTTCCTAATCAATACATTATCAATGAACATTTAATTCACTATACGTTGTTTTTGTCCAGTTTTATAACAAGAAATGCACTTCCAAAAATGTTTTTAGGATGAACACGTTTTCAGGTGAAAATAAAAACTTACATAAACAGCTAATTATTTTAAAACAAACTTTTAACTTATGCATTTCACGAAATGGGATTTAAAAAAAATACCTCTGACAAAAACTTCATTGACAGATAAGCTTTGTTTGTGCAATGGTTCAATGGTTCGTAAGCTCAAAGAATTTAACAGGTGCTGAATCTACAGGTTTCTGCCTCTTCTGATCTAAAAAGAGACTTTCGGTGATTTCTGAGCAAACCAAGTAAACAGTCACAATGCAGACTGTGTTTCAAATTAATGGACAAAGTGAAAGTCGACCACGTAAGAGATGTGCAAAAGCTTATTATTCATCCTAAACAGCTTTGGACAGGTTGGTTTGGAGATTATTGGTTTTAAATATTGATCTCATGCACACAATCCTGAATATTTTAGGCAACTTACAGATAATAAGTGAAATGACGGCTTCTCATCATAGCTGTGTATCCACATCAAGCTTTAGTGCCTGTTGCTTTCATAAATAATTGTATTTTCATTTAGAGGCACATGTTGCAGCTGAGAGGGAGTGTTACAATTACTTTTATATACTGTCTGTAGGCATCAATAACTGCACAGAACGCTGTTCTAATTGGTTGAAGGTTTTGCAAATTGTTTAAGGTAATTTAAAAATACCAGAAGAATCCAGTATGTTCCTAAATGATTTTAGCAAATATAGCAATATTGATACAGATAATGTATATATAGTATTTAGTTTGTGAGTAAAATTTTATTAATAAAAAGTATATGAATAAAAGCTGTATTATATATGGTTTTAGTTCTTTGCATTAACAATATCATCATAATAAATGTTGTATCATACAAGTAATTGTACACAGAACTGAATAAAAGTTAAATCATGTTTCAAACAACCTTCTTTATTACACTCGTGTGTTATTGATTAACTGTAAAGAGCAGCAACAGGCCTGCAAAGGATGCATGAACAAGCATTACTTTAATTCAGTGGACATTATTTGGCATTTGTTCAACATCCTAAAGTGACCAAAGACCAAAATAAAAAGAATTGGTTTTCTGAAAAGAAAGAAAAGGAAAAAAAAATCTGATGATAAACTTGAAAGAGGTACATTATAAATTATATTAATCCTGCCTTCTGTCCATTAAAGCCTGACTCTAAAACTAAAACATGTAAAGATAAGATAATTCATATCAGTAGCGACATCTACGTTTGACAGTTCAGAAGAAAAAGAACAAGTCATGTAATATAATGCACAAGGCATGTATTGTTTTGTTTGTTATGCAGGGACTTTGCAGTCTAATCTTTATAGAGAATTTTAAACAAGAAATAACTGATTATATTTGTGGATTTGCCAAGTGTCTATATCATTATTATCATTATTGTCCATTTTCCTTAACAGGGCTTTTGGATTTCCCTTTTTGAACTATAAGAGTCCAAATATACTAGGAAGTGTTTTTTTTTCTCTAAAGAATGTCTCACTTTTTGTTTTGGGGATGCAAAGTACCACTTTTTCCATCTGCTGACGTTACACTGCTTTTGGGTGAACAGTTTCACAGACCAGCTACTGAAACGTAACACTGAACCTTCTTTATTGATGGGCATAAGTACAAAAAAGGGTATTACATAAAAAAAAATTTAACAAAAGAAAAATCTACTGGACACATTAGAAAAACAGCTTAAATCAATCACATATTTTGTACGTTTCTGAAAGGCCTCACCATGGTAAGAAGGATGCTGGGAGCTGTCACCAAGTTCTGGAAGGTGCCCATATGGGTCTGAGGGGATCTGCTTTTCTGGATCCTGCAGGTTTGCTCCGTTGTCTTTTGGGCTGTCACCACTTTCTACTGAATGGAGTAACGGTTCCTGGTCTTTAGTGAATCCCAGTATGACATCAATACTGTGGACCCTGCCTCCGCTGCTCGACCCGGGACCTTTAGCCATGTCATAGTTGTCTACTATCCCATGTCCACTATCGTCCACTATTCCAAGGGTATCCATTGACAAATGCATCCGAGCCTTTGGAAACACTTTCTCTATTCCCTGTCAGAAAAAAATAAAAATAAAAAAACAAAAGCCTGCCACCTGAGACAAGGCAATTTGACCTTTATTCAAAGTAGTTGGAACAGATTTATGTCAGGTCTGCGTTTTCCAGGGATCACTTCAACGAAGTTGAATAAATTGTTTCCACAAGAGCAGACCTAACTCGCATCTTTGTCTGAAAAAAAAACAAACAGTCAAACTTTAATGGCCTTTTCAATCATTTTAAAGACTGTATTATGTTTAAGATTTAAAGTAGAAATTAAACACAAGAGCACAACATGTTTTAACAAACATCAAACATTTGTTTTCATGACAAGTGGAAATATCCTCTTTAATGCTTGTCAGTTTTCATCTCTTAATGTCCAGTAATGTGGGTGATCATCTGCCGCTTCCTGTTTTCAGGCCTTTTTTTACAGAAATAATTATTGCTAGGAAGATATTGTTTTGCAAACCCATACTTTTTGTATGTTTCTCCTATGTTACAAGTACATTTTCAAACATCTCCTTGTTTGTAACTTTTACCTAGGTGTGTTGTTGATTTGCTTTAAAGTGCGCCATTTGAAGCCATTGGAGACAAGTAAAGTCTTTGACTTTTTACATTTCTTACTGAAAACCCAGT
>JAOXNZ010000092.1:6621110-6632139 GCA_028566095.1 Kryptolebias brasiliensis
AGAGAGAGAGAGAGAGAGAGAGAGAGAGAGAGAGAGAGAGAGAGAGAGAGAGAGAGAGAGCGAGAGAGAGAGAGAGAGAGAAAGAGAGAGAGAGAGCGAGAGAGCGAGAGAGAGATACATTGAGGGTGGACAATGAAAGTCTATGTGATGCTGTGTGGTTTGGTGACAATAGAAGGTGTTAATATTTTGAACATTATTTTTCTGTTTTTGCATGATGTTTTCCCAAGTGTGAAGTTCATGGATAAGATCCGATACGTTCACACCCTGAAGGAACTGAGCCACATTATCCCCATGGAGCACGTCCAGATCCCTGAATGTGTTCTGCAGTGAGTACTGTCAACCACCAAGGGTCGCTGTTGAGACAATTTACACATGTCCAACAGCTCATTTATGTTCGTGTATATATTACAAGATACCTGGAAAGAGATGCTCATATTCAGACAAACACTGTTTCTGGTACAGAAACTGAGGTGTAACTTTTAGTGTTTGTTTCTCAGTGTTTTTACTTACAAGTAGGAAAAGAAACCAAAGAAAACTCTACATCTTTCAAGGAAAGTCTTAAAACAGACTATGCAAAGTTTTATCCTGTGATTAAAGAAGATGTGGTGCCTTCCAAAATGTCAAGCCACCATTTATAGAGTAAGAGGAGTTAGGCTTTGACTCTGAGCCACCAGATCTCTACTTACTGAAATACTCGGGGGAATAATCAAATGTGGTGTGTATTTTTGAAAGGGTAGTACAGTATAGATATGTAGATTTGATGCAAAGGAGTATTCAAACTATTTTGTACACTTTATATTAACTTTTTCTCCTGTTTCTCAACTGTCTGTTGGTATTAAAAACAACTAAAATGGCAGATAGTTACTGTGCAAGAAGTAAAATATGAATCTAAATTTGTATATTTTTAAACTTTTTTTGTCATTTGTACCAAACTCTAAGACTTAGACTAATACTAGAAAAAAAACACATGGAAATTGTTCAGATTTTAAATCTGCCTGTAGAATTTTGAATTCATGAGGATTTGAGAGTCACCAAAGCCAACTTGCACACTACTTGGCTTCTTTACTGTTGCAAATAATAATCCTTTGAGTTTTGCTGCATCACTGCCAAATGAGGAACATTTAAATGAAGCAGCACATCAGTCTCAGATTTCTTTCTGTTTTTTCAAAGGTATGATGATGACAAAATAAAAGCACAAAAAGAAAGGTAAGCAACACATTTTTATGTGATTTTGTATTAAAAATGTTGTATTTTCTCTGGAAGAAAAAGTAATGATATTGGCATTTCTTACAGAATAGAGCATGAGAAGCAGCAGACCAACACAACACTTCCTAAAGAAAGGTGAACATAAACACAGCTTTGTTTGGTTTCAACTTTTCCTCACTTTATTCATTTTATTTATTTTAAATAAGTAATCCATAGTTTTAGTAAGATGATCAAAAATATTGATTTGGGTTAAATATGTACAATTGTTTCTTCCAGACCAAAATCAATGATGGCAGCAGTTGGTCATGACATCTGACATTAAGGTGAGAGGTCCTGCTCATTCATCAGCCCCTGCATTAACTCTGCACGCTAGTTTATAATGTCAGGCACTGCAATTTATCCCTGACACACAGGGACTTTTTTTCTGTTCGCACATATTTGCTTATGCGTGCAAAAGACACATGATACAGTTAATTAAAATGCTGGATGATGGATTGTCTGGAATCTTGGGTCACAAGCCAAAGGCCCAATGGGTCATAGAGGTTCATATTATTCCACTGACTAAAACAACACAACGCATATATTTTTTATATACCATTTAAAGGACATTTATGTGCAGTGGGACCAAACAAAACACATCTGCACTTTTAAATCCTTTTTCATAAACAGTTTGATCCTCAGAAAAGGAAGCAGAGCACTTTCATAACCTCGATTCTCAAAAAGTTAAGATGTTGTCTAAAACGTAAATAAAATAAAACAAAATGCAATGATTTGCAAATCTCATCAACTCATATTTTATTCAAAATAGAACATAACATATCAAATGGTAAAATGAAGAATTTGTGCATATTTAATTTTTAAATAAGATAGTTTTGAGTTTGATGGCAGCAACACATCTTAAAAAAGTTGGGACAGGGCCATGTTTCCCACTGTCAAACATCCCCTCTTTTTTTAATAACAGTCTGTAAATGTCTAAAAACTGAAGATACTTGCTGCTGATGTTTTTTGAGGAGAATGTTCTAGCTCAACAGGCCTGGGTCTTCTTTGCTAGATTTTTTGCTTGATGTGAGCATATGCTGTTCGAAAACCTGTATATATTTTTCTGCATTGATGGTGCCTTTTCAGATATTAAAGCTGCTCATGCTAATGCACCCCCATACCATCAGAGAGGCAGGCTTTTGAACTCTCTGCAGATAACAGGCCGGATAATCCCTCTCCTCTTTAGTATGACGGGTGTAGCAGCCGTAGTTTCTAAAAGGAGTTTGAATTTTCAATTCTTACCAAATGAGAGAACAGTTTTCCACTTTGGCTCAGAGAAGAAGATGGAATTTCTGAATGGTGTTCACATATGGTTTCTTCTTTACATAATAGAGCTTTACCTACATTTGTGGATGGCACAGTGAACTGTGTTTACACAATGTGATGTCCATAACAGAATTAAACCTGTTTTAATGCAGCCTGAGGACCCAAAGATCCCAGGCATCCAATACTGACTTTCAGCCTTGTCCTTTTACAGCTTTTTGGGAATTGTGATTATAGACCTAAAAATGTTTTGATATCAAGAGCATAAAAATACTGGTCATTACATCAAATTAAGCAGTGATTAGAGAAGCAACTGTATGTGTGAAAATTAATCCGTTGCACACCACTCCCTGTTCGCTGTCAGACATCAAGCCAAGCTCTTTTCTGCCAAGTCATGTTTCAGGTGTGGAAATTCAGACTGAGTGTGAATCCAAGAAATGTTAGTTAATCCTCCAGCAGCACCCCGTGTTACATAAAGCACAGCTGCTCGCCTCCTCAAACCAGCCTGTGCAGAACCAATCAGTTCTATTTTTACCAGGCCTTGCTGACGAGTTCTGGCAGATTGATCTGCCTCCCGGAACCTGTCGTGAAATCTGAGGGAAATACCCACCGAGACCAGTCAGGGTGGGTTAGAGAGGGGAAAATATGGACGATTATTTTAGAAGTTCAACCCCATGCGCAGCTTCCACCCTCATGTATCAAATGAGCCTCCAGCCGGAGGATTGGCTGACATCCCAGGAATGGTCACAGGCATCGTCTCACGACCAATATGATATGTGTCAGGTTGGAATTAGTTTAGATTTACACTCAACATGTTGCAGAATCTAAACGCTCTATCTGTGAAGTGAAAAAGTGAAAAATAGTGAATTAAACTTTCTTTATTTGTGTTACAGACCTTTCAGAAGAGCTGGAGATTACTTATACTCGTTAAAATGGGAACCAGCATTGCAAGCTTTGTGCACAAGATTAAATTCCTTGAACGGGTCTAATTAATAGCTGCAGGACAATCATTCCTCAGTATTTCTCCTTTCACTCGAATAACAAAAGTTTGTAACAAGTCAGTGCAGCTAAAATCAAAAACAATTTGCTTCCTGCATGTAAAATTGAGTTGAATTATGAAGCATGATTCCAACTACTTTAAACAAAAAAAGTATAAACTCTTCTTGGAGCTCTGCCACATAATTGTAATATATTTTTAAGAAACATGTTTGCACATGAATGGCATGAGTTTTGTTTGGTTTTATGAATATTTGCTGAAAACCGATGTGCAATGATTTTCTTCTTCTTAGACCTATGATAGTTGTTACTGATGCAAAAAAAAACTGTTGCAGTTTTCCAGCGTTGAATATGCAGTCAGCATGCTTGTTTGTATCTTTCCCTTCTTTGGTACATGTTTTTTGTCAGTTTTACAAAAACGTACTTTTACAAGATGGAAAATGTAAGTTGTTACAAATGAAACAAAGTATATTTCAAGAGAGAGACTCTTATTAATTACTCTAAGTGTTACTCATGATGTGCCATTCACTGTTCGTACAAAAATAAAGAAATGAGCAAGCTAAAATGAGTCTTGTCATAATGATTCCCCTCTTTGACTCAGTCTTGCTTCCTAAAGTTATTGTTCAAACTTTCATTTCCAATCAACTAAATTATTGTATTAGCTTAATCCAAGGTCTGCCAAAAAATACACCCCATCAGTTCAGAATGCAGCTGCTAGAGTCATAAGAAAGACCAAAAAATCTCAGTGCATAACTCCAATTTTCCATTCACTCTAATGGCTAACAGTTTCTTATAGAATACATTACAACATATTACTTGTCCATAAATCACTGAACAGCTTGGCTTAATGGACCTTCTTACACACTATAAACCATCCAGACCTCTCAGATTATTAAACACTGGACTATTAGCTGTTCCATGAATCCAACCAAATGTGGTGAAGCTGCTTCTAGGTTTTGCTTGCCCCTCACCTGTTGAACAAACTGCCTGAAGAGCTCAGACTTGATTACATTTAAATCTAAATTAAATAGAGCTGACCCCTTGTATGAAATGTGTTACATGAATAAACAGAAAAGATAACTTGTAAGGATGGCTCAGATCTTGTGAAATATATTTTTATCCTTTTATTGCTTCTCATTGTGTTTCTCTTTGGTTCAGAACATTTCTGGCAGTTGAGCTATGAAGGCATGTAACTGTGATCTATGAGACATTTGGCCGACCCATTCACTGGTCTTTGAATCAGCTGACTGTCCTGTACGCCTCTAAATAGGTGTAAGTGGTGCTTTATACCCTTGAAGTGACAGTTTACTGTATTTCTGTACGCAGTGTTATACAGAAGGTTTTATCACATTACACAATCACTTAGTGAAGCAAACTGCACCATGACTTTTAGACTTTTATGTCTGTCATGCAAATTAAATGTTAAACATGAAGTGTTTAGCTATAATGACTAGAAAAATTTGCATTTTCTGAGAAAAAGCAGTGTGGATGCTGACTGCTGAAACACTTTGAATAAATATGTTGACAAAGCTGAAACTTAATCGTTAAAGTTAAAACAAGCATAACAGAACTAAAACTAGCAAAACTGTAGACCAAAGCTAAAACTGGATAATCTGTAGCTCAAAGCTGAAAGTTGCTAAATTGTAGCTTAAAGCTAAAACGAGTATAAGAAGACAAGAACAGAGCCAACACGTCGAAGCAGATTTCAGAAAACAATGTGATTGATGGAATTGAAAAGATTGAAATGTATTGCCATGGGGACATTATTTTTGTAAATAAAGATAAATAATTAAAAATATATAAACATTATATTAAAAGTTATAGCACACTGTCACCAACTGAGCTGAATGTTTTGATTTATAAATGGTTAAAATAGCCCAAAGTATGTGGAAGTGGTTTGATCGCTGTGTGCCAACAACTGTTTGTATTTATAACAAAGTATTTTTTGCCCAGCAGAGGTCAGGTGCAGTAATTTACAGAACCATGTCCCAAAACAGTTATGTAATATTCTCTAGGAACACAAAGAAGCATTTCAGTGTTTATGTCTGTTTCTTATTGCTGCATATATAAAACAGAACATATCAAAAACTAACCTTGCTTTATCATTTCAAATTTTAGAGGAAGCCAAGTTCTCAATCTGTGTACGTTGCTCTTCTTTATGTTGTGATAAATTGACTTCTGGCTCTACCTTCATGGTTAGACAAAAGTGACTTCCAGCTTTTATTTAAAGCAATAGTCTGGTCATTTTTTAAAGTGTTTTGTCAAATAGTTATTATTAATTAACACTTTGTCAGTCATGACAGTCACAGAGCACAGAGTATGAAGATAAAGGCCAAAGTCTTCCTACAGGCTAGGCTCATGACAGTTTTCCTTTATGCCAAACAACACAGGCGCCACTTTCCCTCCAACATGATTTAGAAAGTTGGTTTTGTTTGGACATATTTTCTTTTTAGCTTCCTAAAAGTCAGTTTTAGCAGCTTTCTATCTATTTGTGACGTTTTCGGCTAACAAACTTCCCACCACAAATCTTTTAATCCCTTCATGTCACCAAGCATCACTTTTGCACTGAGTTTGTCCTGGCAATGAAACATGAGACCACGTGCTTTCATAGTCGGGACTCAAAGTTCACCTTCTTCACATCTTTATGGTTCCGCAGATAAGAGTGGCTGTAAAATAACGTAGTCAGATACTAGATGACTGATATAAACTGTAGGTTAGATTGCACACATCCAAACATGTGTAACAACCGGTGTTGATAAGCTTCAGAGAAATTGATGTGTTTTATTATAGCTTTAGCTGTGACTCGAGACACATGGCGGGCTGCCATGCACTCTGGTTGCATCAGAAATATGCGTGATGCAGCAGCCAGACGCAGCCGGCTAAATATAGAGTGCATGGTTCATACTCGCCCAAGGCTGTATGAGCAAAGAATTGGTTTGTGTCACGATACAAATGTCTCAGTATGTACAACATCTAGAGAATAAGTTAGTGTTGATTTATAATGAATGCCCTCTTCTAAAAAAAGCCCCTTTACAATAAAATTTAACTGCACTAAAGTAAGAACAATGATCAGTACCAGAGTACCAGAAACTGTATCTCAAATTTAGAACAAGGGACTAAAAGTTGTCACCAAACGGGAATCTTTCTAAACCTTTTTGTAGTTGGAATCAGATTCTGTAGTTTGGGCGGTAGTTTTTCCCACATGTGTTCAGCTTCTGCTCATTGACCTCTGACAGCAGGTGCAACATTTTAGGATCTACTTTTAATGCAGCTGTGAGGCTCCTGAAGTTCTGCTCAGATCATTAGTGCTGCTGCCTGTGAAGAGGCAGCTCATTGGTTACTGGAAACAGGAGCTGATTGGTTTGAGTGGTTGTGACGCCTCGGCCACTTCTTTTATATGCCCAGCAAGGAGATTTTCTATCAATGAAGTAGTAAAAGGGGGGGACATCTGTGGTGGAGAAGAAGGTAAAGATTTTAGTGAGAGCCTTTGAAAGGTTGTTTGGGTTGGGTTCCCTGCTTTTACTTACTGAATTCCAGAGGTGACCAACACACAGAAGACACAGAAGATGAAGTTCATCATTGGAATTGGAGGGTAAGTCTTATTTAAACAAATTACGGCTTTCTGTTTATAAAAGTTCTCAGATATGTGGGATGTAACTTGTTTCTATGTGGCATTAAATTCAGAGTGACCAACGGTGGGAAGACCACTTTGACAAATAGACTTCTAAAGACATTACCTAACTGTTGCGTGGTACATCAAGATGACTTTTTCAAGGTAAGACACAGTTTGAATTTATTTTTCTTTTGAACTTGCCAAGTGTTTACTTGAAAGCTACAATGACAATTTGTTAAGTTATTAGATTATTTTTATATATTTCTAATTTGGCTAAATAAACCTTAAAGCTTTTTCTGGTGCTAAGAAATAAGAGATCACCAGTCTGACCTGCAGATGTCCTGTCAATGCAGCAGCCTTGTAATCGTATGGCTGATTGTCTCCTGGACAGCCAATGAAAGGGCTGAGGGTCCCCACTTAAAGTCAGACTTTGTCTAGTAATGCTGCAAGTCGAGCAACCAGTGATTTCTGTGAACAAAACCAGCTTTGCTTTATTGAAGTCTGAAGATAACTTAATCGTCTGCACTCAAGGCCGTCAAACACCGTCACTTTTTTCTTATTGCGCCACAACTTTTTGAAGAAAGAAAAATAAAAACTTTTATTTCACAAGAAGCTGCGCGTTTTTTTTTTTTTATTATTACTGAAAGAATATAAAAGACAGTTTTAAAACAAGAAAGGTGTCCCATTATGAGTTTTTCAATCAAATAGAAGCATTAGTGAAGAATACAACCTACCTTCAAACTTTTTGAGACAGCTAAAAGGAACAACAACTGCAATTTTACAAGGGTAACATTGACGGAAACCGTCCAACTACTTCAAAATGTCTCTGCGCGTTCACTTTTGGTGGAGACGAGTCCTTGACTTGTCCTGTCCAGGTGTGATCAGCTCCAATTGGTTACTAGGTTGCAGCAATGTTTTGTTGGTGACTGTTATTTCAGAAACCCGATCAAATAGAAGTCGGGGAGGACGGCTTTAGACAGTGGGATGGTAAGAGTGGATTTCACTTAGGAAAACCCTTCAGTAATGTACTTTTTCCTTTCCTGCACATTTCTGTCTATACTTTGGTAACCAGCCAATCCTAGACAAAATACCAAATATTCTGTGAATGCTACAATCATCCACTAACTGTGACTAATGTGTGTCACAGCACGTTGGTGAGGAGCTTCCACTGCACGTGTAGTGAAACTGGGTCTTTTCTTTCCTCTCCTTGTTCTGATTCAGTGATCACCGCTCTGGACATGGAGGCCATGGTGAACACTGTGAAAGGCTGGCAGGAGAACCCAATCAAGTTTGCCCGCTCACACGGAGTCAGTCTGTCACCTGAAGCCGAGGAATCCGACTCGTCGGAGAAGGGGATCCATATTCTTATCGTAGAAGGGTTCCTCATCTATAACTATAAGTAGGTCGTCTCACCTATTTTTACATCAAACACTTGACCTCTAAAACTTCTCGCTGATCTGAGCCCTGGTTCCCCTCCACAGGCCTCTCATCGACACTTATGACAAGTGTTTCTACATTTCCATTCCCTACGAGGAATGTAAGAGGAGGAGAAGGTAAAAAGCTCTCAGTCACTTTCACAGATTTTAGTAGTCAGCAGCGTGATAACACCTGACTGTGTCCCTGCAGTACAAGAACATACACAGTCCCTGACCCCCTAGGCCTGTTCGATGGCCATGTCTGGCCCATGTACCTAAAACACAGGAAAGAGATGGAGAACAACTGCAGCAGAATAGGTCAGCAAATCCAAATTCTTGTTAAAATTTCTGCAATCCTTTCCGTTTGTGTGCATATTATTGTTTTTTCTCTCCACACTCTTAAAGTCAAAGTATAACACTTCCATCTTTGACTCTGATTTGCATTTTTGCGTTCAGAATACCTCAACGGAACAACAACAAAGGAAGATATCTACAACTATGTGTATGAAAGCGTTCAGAACTCACTGCTGAACAACTTATAGGTAAACAAAAAAGTTGTTTAATTTTGTCCATTGATATTTGCAGCTCATTAATGATCCTTGTGAGTAATTTTGCTCATCTTCTCCCTCTTTCCAGCAGGTTGGGCCGACACCAGGATGTGTATAGACTTGTAAATATCATTTTGAGTAAACGTGTAACAGCAGTTCTGTTCTTCTAGCCTGATGTGTAAATAGACAATGGTGATGTAACTTATTAGGAATGAACAGCAGAAGTGTTGTGCTTTGTATAATCCTGTGTAACTTTTTTTCTAAAAAGATAAGCCACCTCTGGTCTACCCAGTGTTTAACACCAGCAACTGATCTACAATCTGATCATGTTTTATGTGAAAATAATAAAGTGCCCATTGAGATTAAAACAAAGTGTCTCTTTTACTTATCTTATACTTACTGAATCAACCTTACATTTCCTGTTTTCTTCCAATCAAATCTCATTAAACAAACACACACTGATGTAGTTCCTGTAAAGTAGCATAAACCTGAAGCTTTACTGCTAAATATTTGTGTTTTATTGAGGATGAGTGATAACATCCTGCTGCTCCTCAGAGCTTTACATTTAGTGTTGTGGAGTAAAAGCTTTTGGAATTGATAAAAATAGATAAAAGACAGCAGGGACCAGGAAGGAAATAAATATTTTATTTGTCATTAGGATTAGTTAGGATGTAATAGACAGAGTTTTCAAAGTCAGTGAGTGGAAGAGAGGAATTATTACATTAGTTGTGAAAATAATAAGTAAAGGTTGATGAGGTAAAAGAGATCAAGCGCATTAGTTACAAATGAATAAAACCTTTAGACAAAATCTGTATTAATTTATTGTAGTCACGAATTGTTAGTGAGCAAAATGCTTATTTACTTATCAAGATTCATGGTAACTTAATCTAGGAAATTTTTGTTTTTCAGACTTTGGAAACCCCCACATTAAGACAAACACAAAGTTTGAGCATATGTCTTTCTAGAACCCCCACAAATCTTTATGTTAGCTTTTTAGCAAATGTTTCACTATAATGACAACACACATGAAGTTAGATTTTTTGAAGATTCTAGATTTGATTTGGGGTTTTTAGTCAGAATTATGTATATCACATCATCAAACAACAATACATGCCTAAACTGGGTGTCACAGAATATCATTATGTAGATAAACTAAGAAGAAAATGCAGCACTTAGTGTCATGAAACTTTTCAGAATCACCTCCTCTTTTAACAACATTATGTTAGTGTCAAGACAAAAAAGTAAGGGAGACAGAAAGACCCAGCATTTTACCAATTTATTTCAAAAAAAGTCAAGCAAAAAATCTTAAGATTGAGACAATTCCAGGCAGCAGAATCTGTCTCATCTAAGATTGCCAGAGAAGGCCTTTTTAAACAAAGCGTATCAGTAAGACAAAGCCACCAGTTTCAAAGCCGTATCACTTTGAAAGCACTATGACCTGGTGTCAAAATGCCTCCTCCTGATGGGGACATCTCAGAAGACCTATCAGTAAATTTTATTTATCAATGACAGCTGAAAAATGAAGAAAATAGCTGCTGTAAGTGTGAAAATGCAACATATCCCCTCCAACCACCACCACCCCAAATAAAACTTTCACAAAGAGGTTCAAGTGAGCAGCAGGATAAACTGTATATGTTCTGCTCCAGCCGACGCCCCGAGCAGCAGGTGTTGAACAAAAGACTACATTATGTTTCTTTGCTGTTTTGACAGCAGATCCTGTTACAATAAACATTTTCTCCATGTCCCATTCTGTAACACTGTCAACAGAAGGAGCAAAGGCATTCTTTATAATATTTTCTTTCTTCACAATGTCTGATAAATACAAGATTGCATATGAAAAAAAAAATGAATCCAATGTGTTCTCAAAAGTCCCCTCCATTTGTCAACGTTCAATCTGAGCCAACTCACGGAGATAAGCAGCAGGTACGTTTTTTTAGTTAATTAAGTCT
>JAOXNZ010000092.1:6649677-6666888 GCA_028566095.1 Kryptolebias brasiliensis
TGTGTGTATCTGATCATGCCTACCTCCTATTATTGTAGCTAACAGTCTATCCAGATACACAAAAACACAGGCCACAGCAGAAAGGTTTTATAGAGTATTGTAACTAATAAATTGTGATACTTTAGTGTAAAGTAAGGAAACCAACAGCATATTTGCCCATACATCTTCACAATTTTGTGTAAGAATAATTGCCTTATGCTAGAATATCTAGCTAGTTACTCCATGGTTAATGTTGAACTGGATCAGCTATAGTACCAAATGCAACATTCATACACCCTACAAACTGATAACACAGACTTCATTGTGCATTCTCCTCCCTCTTCTTCTTCCTTTTAAATGGAAACTAGCATTAAAGTCCCGCAGGCCTACAGCAGCTTTTATAGCTAAACAATGGCCTGAGATTACACTTATGATGTGTGCCATTGTGTTGTTACATCCTTTGAAGAACAATGATAAACTAAAAGATTGATGTGTTTTTGTTGAGGATTCAGTTTTCATGTTCTTCTCTTTAACAAACATTTTTTTTCTGTAGTTTATTTACAGTAAACAGATGAACTCCGAACTATAAATCTGGATGTATTTATAAGCGAGATCCCTCTGCTGATCCTGTGGTTTCAAAACAAAATCTGTAAATTTGAAATATATTTTAACATTACAAATGCAAAAAGGGGTTAGAGAGTGGATAACATCTTGGTTTTGTTTTAATTTTTTTCTCTCTGATGCACTTTACATTACCACTGCTCCACAGAGACTGGCGACGACATAAAAAGACTCTAATGGAAATTATTTTTTTAACTATAAAGAAAAGGATTTTAGAGAGAACTTGCTGTGCTTGGCCGGGTTGCTTAGCAATATCTTCTGCAAGTCATTTTAACATTGAACCTGCTCGAGGTGACTAATTCAGATGATTCAGTCCTTTAAAAATGCCAACAGCGGGGAAGCTTCAGAGACTTTGAATGGACAGTATTAAACAAGGAAAGCTACACCTAGAACCACTTACTCGTATCTCATCCAATTTTAAAAAAACATTAAAATCTCAACCATGGATGTCTCAACATTTTTGTCTGTCTGCCACTTTGGAAGTGTGAAACCCGTTTCTGAGCGGCGCCTCTTATATTTATATGGACATCAAAAATAAACCCAGAGTTTGACTTTGCTCTGCTCTGGCACATGGGTAAAGGGGTTTTATGATTAAAACCAGACTCGGCTTAATAGAGGCCAGAAAAATAAATTGCAGTTCCAGATAGTCTTCACAAGAGGGAAGTACAGAAACATGCACGTTTGCCTCTGTAGCATCAGTGAAAATAGACTTGTCAAAATAATTTTTCGCCACAGCTTTGAAGACTTCCTTCCAGATGTCACACTGATATTAAATCTGCCTCTAGTTTACAGTCAGGAATGATAACGCTGATTGTGGTGCAACAAAAGTTCCTCCTCGGCAGCCTCTTGAAGTAAATTATGCCAATTCTGTGTCAGAGCTTTGATAATCCGTTGAATCATTTGAAGCTTTTATTGTCACATGATTTGATTAAAGCAACTGTGGGCTCTCCCTATGCCAAAAACAACTCAGTTCCTGCCAATCCTTTGAGTTCCCTCAAAGTTACACTGCAAAAAATGTTCACCTCAAGACTTTACTTAACCCTCTGCCTTCGCATTCAACAGATTGAACTAAAAAACATAGTTAAAATATAAAAAATTTAAAGTTGTTTCAATAAATCCCACCTAACTTTTCAGACTTGTCTTTCAAAAATTGACATAACCAGCAGCTAATGTTGTTTTTCATGGTCAGAAAATCCTCAAACGTTTTCATTTAAAAGTTTTACTTCAGTGAGGGAAATTTTCTCACTCTGCTGGTTGATTATAACCACATGTGTAACTAATCTGAGGAATAAATTTCTCTTCACCTACCAAGACAGACATATTTTACAGTGTGGGGAAGACTGGGAAATCATGTGATATCAACAAAAGCAGACATATTACGCCTTCCCCCTTCCCATGCCGCCCACACACAGACACACACACACACACATCAAACATCTTTTTTTTTGTCACAGGGAGAAACACTGCTATTCATTTACTGACTTTGAACGCTGCTCTGCCAGTAAACAGAGCAAACGTCATCGGCTGCAAGCACCGACAGAAACATCAACACTGTGAAAGAGGAGAGGAAAAAAAAAACTTACTGTGAGTTGTTCCCCTGCCTGGTCCCTCTCTGAGCTCTTCTCTCTGCAGCAGGGCCTTGTGTTTCATTGGGTAAAACACCACCTCCCCCCTCCTTCACACCATGCTGGTGCTGTGGCGTCCTCTCACAGGGTAGGCAGGGGTCCTTACAGGTTTGGAAGGTGGGTATTGGCCCTTCCCACACCGGCCATTTTGGGGGTAAGGTGGAGGCTTTTGAGTTCTCTGATTGGAAGTGCTGTTCCCAATGATGACTTTAGGGTCCAGAGTTTGTGGGTGGTGTTCTGGATGAATTTGGCCGGTGTGGTTCAACTCTCCTGTGGGGTGCAGATGAGGCAGATGGCCGTTCACACTTGGCTTTTTGTGGTAGACGTCTTTATGGAGACTGGGCGGGGTGAAGCGGCTGGTTTTGACAACACAAGCCATGTGGACGGGGGAGACGGAGTTGGTTCTGAGGATGAGGCGGTCTTCGCCAATCTGTTGTGGTGTCTGAACTGAAGCAGGTTTGTGACTGAGGAGAGGGGCTACCCTGAAGTCTCCTGCATTAGTCTGGTCACTACTGGTTGACCCCTGAGTGATGCATGGTGCCTTCTCGCTGAGGTTGATATTAGCTGTGAGACGATCGATCTGCTCAACCACCTGAATGATAATAGAAAGGGTGGATGCTAACAAACTGCAGTACAACTCAAGGTCACATTTAATTCTACTGTGAGGTTTTTAATCCAGAAACAAATCAATGAATCCAGTTGAATCAAACACATATAATTGACCCAATAAAAAGATGATTCTTAGGCTAAAAATTGCAAAGACAATATGTTATGTCCAACTACAAGAATTATCAAAGACTCAAAATGTGTTAAAATAAATGAAAGTGTGACAGTTATTTTTACACCTGAAGCTTCTGTTTCATCTGTGTGTAACTGATTGTTTTCAAAGAACAAGATGTGTAAAAAGTCTCTAAGGACTTTAAATAAACTATTAATAGTCTGAGGAGAAGGATTAAACCGTTTTTCCTATCACCTTTATGAACATTTTTGAACATTTTCTCAATTGTTTTGCATCAACTACACAGTGAGAGTCCCATACTAAATCAATATCTAGTTATGATGTTTTGGTTATTTTATATGACTAGATAATTTAATATAAAATATAACAAACTATCAAAAAGTAAGGTTTATGGCTCATAAATCACTACAGAAGGAAAATACAGTAATTTACCCTTTATTGTGCCAATTTGTTATTCTAGAATTAGTTTATTTTTCACTTTATTTAATAGTATATTTCCCAGCAATTGTTACTGAATTATTATAATTTCCTTTTGGGATAAACACAGTATTACTCAATTTTATTATTCTAATCAACAATAAAATGAAAGAAGACTTTTGTAGTTTTCTTCTCTCTTATTACACTGATTATTTCCTGACCCTCCTGGATTTATCTGTTAATGTTTTGCAGGACCCTTAAGTTATGAAAAACTGTGTTAAACAATAAAAAAAACAACAACTCCACCTCATAGTGAGAATAATAAAAAGCTTCTTTCATTCAAAAGATTACCATCCTAGCAGTGTAAATCTGGATTATATGCTGATTTCAGTGGCCAAATTTAAAAAATGAACACCATTTTTTCCCTTTGTAATAAACTTTTACTCTAGTATTAGTACTTGATCTTGGTAATTACTTCACTAATACCAAATTGGATTTATTACAATGGTTATTTCTGACTGAATCAATAACAAACAAGACAACCATTCACTTAAACTGAAAGCATTTTTAATTTCTTTTGGTCCAATTACCAGTCATTAAAAAGATTTCTTTTATTATAACTGTAAAACACCAGCTGTGAATTAATGGTCGTTTACAGCTGCATGTAAAATGAATGCTGTAAGAGCGAGGAGTGATTTGGTAACAGTCTGATGCTCGGCTTTATCATGTGCTGACCAGAACGCTGCTGGTTACAGCGGCATTCTACAAAAGGTCAGTGCAAAGCATTTTCTATCACTTCTTTAGTAAGAGATGATGACTGAATCACAAACAATGCAGTCATCATGAGGACACACACCTCTCACACACACATCCTCCCATAACACGCAATGAACCATGGTAAACTCCTCTGCACTATCAGCATCTGAGCTTGGTGATAACCGTTTTAAATGTCACCATATTCACAAGAGAAGTGATAAAAGCCTGGGACATCTGCTGCAGTTTCAGACTTTTTGTGATTAGGCACTTGATGTATGCCTGAGGATTAAACATCTTTAATTACAGACCCTCCTACCTCTTTCATCTCCACGTGAACTTGCTTCAAGCCCCCCAACACTTCCTCCAGATCTGTTACGACTTGCCGGATCTGATCCCTCACCGAATCCTGCCTCCTCCTCTGCGTCGTCTCCTCCGAATCATGACACTGGTGCTCATTGTTGGTTATCGATTTGGAGGTTTCCGAGCAGATGATGTTGGAAGGAGTGATGCAGGATCCCTTCTGTCTTCTTTGGCTCAAGTGTTTTTGTGGGACTTCAGTGGAGAAGAAGCTTTTATCCGACCCAATGCAATGATCAAACCCATCCTCTGATCCACCCTTCAGTCTGCCCTGGTCCTGATAGTTATCTCTTTCCTCCTCTCCCACACGCCTCGGTCCAGAGTGGCCATTTGTCATGTGAAAATTACCCGGGTTGTTGTGTGGTTCCAAATGATAGTTGTCAGAAGTGCATCCACAGCCTTCCTCTTCATCCACCGAGATATACCTGACAGTTCTCCTCCGCCTGTACCCTTGACCTTTGACCTGGAGATGAGGAAGAGGGTGTGGTATCCCAGGGTGGAAGGGGTGTGTTCCGTCGCCATGCACCACACAGCCACACTGTTCTCTCACAGATGAATAGTGTCTCACCCCAGGCTCCTCTGGGTTGCTCCACTGGGCAGGGTTCAGTTCCCAGGGGCACACTTGGTTGAAGTCATCTAAGTGGCTGTAAAGGCCAGGCCCTGCACACACAGGCCTCCTCTGTGGGCTGAGGTGACCACTTCTCTCAACTCTGTCCACCAAGAAAGCTCTGACGCCTATGTCTTTACCCCAAGGAGCCTGGGTGTCTCTCCTGCAGTCCGACGATGAGTGGTCCGTCTGTTTGGCTGATGCTGGGTGGTATCCGGACCCTCGGTGATACTCGTATGGCTGCTCATGGTAGAGGCAGTTCTGGCAGGGGCAGGGAGGGTGGGTGTGCTGAAGAAATCGGTGGTGTCCCGTTGTTTGGGAGCCTTCTGTGTACATATCCACACACGCCTGGAGACTTGTGTAGAAAACGCCTTAGAAAACAACTGGTTTCCTCCTCTCCAAGCCCTCTCCAGCCCAGTCATTCACTCGCTGTTTTCCTCATCTGCGTCTTCCCACAAGAAAACTTTTCTCTGGCCTTTTTGGTACTTTCTACTCAAGTTCTCCCTCCCCTTCCTTCCTGTCTGTTGTTCCCCTTTTTCTTCTCTGCTGTAGCTGTTAATCTTACATGCGTACTTTCCTGAGTCCTTCTTTCTCTTACTTCTTCCAACTTTTTCTCGTTCCTTCTTCTTCCTCCTCACCCTGTAGCCCTCTGTCCAGCACGGGGCCCCTCTCCACCTCCCTCCTTCTCTGTCTCTCTTTCTACCTCTCCCGCCTCGTTGTTCTGTCTCATTCGCTGCTGCAGGCGTCCAGTCTCTGCCTTGCTCTGTCTCTCTGGCAATGTATTTCCCGTCTCCTCCCCTCCCCTCCCCTCCCCTCTCCTCTCCTGCTCTCCTCTCTTTCTCCACCTCTTACGTCTCCTGCCTGTGGTAGATTCTCTCACACAGTCGACTGTACCTGGATTTGAGAATTCCTGCCTTCCCCACCACCTGAAATCCAGCCGCTTTGTGAGGCTCCTCGGGTGAAGGACTCCATGTGGTACTCTGTTTTCTCAGAGAGTGCGTGAAGGAGTCTCAGCTCCGGTGCTGAGCTTCATATGCCCAACTAAAGCTTTTGCACTCTGCAATTAAACGCTGCCTGGGATTCCTCAGCCAGAGTCTGAGAGAAAAGTGGAGGGGAGGGGTTTGAGGAGAAACTCTGGGGGAGGTGGGGTTTCAAACATACACAGACAAGGGAGTAGACAGTGCTCTGAGTCAAAGAAGAACACAAGGAGGGCAATTTTTTAACTAATCTTATCTTCTGCTCCCACCAATTTCCACAAAAGTCATCTACACGCTATGATTTTCTGAAATGAAGTGAATTCACTTCAGTGGCTGAGAACAACTTCATCTGTTAAAGCAAACTTAGACGTTACAGTGGCTCTGACGGTAACTACATCCTTACATAGGTAAATCTTTTTTATATATATATCTCACAGTTGGTTAAATACAGGGAACCTGCATCCTTGAAGAAACAGAACATAACATGCATACCCTAACAAAAATGAGCACTCAGTGTTTCCCTCTTTCTGAAACCGCTTGACTTACAGGGTTTTGTCCATAGCGACTCAGGAAAGCCATTTGTTTTGAAAGAAAATATTTGGAGCCTTGAAAACAATGAGTTGTAAAAAAAAAAAGAACCGCTGAAGATAACAACAGAGGAAGATGAAGGAAATACATATATTCCAGCAGGAGGAAGAGCAGTCCAGCCACAGCTGCAGGGAAAGACTGTTGTTAAAGACAAAGCACGGCTGGGAAAACTTTATCTGATTTCTATATATAAAGAAATTACAGGATCTTACTGGAGGACATACTTATACACATCTGAATTTACATTTACGCAAATAAATTGAGGTTTTAAAGGATTCTTGTTCCAAAGTAGGTGAAGAGGTCTGATTAGATAAATACACTGGTGCAAGTTTGTGAGTCCTGGAAACATTTTCACACACTCATAAATCACAAACACTTCACTTCTGTTTTCAGTAGTCAGGTAATAACTTTATCTGTCAGTTATTTAGCGCTAAGGAGGCGTCTTCTGTAATTTGTTCCAGTATTTTCAACGCATTAAAGCTAACCTCAGTCAGTCTCACGGGGCTAATGTAGAAAAATTTATATAAAATATGAAAGATGCCTTTAAACTACCATGGTTAACAGTTTAAGATTGGATTAATAGACATTTACAGCCTCTATACCATTTCTAGTTGTCATGTGACCTGATTATTTTTAAATGTGAATTATTGCTGTTTTTAATTTCCAGACAGGTATCGTCTCTTCCACATTAATGTCCTAATGTAGAAGCATTGTCATAGACACATCATAAAGAGTATACCAACATTTTAAATTTAGGTCTTGTTACATTTTTGCTGCTTTTTTTGTAAAATATTGCTACATTATAAAACACCGGTCAGTTTAATTAAAAATAAAAACTTGTTTTATTTATATGCTTTTAGTTCTTCTTTAAACATATTTTGGCAATACATTCTTATTAACTTTTACGCTTTCTGTGATTTGATTTCTTTGACCTAAAAACATGTATACAAAAACAATGAAAAAGTCATAACATTTTTACCTGAGAAGACATTTTGAATGAATTACCAGGTCGAAAAATTAGCCTCTATGGCAAATCATTATCTTGGGAATGTCTGGCTCGGGTTGATGATGTCATAACTCTGCGCCCAAATGGTTCATTTAAACTAAGATTTAAGCAACAGAGGTGCAAAGTAGAAAAGAAACAAACCTGTTAATAGTTTGAATGATTTGCCAACGAAACGCAGTTTGTTTCTGTACTGCAAGACAAAGGTGTAAGAATGAAACTGATCACATGTTCAGGAGTTTAGGATTCAATTAGTGTTTCAAATGTCTGACAGGTATTAGGTTTATCTTGTTAAACCATTATCAACAATGGTTTAACAAGTACACTTCTGTAAATTAATCCTCACTTTCACAATGATATCAGAAGTGATTAAGTCTGAGTAATTTGATGAAGTATTTTATCACCATTACTTCTGCAGGGCCAGGACAAAGATGTGCTTACATCTTTAGGCACTAATTTAGCACAGAGCTTAACCAGAAACTGACAGCTGCAGAACTGTGTCAAAACAGGCGCAAAACTTGAGAAAAGCGTTTCTCTTTGTGGTATTTTTCACTCATTGTTGAAAGCACTGCACAACTCTGTTCAGCCTACCTCATACGTGTTTATTCCTGCGTCTTATTCAGGCACACAGACACGAGCAGATTGATAAAAGCAGATGAAACAACACTTCTCTCTGGCATCTTATTCACAGTATTTCTCAGGAGAGATCTTTATCTTTTATGCAGGACTTTAAAAAAAAGGCTGCAGCTCTAAAACTGTCTGCTTACATTCACACACAGAAGATGGCTGCAGTTTATGTGTATGTGTTTTAGAAAGTTCACAGCCTGTGTAGCACTCAGACCACACTATTTTGTTGTCCTGTTCACCTCTCGCCTCGCTGCACGACCGCAGGGCAGCAGCAGTGAAGAATAGCAACTACACTGCACCACTCTGTCACTGTGACGTTTTCTGTTCTACCATAGTCAAGATGACCTAATTAGCACACATGGACACTTAAATGGATCTATACCAAGAGCTCAATTTGGTGTCAAGAATCTGTCAGATGGTTTGGCCCAATCGACCTCCTATAGATTCATAGACCCAGATAGCAACATCACTTAAGATAATGCATTCTTATAACATATTAGTGAGAAAGAAAGACTTAATGTTTTATTTTTAAATTGATGCTATATGCTAGCTTCATTAGCATTTAGGCTGCTTGTGTGTCTTTTTTAATCTTCTTAAATTGTCTATAAAACTATAGAGGGATTTACTAGAAGTTTTCCTTTAACTAATCCACAAACTGAACTTAAATGTTAACTTTAAGTATTACAACAGTTTCCTAGCTTAGCAAGTTAATAGAAGGTTTGTCATATCAAGTCTCTACACTGCCTATCAGTTAAAGGCAAAATGCTGAAGATAAATGCTCTCTGTCATGTTTTATCACTGTGGTAAACACACGGACAATGGTGTCAGACTGCATGAGTCTGAAAATTAGGTCAGTTCCCCTTTTGATACACGATTAGCATAGATCACATGAAAGGTTTTCTATATTTGTTACACATTTCTGTGCCAGTATAAAAAGTTTTTCTTTTTTCACCACATGATCACTTTAAGTGTCAGCATGATCATCATGATGTACATGTGTTTACATTTAAAGTAAACACACATACAGATCACTGAGAAAAATATCTTCTAATTTATGAAAAGTGAACAAACTCACATATGCTCATGAAATTTATTTGAGCTAGAGTTTTAAATGTTTTTCTCTCTATTGCTGTTACCCAAGGTCAGCCATTAACTCCGAACCTCAAACTCATAACGTGTTTTGAAAAAAAAAGTTCATCAATTTTGTTTTTCACTTAACAAAAAAAGTCAAATTTGTCAAATATTCTGTTTTTTAAAGAGCATACACCCACGTACTAACTGTTTTACAGAGAAAATACCACAATAGTTGCAAATTATTACAATAAATCTTATCAAATCAAGCCATAAACATTACATTTTTAGCATTTTAAGTTCAATATCAGGCACTAATTTCCAACATTCAATAAAACTCTAATGCAGAAACATCAAAACATCTTTATCAATCATATTCTACATGAGCCTTTTGGGATATCAGGCTGCATAACAAAGTGAATTTTTTTTTTTTTAACTAAACATTCTCTAATACAGCACAAGCTGTTTTTGTTTTGTTGGAATGTGCAAGTAATAATGGTAATAATAATATCTGTTTTCATGTAAAAACCAGAACATAATACACCCAAAGTTAGATTTAGAACCCCAACTTTGTATAAAATGCAAAACAATTGTTATCACTGAAAAAAGAAAAGGTTATGTGGTAAAATAGATTTATTTTCATTTCCACAAACGCCAAAGACTCAATCAGCTTTGCTGCCCTGAATGTCTAAAGCAGTGAGGCTCATAGGGTTTACAGATTGTAAACATAAACAGGAGGCAGACAGATCACCTCCTAACATCACTTCTAAAATCAACAAGTAGTCAGTGAAAGGCAGCAAGGATTGGTGAAGCATACCTAATTCTTCCAGCAGATAAAAGCCTGGCAGCAATGTTTCAAATGCAATCCTTTGATATTTTGTCTGCTTGTAGAGGAAAAAAGAACATTGCGTCGGCTGAACCTGAGAGAGAAACGCTCACATACAAAAACCACAGTTAGTTGTAATATGTATCCCAATTTCCATGGTTCACACTTCTCTCTTTCACCAGGCTGTCCATGTTATTTTAAATGCTGTTTTTCTGAATAAAGGTTTGACTTTAGCTTGTGAGGCTTCCAGAGTCTCTTTTGTGCTGCAAACTACTAATTTATTTTTTTAAAAGGGAACAAAAATCAAATATTTGAACTAAACAGTACTAAATGGTCAGCTATGGCAGATTTCAAACATTTAACCATCAGCAATACTGGCTTCTACATCCGCTTTTATTGTTAGTTGTCATGTTTGCTTCTAGGTGTTTTATGGAAACAATTTGTTTTTTAAATTAAATTACTTCCCTTATCTAAATAGTTCCCAGGTGAAACAGTTTTGGTAACAAATTTGGTGGCACATCATTAGGTATGACTCTCACCATCATGTTGTTAGGCTTGAGTTTCTGGCTATAAAAAGAGTCCTTTCTAGTAAACCAAGCTTACCTTATCTTAATTTACATTTTTAGTAGTCAGTATCTTACCTGCTGTAGACAGCAGAAGAAGGATCTCATTTGGGGGAATTAGGGAGAAAGTCTCATGAATGTTTCATTGTAAAATTTTAAACTGAATTACTTTTGCACCAGAAGGGCTTTGGTAACTCGGTGGTTGCTGCAAACTCGTAATCCAGAGGCTGCAGGTTCAAGCCCAAATTGCGTCAGGAAGGGTATCCGGCATAAAACAATAGGCAAATCTTTCATGCGAATTTGCTCGCTATGGCGACCCCTGCAGAAGGGAGCAGCTGAGGGAAAAAAAACTTTGCATCGAAGGCTTTTTTACATAAACATCGAAAAACATATAAAGAATGTTTTTTACATAAACATCTACACTGTAGACCAGCCATGTTGAAACAAGATCTATGGGCTACTGCAGTGTTTTTCATCAGCAAACCCATTTTGATTGACAAATATACCACTTAGCATTTGGGTAAACTGCTACAAAATATTTGACGTTTGAAGAGATTTAAATGGCAAAATAATGGTTTTAAATAGGCTTCCAGTTTGATCAGCTGTTAGCTCGAGTCTCTAATGAAAAATTCCTGATTCTCCAAATCGAGATCAATCAAACTGCTGTCTACTGCAGATAAGATACTGACTGCTCTTAAGTACTCCACACAAACTCACATAAACAAAGACATAAACAGGCATGACAAACATTGAAGGGACAAATATCATCAGTCAGAAAGCAGTTTATGAAGATTAAAATAGATAGTCCTACTCTGAAATACAGCTTTACATCATAGTTATAATGAGAATGTATAGTCATACTTTAAAAGTACCTTTTCATGTAACAGTTGAGCTTCATGGGGAAACAGTTGCAGACACTTAAATCAGTACTTTAATATGCAGTAAAAGCATAAAAAATGAGACTCATCTTTGTGGCACTGCCTTATCTTTTCAGTATCTTGTGCCTTTTTATCTCTGACCTCCTTAATAAGTGCTTCAGCTTTAATAAAGATTAATGAGTGAAAATGGATCCTACCTGTTTTCATGTTATTTGTCAAGTACAGAGAGAGAGTGAGCCCACTGCATGTTTTAATGAAGACGAACAGGCTCTGCATCAGATGAGGTCAATCTAATTTCACTCCAAACCAATCTCCTGCTGAGAGCAGATTGTTACTTTTCTTGGGAATCCAGCATGACAATGAAATAGAAAGTTAAAAATAATTCTATCAAGCCTCAAGATGAGATTGCACTTCTTACAGAGCAAGAAGAAGAGAATACCTGAGAAGCAGTGTGTGTGTGTGTGTGCAAAAAAATCAAAAACTGGCAGCAGTTTTGCTTGATCTTGCAGATTCCCCTCAAGCAGCTTCTTGAAGGTGTTTAAATGCCCCAAATCCTTTGAAGCAGGATTCAGAAAGAGCCTTACTGCACTCGGAGGGTAAGTCTCTACAGTGTCCACTCTTTAAACGAGCCCTATGTGAGATCTAACGCACACAGTGAGGTCATATATCAGTGTTCTGTGTACGTCCGGTTTTTGGGAAACACAATGGTCACGTTGTTCCAAAGAGGATTATAAAACAATTCCCATTTCTAAGCCAGGAAACCCAGTTGCATCACTGTGTCACAAAAATGCTGCGTCATTGTATGACTGTTGGGTCAGCATTCACACTATTGCTTTCCTCTTGCATTTTTCTGTGTTTTTTGCAAATTAACTTTTTTTTTGCTAGTTTAGGCAATTATATATCAAAACGTTCAGCTCATTTAGGAGATAGGTGCTTTGACTTTTCTTTTTTGTAACCTTTATACTTTTTAAAATATTTAACTTTATGATAAGGCTACTTTTATTTTTTAGCTAATGCTCTGCTACTTTTAGCCACCATTTGGCTACTTTTGGCCTTCAGATAGCCTTTGGCTACTTTTGACTTTTAGCTAGCTTTTACTACTGCCTTTGCTACTTTTAGCTACCCTTTTGCTTCTTTTAGCTAGTGTTCTGATTTAGTTTTAACAATTCAGTTTCAACATTTTTAGCTAACTTCAGCAGTCATTCTTGCTGAATGACTTTGCAGCATTCATGCTGCATTTTTGCAGAAATGACTGTTTCTCTAATTCAGTCTTGAGAGAAGTGTTTCTCATTTTTAGTGTGGTATAAAATCTGATGAACACTGCTCTTGTTTTAAGAACAAACAATAAAACCCTGAATTGACTGGGTATCTTTACGTAAAGTTGGAAAAGTTTTCAATTTCTTCATTATAAATAAATAAAATGTCCCGGTGATGGACCCCGCCTCTTGCACAATGATCTCTGGAAATATGCACCACCATCAACGGAAAAATGGCTTAAGAAAAGATGGATAGATAAAATAATAAAACATATAGCTGTAAGACTTCTATGGCTTCACATAGGTAGTTATTATTACATTGAATTTATTTCACAATACCCTGCATTTACAGACTGCACAGGCCATAAAAGACCTCAGGGTGCTGTGGCTAATTTGCCTTTATGTGCCAGGCATCAAGGACACCACATGGGAGACAGCTGTTAAAAATGGGCCTGAAATCCGAATAACAATGGCAAAAAGCACTAATGGGCAGAATAATACCAGGGGAAAGTGCATGTTGCCTTGAGATGGCTCTTAGAAAGTGGTTGCCAAGGCTGACAGTGACAAAATAGGAGGGAAATTATTCAGTTTGCCCTGTTAGCATGAAACTGTACTTGGATGATAAGAAGAGGGGGAGAAACATATCGAGTTTACCTGGTTTATGAGCGAAGACAAGGTTGAAGGGACTAAAAATGGTTGGCACAGGAGGAACCTTTTATCTGCTTTGCTCTGACTCCACAAAAAGCTCACAGCAGATGCAAGGGCATGTTTTTTTTTAAACACTGTTGAGGTCAGCACTGCAGTGTATGGCTTTTGTTCATAGCTGAGATTTTTGCACATTCCATCCTCTTCCACAAAACTGACCTCTAAATGATTAAAAATAATAATAGTTCCCATCATAAACAAAGATCCAGGCAATAAAACCACCAGGTAGATAAAATGTTATTAAATCTGTATTCATATTTTTAACAACCACAACTGTATATGAGCTGTAACAATTTAAATAGCTAGTAAATATGCAGGGAAAACGATTAAAACATGAACCAGGGTAGAAAAAGACACCAGAAAAAGTCAAGTTGATGATTCCTGCTGATTCTTGCATTAAGTGTATTCACCAGCTTTTGTTGCCTTAAATAAGGTATATAATGAAGTATATATATTCTGCTTATAACAAGAACCCAGATAAACATTTCTCCAATGCAATTTTTGAATCTTAAAGTGGAAATGTGAGATATTATGCTAACCGACCAGCATAGTTGACTCCTATAGCTATTGGCAAAGTTTAAAAAACAAATCTCATGCAATCAGTTAGCACTCAGAGTGTGTGTTGGGGATGACACTCAGCTACTACCACACCAAGTTTTAGCTCACCATCTGTTAAAAGAGTTTGCTAAGGCTGGTTTAGCTGCGCCAGCCATCTTGAAATGGGTTGACTCCAAAAGTTAATCAGTTGTAGATAAACGAACACAGACTTGGGTGATAATAACCAGACCAGACAATAAGACTTCCTTTTGCTCAACAGGAACATATCCTGACTCAGATTTGTCTACATCACATTGTTCATTAAACTATATGATGTCACAATCTTTAGTGTCAGCTCTGAAAATTTTTAACCAACCACTGTCTAAATCCATTGATCATGAAAACTGTCCAAGTGGTGGAGGAAGTATAAAACTTTTTCATGAGACAGTTTAAAGTACCACTTTATTTTTTCTTTTGTTATTTTTACAATATTAGGCAGTTACTGCAAATCAAACAGTAGAGTGTGATTCACGCTACCTGGAATTTCAGGGTGTTTTCTCTACATTTTGCCATTTGTTTGACAATAAAGGTCACAGCCTCATCTTTGTTCAGAAAAGCCTCTTGTGATTCTTGTGTCACAAGTTGACTCTTTTATTTAGCATCATTTAAATACGTGTAGCTCAGAGCTTAAAAGAAGGAGCTGCGGAGCGCCTTGATTCTCCCATTTGAGATAAATGGCAGCACATATAAAGTAAAGCAGGGAGAGAACGCTGGATTCAACTTGACAGCTCTTCATTATCAACCGCGCTTAATTATCTCGGCTTTAATAAATGCATGACTTTATTTTTAAGGCAAGTGTGTGTCAGGGTCGTCTGCTGTCAAGGCAATGAGAAAGTGCTGGAGAAGAAAACCGAAGAAAAAGATATTCTGGAACTATTGAAACCATTGGAATCAGCTCTGTCTGTCTGTTAGCAAAATATCTGATAAGCCACTGAACAGAAGCTATCAAAATGTTTAGAAAGTAATCATTAGATTTTACTACTGATTACCTTTTGGACTCAACCCAATTCAAGATGGCTGTCACAGCATGTAGCCAACACAAAAAATGCCTCTAACTCAGCCAGTTTTAAAAACATTTAGCTAACATTTGGTGTGGTAGTAGCTGAGCATTGTCTCTGATACATGCTTTGAGCACACCACAATGTGCAACATCTTTGATTAAAATCTGCTGGAGTCAACGCTGTTTGTCTGTTAGCAAAATATCTCTTAAACCACTGGACAGATTTCAATGAAACTCTTAGAGCATAATCACTGGCTGTACATCTACATCCGGTAACTTTTAACTTTTGGAGTCAACTCAATGGTCGCCACAGCTAACTGACCTTAGAAAACACATGGCTATACCTCTGTGAATTTATGTATATTAAGCTGAAATTTGGTGTCGTAGTTGCTGAGAGTCATTTACAACATATACTCTGAACACTAGCAGATCACATGAGATATTGCAGTTTTGCATAAGATTGTATAAGACATTTCTCAACATGAGATGATCTTACCTTAAAAATTCTTGCATGAAAGGCGGCGAGCGATATGCATTCCTTTAAGAAATGCTTGGGCTGTAGTTTAAAGAAAAGTTTTCAAAGATGTCCTCATTTGGCTTCAGACTGAGAGCTACTTATAATCAGTGGAGGTGTTGAGAAGGATTTTTATGCTTCGTAAACAGACATTAAAGAAAGATGGGCGCTCCTGTAAGACCTCTGCTGAACTGGCTCCAGGAACAGTCAGGCCTGGGAGTGTGGTTTAACACACTGTGCTGACGCAACATTCAATCTTGGCTCCGGCTGCACAACCTCTCCTATTTTCTTAAGTGGCAGGATCTTATTTAGTACTGCGGCTTGCTTCTTTTTTTTTTAGTTATTCTTTGTCCAACAAATCACTGTCAGACAAGATCATATGAGAAATCTTTCAAGTTCTGTTCTGGCTCCTTCCAGTTTGGGATCAGGAGCTGGACCTTGTGTTTATTGTAGTTGTTCTCGTTAGTGTTGGCTCAATTCTTGAATGATTTAAAAAACAATAAAATCATTGATCATCCAGTTGTTGATCACAACTTGTGGCACGTATCAAACTGAATACTGTATACAGTGTGCAAAAGAGCTTTCCAATCAAATCTGATGAACAGATTCAGCTATCTCAAAACATTTCTATTCTATAAATATCTTATACTGTAGGATGCAAAGTTAGAAAATGACCTGTAGTTAGAGTCTTTTAAAGAATAAGAATCAATACACACTCCTGACTTTTTGTTTAAAAGGCTGCATTTAGTTTTGCTGAATTACAAAACTTTCACCCTGAAATCACTGATGCCAGTATAAAGGGAGCTGTCATTTCTTAGACCACACTTTTTTTTTTTTTAATTAATCAAATTTTGCCCTCTGAACAGAGGCATTACAAATTAAGAGAAATAAAAACCTAACATTCCTTGAAGGACAAAACACACACCAGCCAAACTCGTCTCATGGTGAGAAGAGATGGAGTTATAGCAGTTTTGGTCAAATCTTCTAAATGACATTATGCAGAATCTTATGCACTATTGTGATATTTGTTAGCACTTGAAGTATCTTATCTGTTGAGGGTGACTCTCAGCTACTACCACACCAGATTTTAGCTTAAAATCTGTCAAATTGACTGAATTATAGCCATTTATGAGCAGGCTAAGGTCACTAAGCTGTGCTGGTAATCTTGAAAGTGATTCACTCCGAAAGTTAATCAGTTGTAGATGTTCATTTATTAATTAATTTCTGAAAATGTTATTGAAATCCATCCAGTGGTTCATGAGATAGTTTGCTAACGCTACAGTCAGCAATCACATGGGCACAAATAAAACATTATCGCCCTTTCAACTACAGTGGTGGGCGATAATAGATTTACTGCATACAAATGTAATGTGGGATTTCTGTATTACACAGAACTGAATGTTTCTGATCTAAAAGAGGTTTTCCATTATCCTCCCAATGACTCTTAAACAGTTTTCTTTTTTATATATATTTATTGTGTCTGTATCAGCTCACAAATAAGACTC
>JAOXNZ010000092.1:6678473-6691744 GCA_028566095.1 Kryptolebias brasiliensis
AAATAAAAATGTCTTTACACAGCAAAGTTTCTCCTGTCATTGTTTTATTTTCTGTCTCATTATTACAGCATTTAATATGGCTGCAACCTCTAAATGTTTAATAAATGCTTTTGAGTTGTATAAATTTACTGTAGTGCCCAAAAAACAAAAAGTAAATTGTAAATATATGGAAACTGACATTTAGACTGACTACTCTGCTGAATCACAAAAAGCAGTTTCTATCCAATCTATGATGACTATTTAGCATCTACTTTACACATATTACAACAAGTTTTCATCTGAAATTTAGAAATGAAGAACCTTTTGTGCAGATAGACGAGTTAAGATCCTTTTTTTTTTCTAGAAAATGTTTTTTTTTTTCAGTTAATGTCAGTACCCTGAAATTGTGACATTTTTCTAATAACCAGTACAGATGTATTGGTGGGTTTCATATTTGCAGTTATGTGGTTTGGTTTCCAAAGAAAAGAACTGAGAAAAAAGTCCCAAGTGATGAGATGAGATAAGACGAAGAACTGGTTGGAAATTCAAACGCTTCACTACCTCAAGCAAGCCTGTTCTGTAACAATATAAAAAATAAAAGGTGTTCATTTTACCAGTTTCTCCTAGAGAAATTATTTAAAATAAACCAGGCGAGAAGCTCAAAGAGTGAATGATTTTATTAACTTGAACACATCTGAAATGTCTTGACTTAACTGAAATGTTTGGAGTTTTTTTTTTGTTGTTATTTGTTTTTTGATAAAATGCGAAGATATTCCTAAACTATTCATTTACCAGAAAAAAGACAGACCAAAAAACAACACACTTGTGATATAATTTCTCATAGGTAAAATTGAAATAAGTAAATAAATACTCTAGTAATAATAAAAAAAAAGTAAACACGAGAAATTCCATGTTGGTTGTAATACCCTAAAACGGCCACGCGGGGCGCCGGAACCCCACAGTTCACCTGTAGCAACAAATTAGAGCAATTATCAGTTGACTGTATTTTGAATGTCACTTTTCTTCTTCTTCTCTTTTTCTTTACGGAAGTGTTATCTCCCTTTGATCTACAGAGGTTTCTTTTTTCAACAAACGGGAAGTTTTCCATTTATTCCCACCTCCTCGGTGTGTGTGTGAGTGTGTGTGTGTGTGTGTGTGTAGAAATGTAGGAAGTAACTTTCCGAGACTCGGACGACGAGTGAGACGTTCGTCAATCTTCTCGGCGAACCTGATTACAGGACGAAAAAAATACGAAGAAAACTCTTTGAGGAAATTATTTATACACCATGGGAAATTCGCCACAGGCAAGTTGAGTTTTCGGGTTTCACCTTTATTTGTCCGGGGAAACCTTTTTTTTTTTTTTTCCTCCTTAAGTTGTGTGATTGGAGTTTGTTAAGGTGCAGAGGTCTTCCTGTTAGCTTTACTGTCAGCGTGTTTTTAGCTTTTCTGAGACGAAACGAGCCCCTTCTTGGACAGGTGAGACTTAGTTTGACATTTAGCGCCTGCTTGACACCCGCTGCTGTCCACTGTTTGTCCCCTAATGACTATCTGTGTGGAATTATGTTGATAATAGCAAAATTACTGTTTATGAGATTGCCTTAATGGTAGAAAACAAGCAATAAAATATCGATTCTCGTGTTTTTCTTGTACTTTTACTGCAATTACTTCACATTAAAGCTGTGATTTTTGCTCTGCTTGTGTGTGATTCTCCAGATAACAGTGGGCAGAGAGTTATGCTGAAACCCCTCTCTGAGTATCAGGATGAACACTACACGTGACGCTGGGATCCCTAAATTAGAGAAAGAGACTCGTGTTGTGCAGATCTACCCCAGGCTGTCCCAGGAGCCAGACACCCACTGTCCCCTGCAGGTCAGCATCAGGGACACGGCCAGTACGGTCATCCACAACACTGTGGTCACCCTTGGTCTGGACTCCAGCCTGAGATACAGCCTGCTGGAAGTCAGGGAGGTCGGCGGGCAGGAGACAACCCTGGATGATGAGGACTGCCCTCTATTGCGAGTCCTGCTGTGGCCTCCAGAGGCACAGAGGTGGCACCCCTGCAGCCAAGGGTACTACTTCGCCCTGCAGCAGCAGTGCAACAATGGAGCAAAACAAACAGAAACAGATAAAGAGGACTCCGATGACCTCTGCAACCTCTCTACAGTGACCGAGGAGAGGGTCCTGGAGGCCTTATGCCAGCGCTTCTATGACCACAAAATCTACACCTATATCAGCAACATCCTTATAGCCATGAATCCCAATAAGTTCCTACCTCTTTACTACAACCCCAAGTACGTCAAGATGTATGAGAAGCAGCCGCTGGGCAAACTGAGCCCTCATATATTTGCCGTAGCAGATGTGGCCTTCCGTGCCATGCTGAACAAGCAAGTGAACCAGTGTATCATCATATCTGGGGAGAGCGGCTCAGGGAAGACCGAAAGCAGCAGCTACCTCATTCACTGCCTGACCGCGATCAGCCAGAGGACTTACTCCAGCAGAGTGGAGCGGACCATCCTCGGGGCCGGCCCGGTGCTGGAGGTAGGTGACATGAAGCCCGGGCAGCTGTTGAAACTACTGACATCCAAACCTGTTCTGAGGCAAATGTACATCACAGTTTCCAAAACCTGAAAGTAAGTCAGTCTGGTTTAAATGCCAGGGCATAAAAAGAAGATTTTAGGCAGGTTTTGAAAGGTCTGGTGAGGTCCTAATATGAAAGAGCTCAGTCTTCTGCTTTATTCTGCTCCTTGTTGCATCCAGGAGCATCTACCTGCCTCCCCTCTGTGACCTTTTTAGAAATGTGTAGTTAAAAGGTCTGAGAGGAATGAAGGTGCTAACCCAGTCTTTGATTTTAAAACAAACAACCCTGATTTATTTTTAATTTGCTGTTTTATCTTTAGTTTCCAAGGAGCCAGAAGTTCTTCTATTTAAATGTGAAAGTGGTTTTGATCAATATTCTTTCATTTTTTCAGAAGGTCCCTCAAAGGTGTTGTTTAAACTTTGTCTGCTTTTCTTACTCATTTTCAGTCCTTGTTCCTGTTTATTTTCAGAGGAATGATTTTAGTCTGTTAAGCCGAGGACCCCCAACCACCAGGCCCAAACCGGTACCTGTTCATGGATCATTTGGTACAGGGCCGCATAGAAATAATAAAACCTTTTTTTTTTTTTTTTTTTAGAAAAATCTGTATTTTTTTTATGCATTTTGCAGAACATTTTGAAAAATTTCCACTTCCGTTTATGCCTTTTTCCTGCGTTTTGACTCAGTCACAGTTACTTTTCACAACCTACAAGCTAACCCTTAGGAAAAATGAGTAAAAAACCACAAACTTTTCTAGAGAATTTCTTTGGTTTTCCTCCAGCCCATGGGAAAGTTGCCATATATGAAACTGGTTAGTGATGGTAAGAAGAAAAAAAAAGGTTTGGGCTTGTTGTGTTAATCCACTTAGCTCTGACTTATGAGTCATTCTGGTATAAAAAGGCTCCTAAACACAAGGGATGAGTCAGTGTTGAGTTTAGACGTAACACAAAACATGTCAAAGAATCCATTTTAAATAGGGTTTTTAGGTACGGCTTTAATGCCAGCCTGTCAGGGAGATCTAATTTTTATAATTTAGTTCATCAAACTTGTGACAAAAATCCAAAAATTACACAGTTTGATACATAAAATAGTGTTTAGGCATGAACAAGGCAATTCCTAAAGAGATATTAGCTGAAAACTTGGCACACAGCTGATCCACTGAAGGGTGATGGATCTCTCGATGAGTCTTTTGTCCATCACTTGTAAAATTTCCTCATTTTTTATTTTAAGCACAAAGTGCCATGGTCAGCTACAAGAACTGGACTGAAAATGAGCAGAAAAAGCAGCCAAAGATCTTCAGAAAGCCTGAAGATCTGTTGATTAAGATCTCTTAAAAAATATTACAAGATATTCCATCAGCTTGAAAGCAAAGTGTAAAATAATTGTGTGGTTCAAAACGTTTGTACAGAAGCTGCTGCTTATATATTGACCCAAAGCAAATGCGTTTAATATTTGTTTAATAAGTAACTTTAAAAAAAACACGCGCCCTGTTTCCTGTCATGGGAAATAAACTCTGGTTGAGTCTCTCAGATTTTATCACAAGTCTAGCAGTGAGACGAACAGGCTGGGATTCCATTTAAGCTTTTAGAGGCATTTCTTTTTTCTTTTTTTGTCTTTTTTTTCCCCCCATCGTTTGTCTCACAAGGAACCCCCTCACATGTATTTTAAACACGAAGTCTCTCATTAATTCACGGATCGATTATCTGACCGAACGAAGCTGAACAAATGATTCTGCTGCAGTTTAGAGAATGTGTCGTAAAACGTAAACAGTGGCTGTGAAGTCGAGGTGGCGGAGCCTGACTCATCACGTTGGCTGATCGACTTCTTGTTCTTTTCTTTTTTTTTTTCAGTTTTAGTGGCTTCAGTGTAGAAAAACCCACATTAGTTTCATATCCTTTTTGTAGTGTTGTTGTTTGATTTCAGAAACAGAAAGTTGCAAAAGGAGAAACGCAAAAAAGCACCACTCTCCTCTGCCGCAAAAACAGACTGACACACACCTCCTGTGATTTTAACAGTAAAGGCTGTTTTGCTAGTCAAATGTTAATGAGAGATGCCAAAAATATATAAAAAAGGAAGCAACTTTGTGCCGCACTTCTGTTTATGTGCATTTTTTTAGTAGCTGAGAGTCATTTCCAATGGATACGCTGAGCACTAACTCAAGACTTGTTTCTAAAACTTTCCCAGTAACTGTTAGCCAATCCAGTCTGTCTGTTAGCAAAATATCTCATGAACCGCTGGACAGATTCTATTGAAACTCTCAGAAAGTAGTCATTAGAAGGAACATCTACAACTCATTAAGATTTGTAGTCAACACAATTCAAAATGGCCGCCACAGCCAACTGACCTTGGGGAACGAAAAAATGGCTATAACTCAGTTATTTGTATTCGATGTGTACCCGAAATTTAGTGTGGTAGTAGCTGAGAGTGATCCCCAACATGTATTCTCAGGGCTATACATTGTGCAACAGCTTTGCTTAAAACTGTGGCATTACCTGTTAGAGGCAACGCTGTCTGTCTTTTAGCAAAATATCTCATGAACCACTGAATGGATTTTAATGAAACCTTCGGAAAGTAATGATTGGATGTACCACTACAACTGATTAATCTTTGGTGTCACTCCAATTCAAAATGGCTACCACATCCAACTGACCATAGGAAACTCAAAAAGGGCTATAAATCAATCAGTTTTCCAGATAATGAGCTAACTCTTATCGCGGTAGATGCTAAGAGTCATCCTCAACTCATAATCTGAGCACTAACACGTTACATAAGATCATTTTAGTTAAAATTTCTGCCATGAAAGGTGGCAGGAGATGTGCATTCCCTGAAGGAATGCTAGGCCTTTCGTTTTTATATATTCTTCTCACCTTTGGATTCATATTCATATTCATATCCTCAAATCAAAAAGCAACAAATACCAAGCCGTGTGTGTCGGCTGAGAATTCGTGTTTTGACACGTTAGGGTTTGCTTTCGCTGTTATCTTTTTTTGTCCTTGTGGCCATCGCATCAGATTTGTGACACATTCTTTGTGTCAATGAGTAACAGGCACAACATTTGTGCATGTTCCCTTGTGCTTTCTGTTTCACTCATCTGTTGCACAACTCCTCCACACTGATAACTGAAGTGAAACTGGGCCAAAAGCTGTTTTTTTTTTTGCTGTGATACATTTTACAGTATGAGCAGGTTTAAGTTTAGGTTTTTGATTGAAAAATAATTTGTTTTTTTGTGTTCAACATCTGACAATAGTTCCAGAAGTTTAAAAACAAGCTATAAGCAGGTTCTGCTCCGTTTACATTGTGGTTTTAGGGAACAAATGAACTTAGTTTTATTTATCTTACATGTAACGCTTGTTCACGTTGCCATGTTCAGAGGATTTCCACTGGGAGTGGAAATAGCAGAAGTACCATGTAGCTTTATCTTTCCATCAGTACAGCTGCAAACCTGCTCTAATAAAAGTTTCAGCTCACCTTGTTACAGATTACACAAACAATCCTGAGAGGCCAGGAATTAGACGGTGACTAAATATCGATTCTGCTCATCTGTGAAGAAGTCCTTCAAGTTTCTGCTCAAAACAAGCCGGAGTTTAAGTGTTTCCTGTGCAGAATTATTCATTTCAAGCTTTTCTACCTTTTTAAGTTTTAAAGAAACAGATTTAGCTTGGTGGAAAAGTGTGATTCATTGACATAGCTTGATAGGTTTTATCTGATGTTTGTGGGCATGAAGTCTTACTGTCGCCTGCCACTGAAATGCGAAGGCAGACACTGTGTGTGTGTGTTCATGTGCATTAGGTTTTATTGAAACCTGCAGAAAGTAATCACTGGATGTGCCTCTACAACTGATTTACTTTTGAAGTTGACCCAATTCAAGATGGCTGCCATATCTTACTGATATTAGCCCACACAAATATGGCCGTAACTCAGTGAATTTTACAGATATGGAGCTAAAATCTGGTGCAGTAGTAGCCGAGAGTCATTCCCAACACATACTCTGAGCGTGACATCTCATGATTTTGCATTAGATTACACATAACAGGATTTTTCAAGTCTGACCAAAAATGACTATAACTCATCATAAGATGATTTCAGTCTAAAACTGGCATTAAAGGCGGCAGGAATGCATTTTATTTCATTTTTTTTAGCGTTTTGGATTTCCTTCATACACATGAGTCACAGAAAGATCAGTTCCTGTTTATTTGAAATCAGAAAAGTTACACATTCTTGTTGTTTCCTCTTCAGTGTTCTCTCTCTCTCTCTTGCCTTCGGTATGTTGGGGGGGAGCGACACAGTTTGTTGATAGAAAACAACCTGTGACTCCTAAATCCTGTGACCATATGGAACATTATTAGTAATGAACGATCTGATGTTGCTGACTTTTAGTCAGCAGCCAGTGGGTTTGTGTGATCGACTGAGTGCGTTCTGTGTTGGAGATCAGAACGCTCCATAGGGGGAATGTGCAGGGCGTTGTCTTTGAGGGAACACCAGTAAGAGGAGAGGAACAAAGAAAACAAAAAAGACATGTCAGAACAGGCTCAGCCAGGTCTGCTGCTGGCAAACAACTCTTTATGTTTCAAACTTCTTTTTTTCCTAATCTCCATATTTTCCAGGTACTTTAGTCAAAGAATCATGAATCATGAGTTTTCAAAAGTCTGAATTTCTGAACTATATGTGGAAACGACAAAACCGTTAATTTCTTTAAAAATAAAATAAAGAATCTGCCTTGAAGTTCAGAGCCAGTTATGTTTTTGCTGCTTTACTGTGAAGGATAATATACGGACAGTGTTTGGGTTTGTTCTGTTGAAATAAACAAGACCATCGTTTAAAAAAAATGACTTTTTAAAAGTAAATCAGGGTCACATTGTAATCAAAACAAGTAATACTTTATTTATGATTGTATCAAACAGAAAAAAGCTGCTTATCTTATTAAACATTTCATAAAACTTGAATATTTAGCACTTTTTGATAAATTGATGAGAATTAAAAAAAACACTGACGTCTCTACTGTCAGTTCACATAACTTCTCGTGATTTTTAATATTTTCTATTCTCACTTTTATGTCTTAATGTTTTTTTTTTGTTGTTTTTTTTTTCAGGTAAACCCTACCTTAGCAGCTTTGTTTATAGAGCGCTTTAATGAACTACAGCACCCAAATAAACAAGATTAATAAGTAAGACATAACAGCGGTCATAAAACATAAAAGAACAAAATAATTTAAAGACATAAAATCAAAGATAAATCAGCCCTATAGTAAAAACAAATAAAACGGCATAAAAAATAATCTTACATGGTGTCAAATCTCAAGGAAAAGCTAACTTTTTAAAACCAAACAGGGAAGAAGCCTGTTTAATGTCCAAATGGAGGTTATTCCACATTTCTTCTAATTATTTTACATCCTTTTAACAGATCTGCTTGTCCACATTATTAGTTTTAGTGAAGGAGAAAGGGTATTGAATTTCCTTTGTGTGCGTATACAGAAGTCTGAAGGCCTCACCTGTTTCTATTTCTGTAACCAATACACCACCTGCCCCCCTCCTCAAATACCTTTCATTTTTGTCTTGCATCCAGGCCCTTTTATATAAAGTTGATTGAGATGGAATCTGAAATTGAAGCCTTGCAGGTTTAAGAACCCCGTCAGAGCGTTCTTAAGCCCATTCCTGCTCTGTTCAACAAGTCGGGCTCGCTGTCTGCAGAAACGTCTCTCTGACCTGTCGGGACACAGATCTGAAACGGAGCACAGGGAAACCCTCAGAGGCTGACGTGGGTTCGGCTTGAATAATCTTAGAAAGTATGAATGTGCTCATCATCATCATCTTGTTGCGTCATAAAAGCCAGATGTGACGAAATAAACCGTGTTAAATAAAATAACTTGTTTTTAAAGTTTTCATCTCTTAGTCTGAGCAACTAAGAATAACTGATAATAGTTTAAGTTAACAACATTTTTGGTACATAATTTATAATAATATATATAAATAAAACACCATGAAATAATAGAAATGCCAGAAAGAAGAATAAAGGATGAGGGAAATACAAAGTGTAAAAGGAAAAAGGGGAAAAAATAATAAAAAGAAAAAAGAATTAGAAAGTAATTAGAAAAAGACATGAAAGCAATACAAATGTTTTATTTTAACACAGGAATGAAATTGTTATTCATATTGCTAAATGAATATTGTGAATTTCTGTCTCTTTTATTTGAAAATATCCTTTTTTATTTCTTATTTAGTTTTTTTACACAACAAAACAAATGCATATATTAATGTAGGCACTGTATTACGTATAAGTATTAACTGTTAATTTTCACTTTTTACTCATATTTTGTTTTCTTATATTTAATTTGACGTTTTTCACATCTTTTTGTTTGACAGATTTTTTTTCTGTTGGCTTTTTTGTGCTCCCAATAGGAGACAATTAATTAAAGATTAAACATTATGTTTTAAACTCCTTCTCCCCTCATGTTACTCATGTTGTTTATTCATTGATGAACGGATAAACAACATGATAAACACGATAACATGGTAAACAACATCATAAACAACACGATCGATGTTAGATTTCTTCTCTTAATGACCCTCCATGGCCATAATAGATCTGTCAGAGAAATTTTGTATCATTTTTTTGTTAAAAATCTACACAGAAAACAGAATATTACAAATAAATTTGCTAAGTGACAGTTTGCTCAAGTCAAATGGTGGCTTCCAGCAGTTTTTGTTGTGTAATAAATGTCAAATTCTGACTTTATGAGTAAAACTCCAGGATTTATGTATTTATTTTTTTGACCGTGGTCCTGATCCTCTTCCATAGATTAATTTGACTTCTTTTGTGCAGAAAACTTTTGGTGCCTGTATCTGTAGGAAGCATGCCTCAAAACAAATCTGTGTATCTTCATAGAAACTTGTGCTGCTTCTGTATTAAACAGGCCTTTGGCAATGCCAAGACAGCCGAGAATAACAACTCCAGCCGCTTTGGGAAGTTCATCCAGCTCAACTATCTGCAGACTGGCGTCATCAGAGGGTAAAAGCATCACGCCCTCTTCAAGTCACCGACCGTCTGGATCAATTTAGTGAATCCTAAATAGTTCTGCTGTTGTCTGTTCCAGGATTATGCATTTTGACATTTGTGTATGTCTTGCAGGGCAGTTATTAAAAAGTTTCTGCTGGAAAAGGGCCGCCTGGTGTCCAGAGATAAAACCGACAGGTGCAGTTAAACGTCACGTCTTTGAATCCTCACAGAAAAACGTATTTTATTATAATTCAGAGCCTCGGCATAAATATAGATTTCCTGTTAAAACATGTCTCGTAATGATTATGCAACACTGATCTCTTGTAAAACCAGATCCGCAAAACCTAAACGGAGGCTTCTGTAAGTGAACCAAGAGTTTTACTGTGACCTCTGACCCACAGGAACTACCATGTGTTCTACTATCTGCTGATGGGCGCGTCCAAAGACGAGCGGGAAGAGTTTCATCTGTTAAAGCCGCGAGATTATTTCTATCTCAACCAGGTACCTTTATCCTCCCACCTCACAGCAGCAGAGGAGGAAGCTTCTTATAAACACGCCTCAGTTGATTTGATCTAATCAGGGGGAAAACCAAGTGTGTGTCCTAAATACAAACAAACCACTTCATCTGGAAATGCCTCATCAGTGAAGTCTCAGGTGAACATTTTGTGTCAGGTTTTGGTTAAACAACTCAAATAAAAGACGGTCTGATGGGAAATGTTTTACCATCCTGCCTGATTAACGCTCAGTAACCGCCTTTCAGTTCTTGCTGAGGCATTTGTCTCAAAAACGGTTGCAACTTCTGTGAAATCGAGTCATCTTTCATTCACTTACAGTTTTTAATTGCCAAAGCAAACCAGTTTTTAGCATTCAAGGTTGTCAATTATTGATGTTGAGGATTATTATCCTGGGTAAAACAGCTTTCTACTTTTTGTTTGTGATTTTTCTTTTAGGATTCTTGATATTAAACTTTTGCTTGTCTACCACTGAAGTACTTTCTATACCAACACAAACAAATGATCAATCCTTTTCTGTTTTGTTTTTGTTTGTTTTTTTACATTTAAAGAGCTGTTTGCTTCGTGAAATGTTGCTTATACTGCATTTTTCTGAAAATATTTTTTTTTTTATGGTGGCCAGAAAGCTCAAATTGAACTAAAGTAAACTCCTAAACTAATGCTGTACTTTGAAGACACAGGGAAGGTGTTTGTCCTTGATGAATTTTTGATTCTGGTCCTGTCTTTGCAGAGGTGTTTTACAGTTTAGCAGGACGTTTAAGACGCATTCTTAGAAATTCTGTTACCAGTTTCCTCAGGAAGTTTTTCGAACCTCAACTTTAGATCTTTCTGGTGATTTCACTTTTCTAATTACCTCGCAGACTGTTAAAAATACTACCTGTAAACATGATTCAGACACCATTTGACCTTCCTTTCCCGTTGTACTCAAAGCCACTATAGATTTGTTTATGAATGCTACTGAGAACAAAGATCTCCTCCAACTTGGAGTATCCAAACACCAATATTGTTCTTCTGTTATCTTTTTTTTTCTCTAAAATTGTTTAAAACAAAAAAAACAGTTGAGCATAAAATATTATAAAAGCTTTGAGAGTCCAGGTTCTGCACATACAGTTATGTGTTTTTTTTGCAGTCGTCTGAAAATGATGCCCTTATTGACTGAACCTGGTGTGAAAAGCAGCAGAACTAACTCAGCTGAGTCTAACTCGGTTGTCCATTTCCGTTCTCTCTGAATATCTCCGACCGTTTTGTTTGCAGGACGATCTCAGTTCAAACGATGAGGAGGAACTTCGACAAGAGTACAAGAGGCTTCATCAAGCTATGGAGATGGTCGGCTTTTTGACCTCCACTAAGAAACAGTATGTGCTGTTATAATGAGCAACATGTCTGAAATAACACAAGTTTTAGTAAAGTTATTCACTTAGGGCTGCCACTAACAACTGTTTTACTTATTTTTATTTTTTCAGTTAATCTTTTGACTAATTTCTGATTAATCTAAATGACAAATTTTCCTGGAAACGTGGATGTAAATGTATGCGCTATATTATTTATATCACTACTAAAAACATCATCATTTCAGCATTTTCACTTATTTATCTAGTAGATCTGTTATAATGTTCTTTTATCAGCTGATCACAAATGTAAAACAGCCTCTGTTTTACTTACCTTTTTTACTGTCGATGTTCAGGAAGGATCCCTTATCATTTAGCTTTCAGTCGAACTAAGTCTCTTCTTTGTAATTATCTGAAAGAATGCAAATTTCATTGTGCATTTGACCACTCTGACCTCATCACGCCACATTACATCGCTACGATTTTACGAAATGGTTTATCGATCGAACATAAGCCCAGATTCTAGTCTAAAGGCTTCCTCAAACATTTATTCTTTTAAAAATGTAGCATATACAACCTGTCTAATTTTATAGTGTATCTAGCAGCTTAAAAAAAAAAAGTTTGTGGCGTTTTGTTTTTTATTTTATTTTCTGTCAGCTCATTAGTAGCTCTGTGTGACTCCTATTTTTTAAGCTGTAGTAAGCCCAGGAAACCCTGCAGAACGAACAAACAACCCTTTTTATTGTCAGCTGGCTTGGAGTACTCCCATACTTTAGACCCCTTCAGACTTTGAAAACCTCTCATTCTGTCTCGACGCAGTCGCAGACGCAGACTCTGCTTCATCCGCCATGATATTTTAAAACTACAGCTCGGACGGCGCCGACAGGAACTCGACTGATCTTAGTGGGAGGGAGGGAAACGGTTGTCTTTTCAGATGAAACTTTAAGAGATCAAAAGATAAAGTCATAAATTATGTGTCGAATAAAAATATCAAATCGTTGACAACGAATTATTGATGGCGTCAGCTATGCCGCCTAGTCGTGGCAGCCATACGTTTAGTCTTTTATGAGTTATTTGCAAGTATTTGCTCACAAAATACTTTTTTCTCTGTTGTGTTTTTTGTTAATATCCTGCCTGGAATACACTTGTCAGTCTCTTTTCTTCTTGTATTTTGTCAGCACATGTTTAGGGCTGTGTATTTTTGCAAAAAACACTTATACATGTGCTCTTTGAGGACCCAGATTCCTTTTTCCTTTTGAACGTGTTTGCAGCCTTTTTAATGAGGCCACTCTCTTTTTTTATTTAAAGTGTATTTACATACAGTGTCAGTTCAGTAGGTCGCTTGTGTGTAATTTAGCTGAACACTGTTGAGTAGTTTCTGTTTTCTATAACAGGTCAGAGCATGTAATCTCAAGCAGGAAAAAAAAAAAAAATCCTGTGCATATTTCAGCCATGGCATGATGGCCTCGAGGCACAACGTGCATACGAAAGCACCAGAAGCAAAGTTTGTAACGTGCTCTGATTGGTTAAAAGCTCACATACAGGCTTGTGAATCTGGAAACACGACTGGATTAAAACTGAAAGCTCAGCTACCTTTTAATAAAGAGCTTTGTGGGTTAATAATAAAAGAAACTGTGTGGCAATGAAGTAGAGATTTTGATGCTGCAACTTTTTTTTTCCTGCGGGATCTACTATTTACCGCAGGTTTAATTAGCAGTTTATGACCTGAGGTTCCAGCTTGTTTAAGTCTTTTTTAATCTATGAATCTAATGAGGGTGGCACAGCGGCGTAGTGGTTAGAGCTGTCACCTCCCAGCAAGAAGGTTGCAGGATCTCATCCTGGCCTGGGGCCTTTCTGGGTGGAGTTTACATGTTCTCCCTGTGC
>JAOXNZ010000092.1:6719264-6734857 GCA_028566095.1 Kryptolebias brasiliensis
GTGACTGCTGGAGATAGGCACCGGCTCCCCGTGACCCGGAATGGACAAGCGGGTAAAGAAAATGGATGGATGGATGTTTGAAAGTCACATATTAATGAGGCCTTAATAATAGAAGACTGAACTGTCCTTTAAACTTTACACTTTTAATTATCTTCCTTTTAATTAGTAATTACAAAAATATTTGAGTTTTGCCAGGTGCGTTAAAACACCCTGTTTAAAAAAAAAAAACATCTTAAACTAATTATTTCCTTATTTGTAGTTATGTTATTGACAGAAGCGTCTTTGCCTCTTGCAGATTATAAACAGACCCTTCAAGATGGCCTCTCCCTTTGCAAGCATAACTTGTTGTTTGAATTGATCTAATGAAAATATTTTTATTCATCTTAATTCATCCTTTTTGCTTCATTGTATTTAAACTAGTATTAAAAGAAATTCCAGGACGTCACATTTGAAACTTTATGACAAACTTAGAAATGCTGTAAAACTGTTTTGTTTTTGTTTTTCGGGACACATTTTGGACGTTATTATTGGTAAATCAAGCTACCCGTAGTTTAATCCAGGAGTGTTATGTAACATATTATGTTTTATAAGTTTTCCAGTATTTTAATGTAACATGTTAGTTTACAACCATGGTTGAAATCACAATTTAACTCTTGATTACATTATTTCACCATATTAATGTCTGCATTTCTCACCTCAAGTTGTTTCTGCAGGACATGAAGCAGCAGAGTAAACTGTGACACTCAGGGGTTTAATGAATAAAGAAATTTGGTTAAGTGAGGATGTCAGAAAGGCCTCATGTTCACGTTGTTTTTGTTGTTTTTGCTGTTTTTTCTGTTTAGTCTCTGCGTAAAGTGGGCCAGGACTCCACGGTGCTCCTCATCTGTATCACGGTGTTTCTCTCCTACCTCCCCGAAGCCGGACAGTACTCCAGCTTCTTCCTCTATCTCAAACAGGTAACACTTTGCATTTCCTCCATACACGTTTCTCGAAATAAACGCTTAAATTGTTCTTGGAAACATAGTTTAGACACTGATCAGGTCCCTCTTTGGCTTAAAAAAACAACCTGATTGATTTAAATATGGACTCCATTAGACCTCCTGAGGATCTGGTGGTTTTTCTGATCTGATCCTTTAACTCCTCTAAGTTCAGAGGTGGAGACGTTAAGGGGCAGGCTTGTTTGTCCAGGACTTTTTAAAGTTCATCTGTGTGCAAAGTCAACATCTCAAACTTGTAATCTTCAAACCATTCTTGAACCGTCACACGGCTCACTGGGCATTTGGTCACAAACACTTCAATTTCAGGGAGACTGCAGAAAAAGATTTGCTCTTTTCTCGCAATTTTGAGTGTCCAACAGTTGGAGCCCAGTGAGATATTACCTTAAAGTCATGTACAGATAGCAGCACCCATGGTTTCCCTCTTCCCTTAGTTGATCATGGTGCTATGTGTTTCCTCAAGAAATAAAATGTAAAAGATCATCTTCTTTTGCTCTGTGATCTAGAGTGTTGGCATTGTCAGCACAAGATACCAGGATCGGTTTGCAGCTTTCTAACCCTATACACAAAACACTGCAATGTACTTTGTTGGTGTTGACTTCTTTGTACTCCAAATAGCATTAACTTTACCAGCTCCAGTATTGAAGTGAACCTTAGATGGAAGGTCCTTCTTATCCCTTCAGCATTCAGTGGTCATAATGTTATGATCAGTGTACACTTCCTGCGTCTTTACGTGAAGGGGAAAAGGGCTCACTCAAATGTACGCCATGTACAAATCTCTTGTTTTAGGTATTCAGCATCTTTCATTTGTGAACGACAATATTCAGGATTCAGAATTCATAAATAACTATAGCTGGAATAAAGTGTACTCAGTGTGATCTAAAATATAAAATGAACAAATGCATGAAATGACTGTGCATCACTTAATTAGCGGTCATTAAGAAGTCAGTTTGGTATGGTTGGTATTATGTGCATGGTGTTTGTGATCACCTCATACTTTTGTCATTTGTGCAGCCTTATAAAAACTTAATTGCCACTGTGGAAAAAAAAAAAGATAGGAATCTCAGTGTAACAAACAGAAATAAAAAAGAACTGATATCTAAGTTGCTTGAAGATAAGAGCATGTTTGCCGGACTGTGTTTTTCAGGGCTCGAATAAGAAAAACAGGAAACCCACAAACTCAATTAGTGCGGCAGCTTCTAGATGGACTGATAAGGCGTGACAGTTTTGTTTTTATCAACTTTAACTTAAGGTTAAACACAGTAGATCAGCCAGTTCAGCAGGTCTGCCGTACCCTACTTCACATTTATCTTTAAACATTGTGGGAGAAAACGGAGCCACGAATCTGGAGCACAAGGAAAACATTACTCACCACGCCTTTTTTTCAAAAGCTGGTTTATCACCTGCCTTTGCTTTTATATCAGCATAAATTACAAATCTCTTCTTCCGTACTCTTACTGCTGACTATGAAAGCTCATAAAAGACTTAAAATCAGCAGGACCAAAAAGTGTGGCCCTTTTTGTTTTTATTTTATTAAAGAAATGTGTAAAGGCTTTGTGTTTACAGCTTCTTCATGTCCTAACTTGCCTTATCTGAATCTTTCTTTCCTTCAGGTCATACGCTTCTCCTCAGAGACAGTGGCTGCCTTTATAGCAGTTTTAGGAATCCTCTCAATATTAGCACAGGTACGTGATTATGTGCTTCTCTCAAATCTTCGTGTGATTTTGATTTGTTGTGTTTAGACTTTTTATTAAGTCTTTATTGTTTTAATCAGTTGGTGTCGGATCATATCGATACTATCAATGGATTCTATACTTGAGTTAGTTTCTACTTTTAGTACTTAGCTCCCATTCCAGAAGTGCAATTCTGTGCAGGAGTAGGTGGAAGTGGCAAGATCAAGTGGAAACACTGGAACAAACAAGCATGGCAAATAAAAATTTTGTCACTCCAATTACACGCCTTCAGAATTGATCCATGCACACTAACGTGTGTAGCATCCATATTTACGTCCGTGCTGCGTGTGACATCACGTCTTCTTCTGCTTCGGGGCCGTAGAGCCTGATGACGGTCGCATTTAAATTATAATGTGAACAACAGCACAAAAAAAATCAGAATTGAGCCATAAGACCTGCCGTGTGAACTTAGCCAAGTTACTTCAACTCTCATTTGGTCAATTTTCAGGAACGATATGAGTAAATTCTGAGTCTGATTGCCCACAAATAAACCACCTTGTGTTACTTGTTTCCTTAGACGGTCGTGTTGGGGATCCTGATGCGTTCAATAGGGAATAAAAACACAATCCTGCTCGGCCTCGGCTTCCAGATCCTCCAGTTAGCCTGGTACGGCTTTGGCTCTCAACCCTGGTGAGTGAATCTTGAATCTTTTTGCTCACAGAGATCCCTGCCTTGTTTTTATTTACTTCAGCTTGACTTATGGTCAACAACAACCTACTTGTTGAGAGATGGTGGCTTTTAAATTGGAAAAATTAATAAACCAGAGGTGTTTTGCTTATTGCTTTCTGATTTTCTACTTGTTCTTTTCCTGGTAAGACATGTTTGAGAAGGAAGGGGCCAGCATAAAAAAATAATGCTACATGAAAAGAAAAAAATAATTATTATAGTTTGGAGGACTTGATAAATAATTACCTCCAATTCTGTGCAGGTTTTCCTTTATTGCCTCATAGTGGCTCAGGGTCCTTGTCAGGGTTAGGGTTAGGGTTAGGGATCAACTGTTCTCGGTTAAACTGGACCTGTAGTAGTTTCTGATAGTATTTCAGTTTAAAACCAAGAATTTTAGTTGTCCTTTCCCCAACCCACCACTAGAGGGAGCTGTAGCCTTTTTTTAAAAAGGATTTTTGGGCTCCTCAAAGATGCCAACAGTGTTAAATACAAGTTTTTGTCTTTAAACAGTAAAATTAATTCTTATTATGGAAATTAAAAGTTGAAAGTCAATGTATTTTTAAATATTAGTTTGTTTTTTTTTTAAATAAACCACCAACAAACATTATGAGAATCTGTTTCATTTCTCCTGTCTCTTGTTGTTTTGGTCTTGAGAAGAAAGGAAGCTACTACAACATATTGATCTTTGAAGAAAAACAAACATCTACAACAAGATTCCTCCCCACTTTGTTCAGTACTGCAGAAATTAAGTTAAATAAAGGTCAAGTTAGTTATATTATGCACTGAAGAAACAAGGCTCCCTTTGTTCAGAAAGAATAGAAAACAATGTCTGTTAAAGCCAGTGTGTCAACCTCTGAAATGAAATTACCCGTGACTTCTGAGGCCACATTTAGCTTTAATTATCATTTTCTCATGAAGTGCAAACACACACTGGTTGTTATGGTTCATGGTTTCTGCCTTATCTTTAAGTACATGTTTTTGTTGTCTTTAGAATAGAAAATCCCCTAAGAAAAGTTATTTTTGGTTGTAGGATGATGTGGGCAGCTGGAGCCGTTGCGGCCATGTCCAGCATCACCTTCCCTGCCATCAGCGCCATCGTGTCCCGTAATGCAGACCCTGACCAGCAAGGTGAGTCTCACTCGTTTTTCTTAGCATATTTTACTACCAAACAAATTTATTTTGCTTTAAATTATTGTATATTTGTTCATATATTCTGTATGTGTCAGTGAGAAACAAAAGCTTTCCGAACTTTCTTTTGCTAATATTTCAAGTGGACTTGAGCATTAAGTCTGCAGGGATTTTGAGGGTCTCTCATTCTTTTTTTTAAATTCTTAAATATTGGCTGTTTTGTGACTTATTTTTCTTTTTTTAGTTCACTGGGCTGCAACTGGTTAGTGAACAGCGTTCACGGGAGAGTCTCCAAAATGTCTCGAAACGTTTGCGTTTACTCGTTCTTTCCTCTCCCTGTCGCTTGAATTTTGAACAGGTTCAAAAGATTTTTGAGACAAATTTTCTCTCAAAATAGTTGCAGAGTCGTCCTGGGCGTCTTGAACCCGTCTCAAGAGCGCTAGAGCTGCATTTTAATACCAGCATGACAGCTCTCCTCTGACAGAAAACATCTAAAATTAATGTCCAGGTCTAAAAAACATGCTGCTGATCAATAATAATTACTGAAAACTGGTTCAAATCTGCCTATCTTCAGTTCAAAAGTTTGCTCCAGTAGATTAAATCTGGTGGTGTTTGCTACGGTGGGTACAAAGCAGGTCGAGGCGGGTAACAAAATAAGGTGCACAGCTTAGAAATCAGTTTTGAGAGCTTTGCACACAAATAAACCGTTACTTTCAATAATTGGCTGCTCAAAATCCAGCCACACGACTCGCTGGTCGCTTGTACACAAACAGTCAGAATTCAGTGAGACTGCAAATTAAAGTTTCTCTATTTTTCTTGTAATTTTGAGTCACCAACTAGTGTCCACTAGTCACAGCCCAGCGAGACGCCGTCTTAAGTCACTGAACTCTGACTCATGAATAAATCAGATGTTTCACTGCGGTTAGAAAAACAAACAGGTTCAGGTTACGTTGTGTGCTTTCCCTTGTTTACAAGACGGAACCCCAACTTTTGTCCGTGTCTCGTGTGTAGGTGTCGTCCAGGGGATGATTACTGGAATTCGGGGGCTCTGTAACGGTTTGGGCCCTGCCCTTTATGGCTTCGTCTTTTATTTGTTCCACGTGGAGCTTTCTGACACGGACGGCTCTGAAAAAGGTGCCAAATCGAACATGGCCAACCCCACTGATGAGGTGAGCTCTGACGGGAAAGCTGTCATCTTGTGTTTAATCATTTCTCAGATTGATTCTGTTTGTTTTCCTTAGAGTGCCATCATCCCAGGACCTCCTTTTCTCTTCGGTGCATGCTCAGTGCTGCTGTCTCTGCTGGTGGCCCTGTTCATCCCTGAGCACACTGGGCCCGGCGTGAGGCCTGGCGCCTATAAGAAGCACAGCAACGGGGCGCAGAGCCACTCCCACAGCCCCCAAGGCAGCGGGGCGGAGGGCAAGGAGCCGCTGCTGGAGGACAGCAGCGTATAACCTCAGCTAAAGGGGGCAGACTCCCTCGCTTTTACCCCAAATAGACCCTCCACACATGGACAGATGCACACATTTTACCACATGGACGGCGCTCAGGCACACGTTTAAAGTGCCATGAAGAGGAGTTGATGATCGTGTGGTTGTGTCCACAGCACAAACGTGGGTGCTCCTTCCTTAGCAGCTGTTTTCTTTCTAAAAACAGGGTTTTTTTGAGAACTTTCTAAAGATCCTGTATGAAAGAGGCTGGATTTAGGATATTTTTTGTTTGTTTGTTTGTTTTAGGCTGCAGTTAAAAAGTTTGCGTGTAAGAGAGACATGGCTCAGTTGGACTCCAGTTTTTGGTGAAAATGAGTGGAAAATGCAACAGGTCAACCCCACCGGTACAAAACTGAACCAATCTTTGCTTTGCTCAGAGTGGGGTTTATCTCAAATGTTACTAAATACCTGTGAGTCTTGATATTGCTCTTACAATAGTGAAGTGGCGACTCTGTTCGACAAACAGCTGAGCACCCTTGTATCGCTCTGTCACAAGCGAACCTGTTCTGAGGCTTGTCGATGCGACTCAGAACCTGTCAAAGTGTCCAGGAAAGGGAACCCGGTTCCTCCTCTGCGCACACGTCGAGAAAGCACAGCGACTTTAAACTGTGAGAGGAGTGTCGAAGATCCGCTGCCTAATCTTATCCAGGACAGTTGAACAGATCAGATACAGTAAGCTTTGTTTAGGACCACAGTTTGTTTGAATATCTCACTTCTTGCAGGGAGAAGTGCAGGAACGAGACCACTTTATCAGCTGAACTCTTGTTTTTTGTTTTGTTTTTTTCTCAATGTTTACTTGCATTTCTTTAGATTCGTAGTACAGTTTGGGTTGTATATTTTTCTCCGTTTAAGCTGAAAGCTAGTTGTGCTTCAAGTTTTTAATTCAAGAAACAAATGTTGCCTTGAAGTGACTTAACCATGAGAATCTAGAGACACTGCATAACCTGTATGAAGACCGAGGTCTGAGGAGGCTCTGTAATCTTTATCCTATTGCTCCCATCGGAGCTGTGAGAGACTTTTTATTCTTTTTGTAATTGTGCCCTACCTGTTTCTTTGTTTCCTGACATTTATCACCATCAGGCTGACTGAACCACGGTTTTATTTTGAAAGCCTCTGGGCCATTTGAAGCTGGAGCCTTGTTATCAGCACGTCAGTGTCGACGCTGACTGTTAATACAAAGTCATTGAATTATCATCATCAGAGTATATCAATGAGCCCGCTGCAATAGACAAGTCAAAGGATAAGTGTCGTGAAGTGCAGGGTTCTGGTTCCATACCATCCCTGAGATTTAAGCAGTGATCCAGTTAAACCGGGGACGGCAACAACATGTAGCAACTAATTGACCTTTATGGTATCTTGTATTTGAAGTTGGAGTGTGTAACATTTTGGGGACCTTTTGGCAGAAATATAATCATCAGAACCATGTTTTGTGACCAACCATCATTAGAGTAGATTTTTAAATCCACAGATGCATTAGCTCCTCCATGTTGATACTATTGGCCCAAAAAACACAGACCAAACACTGATCTTAATGCGGTTTCAGTCTGTAGTTTTGCTTCACGATGTTACGTTTTACACAGGATACAGAGATCCAGCTGAATATAGTCTTTTGTTTAGTAAAGCTCCAAAGTAAATCGACTAATTTAAAATTCTAAGCTAAGAGGTTTAGTTTTGTCTTTAGTGTAAAACAAAAACTACACCATCCAGTGTGAAAGGCAGGGAGGTGCTGCTGGACCAGTTATTTTCAGCCACATCAATCCAACACAGTTACTTTCAGTCATACTATGATTTGTGTTTTTATTTACCTGCCTCCACAAAGAACTTTTTGAACATTTTTATTTCCCCCCATCAAAGCTTATGGTGGTATCTCCCTGAGCTGCGACTCTTAATGACACAAAATTGCAAGAAAACAAAACGTGAATTTTCAGCCACAGTGTCACTGAACTCTTGAGTTTTTGCGACAAAGTGAGCGACTCCGTCGTGCCAGCCGGTCGCCGTTCAGTGAGACTCCACCTTCAGTGTCGCCGTGGTTGGACATTTGTCTCTTCCTACGTTCTTCCCCGCTGTGGTTCCTTAACTGCGTGTAGTTTTCCAATAAGGTCAAGAAACAAATCTTTTTTTTTTTTTTTTTTGTACCAAAGCTCCTGTAAACTGTGTCACTATTGGACCTGAAGCTGCAGCAGCTTAGATGATGTCAAACCTTAGAGGCAAGGAAAGAGAACCTGCTTTAGTGTCTTTTTTTTGTTTTTTTCCCCCGTTTGTGTCTGTTTGTGTGGGTTATTCCACTTTTGTTTTTTTTTTTTTTTTTAAAAAGGTCTTATATTTTCAACAACTACAATAAACTAGAAGACGTTCCTTTCCTCTTGCGTTCTTCAGAAGTTTAGTTTCCCAGATATAACTGTCAGTGTTTGAAGAAAATAGCGTTTCGTTTACTGTCGACTTTAAAACTTTAATTCCAGAAAATGTAAAAACCTGAAATGGACACGTCGACACCATCCCATCATTGTTCAGATGTCAGGGTTTGGTATTTTTGTTGCCTGTAGGTGGCACACCTCATCTGCAGCTCTTAAACAACATTTTGTTTGTTTTTTTGCCAGCAGATTTTTTTTAGCTTAGCGTTTGTTTACGTACCCCGCTCGCTGCCGGACACTCCTAAGATTGAACACTTAATTCGTTAATGCCTCTCCAATCAAACGGCAGCTGTAATGCTGTTTCTGAACCGAAAGGTGTCAAATTTTGTGCCAAAATTGTTTGCTTTGCTTTCCTTTGGTTTTGTGTGACGTTTCGGTTGGTTGTTTTTGTTTTCTCTTGTCTTAATATTGCTCTAATTTAAGTTTTATTGCTATTTTTAAATAGCTTTTTTTAAGACAACACCCAATAGGATATCTCTTCAGTCTTCATTTAATAACAAGCATTTCAACATTTGATAATGTTTTTGTTTTCTTTGCTGTGTGTATGTGAGTGCATTCCCTCAAAATAATCTCTGAATGTTTCACATCAAACTGTACACATCAACCACCCTCATCATTCTGATTTGTTTAGTTTTTATTCTTTCAGAGGGTTTGTTAATAAGTTGAATTTATTAAAAATCTCTTTATCATAAAATCGGGCCCATATAAAGTAGTAGGATTCTGCACCAGCCCCCCACGCGCACTCAGATGACTGTAAATGTACAAAAATCACCTGTACGAACAGGAAATGTATATATTTATCTCTCAAGGAGACGGCCACCTCCCTCATCTTATTTGGTTGTATGGTGCAGTTCGATATTTCTCAAGAATTACCTGCTAGCCACTCTTTTCATTTTTAGTACAATGTGGTTTGTGGCCTGAATCCCTTCTGTGTGCCTAAAATTAGCCAAGAAATATGTATGGCAACATAAGTAAACCGTGGTTATTATGTAAATACGGGAAACTAATGAACTATTTATTAAAGGTTTATTGTACAATGAAATGTTTGCCTTTTGTTTGGGGTTTTTTTGTGTTTTAAGACCTAAAGTTTTAATTATTTACTGATTAAGGCTGTCTGCGTGAACAAAAGAATTTGTTTCCCTGAGTTTAAGGTAAGGATCTTATTTTAATTACTCTTAAATCCCAGTAAGTCGCACCATAAACAGAACTCATGTCAGCTTTTATTCTGTCTGTAATCCTTGTTTGTTCAATTCTTAAAGTAATTCTCCTTTTAAGAGCTTCCTAGTCGCTGTGCTGCTTTCATTTCAGTACAGTTTGCATATTTAGGGACTTTTTGGAACGTTTTTATATTAAAGCAACACAGAGGCAGTACTCAGAAGTATTTTAAGTTTTCCTCTCAAGTGTGTAGTTGAGCTACAAGCTACCGTTTACCTTGTAGCAAAGCGAGGGATGACGTTTTTGCCTGTGTCTGTTAGCAAAATATCTCATGAACCACTGGACAGATTTTAATAAAACTTTCAGCAAACAATCTTTGGATGTACCTGTTCTCTAAAAACTGATCCAGCCCAATCCATGATGGATGCCACGGCCGTGCTACCTTCAAAAAAAACAAAAATACTAAGTCAGGTCAATTTCTGTTAAAATGACTAAGATTTGGTGTGGTTGTAGCTGAGACTGATCCCCAGCACACATTCTGAGTGCTAACAGATGGCAGAATATCCATTTTAAAATTTAACTATTTGGAGTCAACTCAGTCTGTCTGTTGGCAACATATCTTGTAAACCACTTATTGGATTTTATTGAAACTTTCAGAAGTTATTTGTTGGATTTACATCTACAGCTGATAAACTCTTGAAGTCAGTCCAATCCAAGATGGCCACCACAGCTAATCAACCTTAGTAAACACAAGAATTACTGTAACTTAGTCAATTTAACAGATGCTGAGGTTAAATTTAATGTGGTAGTAGCTGAGAGTTATTCACAGCACATATTCTGACCATGACGTCTCACAATATTGCCAAGATTGTAAATAATTAGTTATTTTCAAGGATTTATTACATACAGTCTGGTTTGACCAAAATGGCTACAACTCTGGCACGAAACGTTGAGGTCTTTAATTTTTTTTGTGTGTTTTGTAAAGAAATCTACATTCTTAATGTTTTAACACCAAGGTGATAACTGTACAGTGTTTATGGGTCAACAAAAAGTGTTAAACATGCTGGGGCAACAGAAGGGCTCAGGGAGACTCGGGGAAAAAATATTATCAGTATACAAACACTACATGAGCTCCGACGTAGAAAAAAAAATATGCCAAACGACAAGATCCATGAACAGAGCCACCTATATTGGACTGATGGACTGAGGTGAAGTGGAAATGTGTTCCTGTGGTTTCAGAGTCTAAGAACCGGGCTGTAAGTCGACAGAGGCTCAGCTTGTTATGTGCACAGAGTTTAAAATCCAGCATCCAGGTGGAGCTGAAATGGTGCATCGATGTTAGTAGATGATCATTTTATTTCTTTAAAAACCTGCACACCACGACCCAAATGTGCCAACGTGTTCCTGCATGAAACCAGAGTTGTTTCTGCAGCACTTTCAGTTTTGCATTGGAGAGATGAGCGTGCTTCGACAGGCAGGGAGAACCTGAACATTTCCTGCTTTGTTTAGGGAGCCATCTCAAAGTATCTGTTCACCACAGCTCAGCTGTCTGTCTGCAGGAACATGATGATGTACGCAGAAGTTTTCAAGTGGAGCAGCAGGACTTACGTGGTTTTAACCTGGGCTGAAAGAGATAATAATAATAATATTAAGCCTCTTAAGACATAATCCATGCCCACCTGAGGAGTCATCTTGTTGCCCGGACTCATCAGTACAGTGAGGTCTAACAGCAGCCTTTAATAAACTAAAGTCCTACTACTCCATGAATGCATATCGCCCGCCACCTTTCATGCCAGAGTTTGAAACTAAGATCCTCTTATGCTGAGAAATGAGTTGTAGCCAAACCCTGAAAATAATAAGGCACAATGTCATGCAATATTGAAAGATGTCACGCTGAGAGACGACCACGTCAAATTTTAGCTCAATGGCTGAACTATAGCTGTTTTTGTGATGGCTAATCAACTAGCTGTGGCGGCCATCTTGAACTGCACTGACTCCAAAAGTAAATCAGCTGTAGACGTACATCCAGTGATTGCTTTCTGCAAGTTACTGCCTCTTGCCTTTCAGCGGGGGCTGATGATAAGTGGATTTTGTAAGAAACACAACCACCTCAAAGCTGTTTTAAATGATTTTAGTTTCCTCTACATGTTTGACTCTTGTGGCACAGAGAAAAAAAAGGGGAAAAAGGTTTAAACATGCGGCCTCCGCCGTTCTCGTAGCGGCACGGCACATCAACAAACAAGTCTGAGCTTTCTGGGAATTAGGGCCACGCAGCCTTGTCAGGATTAGCAGCTCTGCAGCAGGCCAAGGATTGGGCATGTTTTAACAAGAGCAACTTTCCTGATCTCTTTACAGAGGCTGCTCAGATCGCCTACTTGGCATAAAGTGAGAGCAAGAGCCCTCTTTCAGTCTCGCCAGCGTCTGTTGGTCCTGATGAAAAGGGACCATGTGACTGTTTGGGGGGGGAGCTGCTGGAATGTATTGTGATGCAGAGTCGCTGTCATTGCACATTTACTTCCCAGGCTTCAGCCAGGTGCATGTGGGTGGAAGAGGTCCGCCTCCTGCGCGCTGCTAGAGGCCGCACGCAGTTCCCAGAAAGCCCAGAGTGTCCATTACGCTCAAAGAAGTGGTGCATCCATCAAACACTGTCTCAGTGCTTAGAAGTACCGTCTTTGAAAGCACAAAAAGGGGAAATCTTTCTTTGGAGCGACGCATTTCTTGCGGCCACGAATGCGCTGGGAAGAGGAAGTGGGCCTAGAAGTGGATGTCCTCCTGACACACAACAGCATCTTTTCCTGTGGTGGACGTGTTGCGAGCTGGCGTCTAGGAAGAGACCCAGGATGAATCATGTGTGAACTTTATTGTTCCTCCAGTCAAGTTTGTCTGCATGAGCGGTGAGCCTCTGCCGTCTTCCCCATGTTCTATAAGCAGAGCAGAGACGTATTCCCACATGACTTCCTGGATCTTATGGTTGACGACTAATTCTGATGTACAGACGCAGATAGATTGTTTGGTACTGTTCCAACAATAGTCCAGTAAACACATCTGATGTTTTGTCCCAGAAACGTTGGGGCTTGTCAACATGCATTTTAGGGAATTCCTGTATTTTTTGTGATTTTCTCCTTCCTCGAAGCCCATTGTGATTCAAAATGTGACGGATGGTGCGACCAGAAAGTGATGTAACTTAACCTTGGAGTTCGGCTTGAATGGTTTTCAAGGGTTGCATTGGCTCTTTTTCTCCCATCCTCACTATCTGCCTGATCCTCCTGGAGTTGCATGTCCTCTTGCGTCCACATCCTGGAAGGGTTGCTGCAGTCCCATGAACCATGAACCGTCTACGTTTTAATAACATTGACAGCAGTGGTCAGAGGAACATGAAGCTGCTTGGAGATGTTTTTGTCGCTTTAATCTTTAACATCCCCCAATATTAGGCCCAAGTTTTTTCCTTCAGGTCTGCAGCATTAAACAGTTTCCTCAGCACCCTGTTTCTGTCATGAGCTGTGGGTTTTGCGGTTGTCGTTTGCTGTTGTAATTGCTTTTGTTATTTTGCTTTTTGTTCTACGTGTTTCCTTGTTCTTTTATTTTTTTTTGAGATTCCTTGCATTTAGCTTGTTTTGTTTCCCAGTGTCTCCCTGTGTTATCAGACATTTTTCCTCAGTCACTGCTGCCCTAAATTAACCACTCTCACCTGCTTCCCATGTTCATTAGTCTCAGCCTTCTCCACTTGTAATCACTCCTCCCAGCCTACTTAAACTCCTGGTTCTCATCTTCTCATCAGTCTGTAATCCTGTTTGTTACTTGCCTGTTTTCTTGTTTTTAATTAAAGTCCAAGTTTTGTTCTCTAGCACTTGCGGTCCAGTCTGCATTCTTGGGTCCTTCCACAACCGCTTCACGACAGTTTGTTGTTACTGTTGAGCGCTACCTCACTACATGTTGGAAAATAATGTGAAGCAGCAAGCAGTTCACCATCACCTTTTATGTAAGAGCACTCCAATCTCTCTGTGTGGAGAGCAGATCGTTTCAAACAGATTTGTGTCATTACTTAGACACACTCAGAGCACCGGTGCGGTGAGTGACAGCTCAAATGAAGCTTTAAGCCACAAATTACATCATTTTAAAAAATCCTTGCTCATTCTAAAAAAGAATCAAGGTTCAGAGAGAGTCCCAGAGGGATTCGTTGAGCTGTACTTCACAAGCAAACCATATAAGTTGTAAGAACATGTCTGCTCCCTGTGTGTCAAAAAGCTCACTACTACACACCCACTAAAACAACCAGGCACGCCAATGGGCTGTCGACTCAACAGGTAACCTAACACGCATGTTTTGGTTCTGTGGAAGAAAGCCTACACCTTACAGAAATAGTTAGGGGGGTTTTAAAGAAGGGTTTTGTTAAGCAGTTCTAAGCAGTCAACTCCTTGTCTGCAAACAGCTAATTAGCCTTTGGAGTCAACCCAATTCAACATGGCTGCCACAGCCAATTAAACACAAAACTGTCCATACCTCAGTCAGTTTTAAATAGATTAGGCAAAGATTTCACATGATAGTACACATACTCTAAACACTAACAGATCATGGGAGACTTTTGTTTAAAACTCTGGCATGCAAGGCAGTGGGCGATATGTAGCCATTTCTTTAAGAAATGCAAGTATTTTGTGTTTCTCTTGTTTTTTTGTGACATTCAAAGCTGCGTCCTTCTTCCGTTGTCCTTGAAATGCTCTACTGTACACTTCATTTAACTCACGGAACATGATTACAGTAGGGTGTCTATCTATATAAGGTTTCATGATGAATCATGCATGTTAGAGTGAAAGCCAAGCCAAGAGAACGGGAGAATTGTCGGTTACTCTTTAGCGTTGGATTTTGTCCTTCTGGAGAAACATCAGGACAGCATTTTAAGAACCCAACACACAAAAAGGCTGCAACATCCTCACAATAAAGTCTGACAAGTCAAAGGAATGAGAAAGAACAATCAGTACAACACATCTTTATTCAGGATTTTATGGCAAAAGTCACTTCAGATTGTCAGAACATGAGAAGCATTATTGGAACAAAGTTTGACCTGAATGTCCATAATTCCCAACAGTGTGTGGGAGGAAAAACTAGGAATTATCTATTCAAACATGGTGATGGCAGCATCATTCTGGGGAAAGGTTATTTCTGTGTTGAAAGAGATTATAAAAGCAGAGGTACTGTAGATACAGAAAACCTGGATCAAGTTCTGATATTAAACCATCTCCAGAAGTTTTACATTTTACCAAGACAAGAAAATAAAACAAAACAATCTACAGTACTTGTTTTTACCTGATCACTGTGGAGTTGTGTTTGTAGATTAACAATCAAAACATTACATCTAAAACAGATAAATATGCAACTAAAACCTCTCTTTAAAAATATATGTATTAGTAGAAATACATATATTTTAGCCTGGTATGTACCTAGTACTTACCAGGTACATATTGGATATGTTCTTAGTACTTGTCTGCAATGTATTGGGTTTGTTCCTGATACTTACCAGGTATGTTCCTGGTACCTACTGGGTACTTACAAAGTACATAACTGGTACTTACCTTGTAGGTACTGAGTGCTTACTTAGTATGTACCCAGTACATATCAGTTTATTATCTTATGTTTTGCTACGTATATAATTTTATCATAACCTTTTATTAGAAGCTTTATTTAAGGTTTTACACAAATGGGAGATAATTAGATGATATGAAGACGTTCAGATAGACTTCAGTCAGAGTACTATTTACCTTATATGACATAATATAATCAGCTTCATTGATAGTTTGTATGTCAATCATTCAAAACTAACCAGGTTTAATTGGACTGTGTGACAAATCCACGGTCCTTCGCAGGAAATCCACGCTCGCTTCTTGTTTTGCATTCCTGGCCTGATTTCCAGACAATGTAATTCATGAAACCAGTGCTTTTCAACAGCCAACTTGTAAATATCGGATGTGTAAGTTTCCTTAAAGGCGCCGCAGAAGAGGAAGACATCTCGCCACAAGCGAG
>JAOXNZ010000092.1:6759316-6772389 GCA_028566095.1 Kryptolebias brasiliensis
AGCTTTGTCTGAACAAATTCTCAGAAAGTATCTCTCCTTAGTTCTTTATTTTACAGTATTTACTTTTCCATAATAAATACATTTAATGTTATTTTCATTAAGTAACTTTAATTAAATTATTTAGCACATAAATGTTAGCCTAAGTTGAAGCACATCTGTTTTTTTCTAATCTCAAGGTTTTATGTATTCAAATTGTATTAATTTGTATAATTAGTTTGTCTTATTTTTATATAATTGTTTGTGGTTTAATTATCGCTTTACATCAAATGTTTTCGCTGCTGTGAAGTGAAATTTGATGTACTATGGGCTCCGTCTGGGGTTTTAATCTGTTTCGCAACTTGTTGAATGTAGCGTAGGCTGATTTTATTTATTCAAATTGTACGGAAAGCAAAATGTAAAAGGGCCCTTATGCCGTCCTCATTTTTCTATAGAAGAAATCTGAGAGGTTTTGTCCCCCTGCAGTGTTGCACTTAATGTTGAAGGAACTTTGTTTCCTGTCAAGTGATTCTGTTGGAAACCAAGCCACGCTGTCGGACATTTGTTGAAGTGAGTCATAATTTCCACCCAAATGCACACAGCCTGAAGCACCTTTGATTGCGATTTTTCTCCCTTATTTTCAAAAATAAGGTAGCAATCCAGCTACAGGAGGGCAAATACAATGAAAGAACCATTACTTGTGATGGTTTACTGAACGCATTAAAAGATATTGTTGCACAAAGTGGAGGACATGTTCAGCCCTGTGTACAGTGTAAACCTGCATCAGCAAAACAAGAAGTAATGGTGTGATGAGATGGAAATACTTTAAATTGCTTATTTGTTTTTTTACAAGCCTGACTTTGGATGAAAAATTCCATGTTGACTCAGCCAAGTCATCTTTTAAAAAAGAAAAACACAAAAAGCGACTAAAACTGAGCCAGTTCTACTGATATTGAGCTAAAATGTGACGTGGTAGTAGCTGAGAGTCTTTCACAAAACATACTTTGAGCATGTCCTCTCCAGCAACGTCGGATGAGATTGCCCATAACATTATTTTCAAGCTTTTACCAAAATGGTTCCAGCTCCATTGTTTCTGAATAGCGGTTGATTAATCTGCAGAAAGTGAATTTGTTTGAATGAAATCTGTATTTTTTTGTAATATAGTAAATTTAAAATGATTAGATTTGAGTATGTTTTGGCTCTGTCTTTTTTTGGCTGAGTAGAATAACCAAACCAAAGGCTTCACTTTAGGCTTTTTGTTTCTCCACACATGCACTAAAAAAAAAAAAAAAAAAGACAGACGTTTGTGTGTGAAGAACGAAATCCATCTCTTCATTTCTTATGGCGAACAGCTTCTTTTTCTGGCTGCGATTCCTGACATTTAGCTGTGTTGTTTTCTCTTTAGCAACACCTACAGTTTAGGAGGAGAACTACAGCAGCATTGGCATAAACGGCAACAAACACTCTGAAAATGTGCTTAAAGCAACATGAATCAACTAATACACCAGGAAAAACCATGAACTTGTGTTTTACACTTTGTAATGCCGCTCACTGCTGAGTTACTAAAAGAGCACATCTGCTGCTAACAGGTTTATTATTTTGAACTAAACCTTATTCTTTGAGTTTTATTTAATAATTGTGAGTCAGGTTTTTTGCAGTTTTAAGACCAGCCCAGTTTGCGAGCAGTCTGTTTTTATATGCATTAAAGAATTAGTCTCAGTAAATGACATAGGACCATTCCTTTGCTTTATTGTATAATATTGCATTGAATCTCAATGTATTGAAGCAAACTCATATTGAATTGTATCGTAATTAACACTGAATTGCATCACAATTAGGAGCTGAACTGTATCACATCGTATTGGTTTTTGCTGTCCGTGTATTTTCAAAGAGTCGGACCCTCAGAGTAGAGATGCACAAGTCTAATCTTCAGTAATTCTTTGCAATATTCAAGTTGTCCTGCTGATGTGGTTTTAAGTTCTTTAGAAATATGTATCTAAATCATTTTCTTCTTCCTTTTACCCTTTTTTTTCTGGTCTCCAGCAAAAACTTTCTTTCAAAAGAAGTTAAATACTACCCTTGTCATGGCTGAGGAATTTTAATTACCAACCAGCACAACGCCATGTTCCTGTTTGCCATTTTCTCTGGTCCAGTGTGATCTCAAAGCATAAAAGGACCTGAATGTGCAGTTATTTCATCACCGCCTTATTAGGAAACTGGAGATGGAAAAAAACGTTTGCAACTACATTGTTTTTATTTCGGTTCATAAAATCTAGAGACTCTTAAATTTAGGCAGAAACCACAGAATTGTAGTTTTTCTATGCGTTTGTAGTTGTGCTACTAATTATTTACTGTATTTAAGTGCTAGTAGTAACACCAAAAGAAGCTGTTTCTTTATGCAGTTTGTGTAAAACAAGCCAGAAACCTGTTTAAAACTGCGAGTCTTTTATTGCAGGCGCTTCTTGCTGCCTTTTCGACACCACAAGCCGTTGGAGCTCCGCGTAGGTTGGGCACGTGGCTCGGATCTTTTTCTTCGCTTCCTGTTTCCATGTTGGCTCCGTCCTAACAGAGTGTTTTCAACTCTGACACACTGAGGCCCGGAGCAGAGCTGGCTTTTTGTCGCTGTCCGTTTTGGGCCTCAGGGATTGAGGGTCTCATTGTGCAGCCCCACCCCGCCCCCCTCGCCCGAGTGAGACCTCAGCTAATGAGATAAAAAGCCAGGCATTTCTACAGCATTGTTTGTCAGTCTTCATGTGATCCTGCTGTACTTTGGACAAACAGCACGACAAGACATCGGTACAGGACCTGACTGGTGTCAGTGGAACCAGACTCAAGAATTTAGAAACTTTTTTTTTTCTTCCTTAAGCTTTAAACACTTGTTAACAGAGCTAAGTCCAACTGCCCAGTGCATACTTTTGGCGAAAAACCCCATTGATTTATTGTTGTTAAAAGATTGTACAAATAGAAGATAAAGTGTGGAGATGCTGACAAGACCAATCTAAAAAATACCTCTGTTCCTCTTAAACCGTTCCAGCTTCAGGCTTAATTACAATGATAATAAAGAAAGTGAGCATGTATTTAGAGATTTGCATGTTTTAACGAAAGAATGACAAATTCCCTCAAACAGCCGCCTCGTCTTTCTTGGAGATCAAAGTTGGCTTGGTTTGGCCCCACTCTCACAGGTCCTCGGGGTCTCAACCCTGAAAATATTTCTGACAAGCGCACAAGAAACAAGTCTATCTCCTTCAGTGTGGTCACTGTTGTTGTTATTGGAGCCTTTATGATGGTCTGACAGTGAATAATTATCCAGGATCAGCTTGCAGAAATGGTTTCCACTCTGAACGGTGCCAAGTCAGCTGCTGCTGAAGTGAATTGTGCAAATCTTTTGGAAAGTAAGAAGTTTGTGGTTGTTTTGGTGGAAAATGGCTGCTTGCTTCTTCTCAGGTGGGAGTCTGTATCCTGCTTTAATTTTCTTGTCTGTTTGTTAGTTAGCAGATCTTATAAGATGTTCTTAAACCCCAAAATCAAATGTTTGTAACTTTTATTATTGCCTGCCGCTGAATTACGAAGGCAGATGTTGCCCGTCTCTGTTAGTAAAATATCTAATGAACCACTGGATGAATTTAAATGAAACTTAATCTACAAGTGATTAACTTTTGTAGTTAATTCAGTTTAATATGGCTGCCACAGCTAATCAACATTAGCCAACACAAAAAAAATATAAATAATTTTTACAAATATTGACCTAAAATTTATCAGAAAAACTAGATGAACTTATTTCATGCAGTTTTGTTTAAGTTTTATTTATACTTAAGGCAGTTATCAAAACAGCTGTCAATTATGGTTCTGTTGACCAATAATTATTGATTTAATTTAATCCTGAAGTTTGCCTGCAAATAAAATCCTTTTTTTTTTTTTTTTTTAAATGAATTGATCTGCAAGTTGAAAATAAAGCCTTCATTTGTTAAACCTTAAGATGTTAGATTTACAATGATTAGAAACTGGAAAACAACAAATCATTACATCTCATTTACTGTAAAAAAAACAACAAAACTATTTGTTTTATTTAATGAAATAATTGGGGGGAAAAGTAGCTGCAGCTTATTTTCCACGTAAATCAATGAGCTCCAAGACTAAATGTTTCAAATCCTAGCAGGACTGTGTGGTTTTGATATGTTATAAGCTGTGTATTAAAAACAAGGGGGAAAGTGGATTGTATCAGTTGAAAGAAAAGTCTCAGAACAAAAATGTTTTGAAAGACATCTGAATCTGCTGAAAGGGTAATAAATTTCAGAGGTGTGATGAGAGTCGATCGGTCTCCAGAGGCTCTGAGCTCCACACTAACAAACCGAGTGTGATCTCATTACTTCAGAACGCATCGTGTTTATCTGCAAAGACACTTTATGTTTAACACCAACGTGCATAATGAATGACAGTCTAAAACTAGAGAATTAGAGCAGCTTGTGCTTTAGGTTAGTGAAGGGTTGTTGTGGAAAGGAGACGTGCAGCTTGCTTTTGCTCGGCTGCAGCATGTTTTTCTATAAGTTGTAGTTTTTGGGGTTTTTTTTTTCCTCATGCGTTGCTTTTGCTGCTGCTGCTGTCTGACTCTGTGAAAAGGAAAAAAATGGGGACACAAAGGGTTAAACCGTTTGCCTGTCTTCCTTGGAGATGGGAGAGGCCAGTTGAATGGCTAGCTTTTAACAGCTAGTCAACGCATTGGCTAAGGCTGAGGGTGGATCTGCTGCTGGGCCTGTGCTGTGGCACGGAGCCCCGCTCGAGGATCGGGAGTCAGCGGTGGCAACGCGCAGAGCTTTACCGTATGTATGCGTGTGCAGGAATATTTAATGCGTGTGAACATGCATGTGGGGATAAATTGAAGGGCGGCGTTTCAGACAAACTTCAAGGATCGAGGAGAAAACGAGGCAACTTTCTCTTGACTTGAAATCAATTTGTTTTTTTGTGAAGATGACTGACTTAGATGAGAGGTGCTTATATTGTTTGTTTGTGCAGCCCTGAGCCCCGCCACGGCCCTTCAGCTCCTCTCTCACATTGCCATTCTCCTATTTCTGCTGCCTCCCCACATATTCCTCCTGCACTTCATGTTCACCTCTGTTAATGTGAGAGGACAGCAGGTTCATGTTGGGTTTTTTTTGTTTTTTTTTTATGTTTAATGGATGAATTTCAGACACTAATGAAGCCAGACTTGCTCTGGACACATGCAGCACGCTGTCTGAGTAACACAGGAAATTATTACAAAAAAAAACTTTCAACAAGTTTCTCATATTATTGCCTCTAAGCACACCATTTCCCACTTTTATCACTTTTAGTTTTACCTTAATGACCTGACCTGTTGCCTGTCCCCAGCCTCATTGACTCATTATCCCCCTGCTGCCACAGAGCAGATTTAATCTGGCTGTGACGGACGAGAGCTTAAGATCAATGTTCAAGTTAGTCTGTGAAGTCTCCATCTTTGCTGGCACAGTCTGTCCTCACCTACATTCAGACACTAAAGATGCGTGTAAACGTGGGTATGCTCACACCTGCAGTAATCTTATGCAATGGGATTATTTCCAGCCACGCAGACACACTCAAACATATAATGCAATACAGTGTATTTCTCTGTTTTTTACAGTTTGTGTGCTTTCTAGCAACCAATGTTCCCATGTTTCTATAAAGAGGCCCATCTTTAAATCTTGTTTACCTACTTCAGATGATTTGGACTTCATTTATACCATGGCTGCTGCAGCCAAGAGCTTGGAAATGATTGAGTGCTTAGATTTTATCAAGGTTGTTTTCATTTTGTGGATTTCTAAATAAAATTGTTGTACAACATTTGGATACAACTTGAGGCTAAATTCTGCATCGAGTCTTATTTTATCTCTGAATGATAAGTGAAAACTCTTTCAGAACCCAGTGTGATGACTTGTGTTATGAAGAGATCTTGAGACTGTAGTTTTTGCTTGATTAAAACAAATCATTTAGTTTTAAATATTCCTAATTTAGCTTTGATTTAGTAACAACTACTAAGGTAGGAATCTTTATTTACCTCACAATTCCATTACAATTTGGAGCGCTGCAAATTGATTCTAAAACAATTATTGGTGATTATCTTGAAACTTAAATGACTGGCTTATTTTACATCAATAAACCCTGATTTATATATTTTCAGAAAACCGTATTAATCACAGGCTCCTGACCAACAGTTAGCATAGATGCTAACTTAATATTGAAAATGCCTCAGATAAGCTAATGCTGTTGGCATTGTGTTAAAGCTGCAGTAACTCCACTGTAACAAACGCACAGTAACTACTCAGATGTCTTTCTTAAAGTAGCAGCGCAGATGAAAATTAACAAATCAATTCAAATTTTCCATGTCCTCAATGCGATGCGTCTAAAAAATAAATTTTACTCGCCACCACTAGTAACAACAACATATCAGCCACTTGTATGTCTTGTCATTACTACAAAAGAACTAATTAAAGTGCTGCAAACTTGATGTATTGGTGTACCGATTGGTATTAAAAGTTGATGTTTCCCATTTCTTCAGGTTGCCCGCTCACTGTTTTTCCATTCATCGTGTGAGTTGGCTTTAGTAAGAACAGAAACAACACCAAGCAAAGCGAATTTTGCACGTTTCACTCATAAAACCTTGCTTACTGTATATGCCAGCCTTTCAGTCTTATTTTTTTTACTCAGCCTTCTGGACCAGTATCTATCTTTTATCAACTCGTGTTGCACCCCTGCTGTTTGCCTTCAGTATGCTTGTTGGCCAATGACAGATGATCCTCTGGGCTGCCTTTGCTCTGCTGACGGGTTTCCCTCCTGCTGACACAGAAGCCTCACTGTATCAGATTGGTTTGGAATTTACACATTTAATTGTAGCTTAAATAAAACAAATGTGAAGATGTTTGTGTGATGACAAAACTTCTGCTTGATCCTACAACTCTTATTGACCTTAAGATATAAACCTTTCTTTGACTTTGGTTTGCTTTCCCTCTAACCAGACCTTTTTCACTTCCCTTCCAGTGTGCCCTGCCTACTGCAAACACCGGGCCTGCAAAGACGACCAGTGCTGCCATGAGCAGTGCCTGGGCGGCTGCACCCAACCCAGCTCGGCCAGTCACTGCGTGGCGTGCCGCGGCCTCCAGCATGAAGGCATCTGTGTGGAACGCTGCCCAAACAACCACTTCATCTACAAGGGCTGGCGCTGCGTTTCCATCGCCTTCTGCCAGGATCTGCACAACAGGTGCAAGCAGGAGAAGGAGAAGAACAAGAACACGGATTGCCACGACTACGTCATCCACAACGGTGCCTGCATCCCAGAGTGTCCCTCTGGCTATTCCATAGGCAACTCCTCGTAAGTGGGCACTCGAGTCGGTCTGGTGGTCTTTTAATGGCTTGCAGGAAAGATGTTTGATCACTGAAGCGCGCTTAATATTTTGGACATTTTCTGCCGAAGCGTTTTGGTTAATTTGATCCCACAAAAATACACATTTAATTCACATTGCTACATAATTATAAACAAAATAATCTTTATGCATTAAGTTAAGGACAAAAGATTTATTATTGAAAAACCAAATAAACTTGTTATCCCACCTAATTAGATGTCTTGACTAAACAAAATACCAACAAGGGGCACCTTTTGCCTTTTAATACTAAAATATACTGATCTTACATAGATTTCTGCTTAAGTTTAGTTTTTGTTGCACAGAAGAACAGTGCAGGAGCCGATGGTCTGTTGGCATTTCTCTGTATGTTTGCTCTCAAAACCTTTTTGTTGCTGTCTGTGAGAAACCAGCTAGGTCAAAGTAGTGCAACACAGTGGGAAGGTTGGCACATCTGCACTTCTGCTTTTGACTCTGTATCCCACAATTTCGTGTCGCTCAGTCGTTTACCAGGTGCTGGTTTTCTGCATTGCGAGTCTCGAGCGTTATGCAAACACAGGCGCTGTGGCATGAGTTGTGCTTTCATTTTTCCACCCCAGATCTATAAATTACCAAGCTGTTTTGCTTGGAAATGTGTTGCGGCATCAGAAAATAAACATAAAGAAGGCTGCTGACCTGTCATGACCTTCATTTTCTTCCACTTTGACCGTAACAGAGCTGTTTAAGGAGCATCGCTTTGCCTGGAAGCACATACAAAAAAAGATAGTTCTGCTCTGATGGAAGTTGAAAACCCAGCAATAAGAGATACAGAAACATTTGGTGTTTGTGATTAAACACCAGGGTAATGTTAGTTCTTTCAGACACTGGATCTGAACTCTTTTGTCCTGCTGCTGCAAAATATAGAGGTTTTGTCTGGAAAACAGCAGCAGCAAAGTCCAAACGGTCCGTCATTGACAACAGCCATGACCAGGAAAAGCAATTGTGCTCCTGCAGGAGTGTTTGCAGTGTATTTAACCTTTAATAATCCACAGAGGATTTGCCAAGTGCGTAATCTCTATTTGAGCAACATACAGCTTCACATTCGAAGTCACATGCTGTGAATTTACACCTGAGCAGCGACTGGAGAGCAGATGGAGCTCCAGTGGAGCAGTTCGGGGTGAAAGGTGGCCTGTCTTAGTGCTCTGCAAAGAGAGCATGAAGCACATTTTTTTTCCACTTTTTCTTTTTCCAAAAGGTCAAGAATTTATTTATTTTTATCAGTTTTATTCATTTTTTAATCGACCGAGACTTTAAAAACCATTAAACACTACCCAATAAGCTATTACTTATTTTTAAATTTTATTTGTGATGTTTTTATTTGTACTTTTTCAGTGCACTCGTGAGTCCTGGGTGATGTCAGATATATTTTTTACTTCAGTAAATGTTGAGTTACTTCTTTGATTTGTGTAATCAAATGTTTGCACAAAGAGTTAATAATACAGCATGTATATTGACCCCAGCAAATGTTTTATTACAAGTAAAGACGCTATTATTTTCTTTTCATAAAGGTAATTTTTTTATGATATAGTCTAAGGTTTAAAGTTTCATAACAAAATGTTTAATATGTGTGTTTGATTTGACTTTATTTTTTTGCCTGTATGTAATGATATTGATGCTTTTGTCAGATAAAAACCTCTGTAGCTCCAGTATTTGAACCAAAGGTAGCCACTCTTTGGGCAGATTTTATCCCTTTATTTTCCAGGGAAATGAATTTACAAATCCTGCACATCGAAAGCTTTAGGCCACTGTCGACCTGCGGTGAACCCATTTGCTCTCACATCTCAAGCTTTTCACACTAACTCTCCCTGTTCCCCTTTTTGTCTCCTCTCTCCTCTTTGGCATCTCCTTCCCGTTGTCGGGTTTAAACTAAGCTGTGGAAATTAAAGTGCGCTCAGAGTTATGAGTGTCTGGGCTAAAAGTGCAGATGTGGCATCAGAGTAAAAAAAGAAGGTCAAGATAGTTCAGGGAAGGGGAAAAAAATGTGCAAGTAACATTGTCTTTGCAAGACAAAAGATGCTTTGTTTTTTTAAAGCCTTCTAGGCCTATAAGAAAAAAGTTTCACAGGAGCTCCTTGTTTTGCTGCTTGCAGCGGTTTGTTTGTCTCATCTACTGTTACAACATACTTTTGTAGATTAGGATTAGGATTGTAGATTAGTCAGTGCCATGACATTTGTAGCTCAAAAGCTGACACTCAGTTCTCTTATCAACTAATTCTTCTATAACTTTCTAGTATCTCATTTGGGCCGCGACCGCTTTGTACTAGTTGTCAAACACCATTCTCGAGGGAGTCTCCAGAATGTCTAGAAACATTTGCAGGGAGTCTCAATTTCCTCATGCGAGTCGCAAAGGTGCACAGTTTTGTCGCTTGACTTTTGAACATGTTACAAAAAAATTAAGCAGCAAATTTTCTCTCTGTTAGTCAGTCTCAGGCCTACCTTCATTTTTAAAGCATACTCCAGTACATTAAATCATAAAGGTACGGGCGGAGTACAAAGCGAGCCGAGGTGTGGGCTAAAATACAGTTTTGCCCGTCGTGCACACAAAAGTAAGTCATGATTTTTTCAAATTGGTTGCAAACACTCAAAATTCAGTGATACTGCAACTGAAAATTTGCCTTTTTTCTTTCGAAATTGAGTCAATTTTGAGTCGCCAACTGGTCTCCAACAATCTCAGCCCAATGAAATTTAACGTAAGTGGCTCTCCACAAACCTGTTCCCACCTCATAGATTAGAGAAGCAAGCAGCACATCATTGTCTTCATAAAACCCTCTCTTTGACATGATTTCTGAGCGTTTAAGGTAGGGCTGGGTGATATGGACCAAAAATAATATCTCAGTATTTTTAAGCTGAATTGCGATATACAATATACATCTCGATATTTTTTTCTTTCCGTAAAGTAAAAATAAAAATATACTTCATTCGCATGATCTTTTTCCTAACTCTGTCGTCTTTGATTTGTTGTGAAGGCTCCACTGTAAACCCTGCGCAGGACCATGTCCCAGAGTGTGCCGGGGTCTGAAAACGGTGGACTCTGTCACCGCCGCCCAGGCTCTAAGAGGCTGCACTGTTCTCAACGGGAGCCTGGTCATCAACCTGCGGGGAGGAAGTGAGTGTTTGTGGTCTGTTTGGTTGAATCAGATTACGGTGTACATCCCATCTGCTCAATGAAGCGATAAACAAAGGGCTGTTGGCGGTAACACGAAACCAGGAAGATGCAGTGAGAGTCAAACAGTTAGTAAAAAAAAATAAAAATAGTTCTGTTTAGATGTGACAATTAAATATGGAATGAATGCATTTTTGTATGTAAGATTTTTTTCTTTTTCTGCAGATGTTGAATACAAAAGAACATCAGATAAGTTAAAAATCAAAATATGCCAAAGAAAACACTTATTTGTGCCAGGACCAAGCAAACCATAGAACTGTGATTTCTAAAGACCCATTTGTTACAACAGACTAGCGGTTTAGTTTTGTTTTTTTCACTCTGTACGTTTTGGAGTCCCTTTTTAAAGGCTTGTGCTGTTTGGTTTTCTTTAGACAACATCGCAGCTGAGCTGGAGGCCAGTCTGGGCCAGCTGGAGGAGATCACTGGCTACCTGACAGTGCGACGCTCCTACGCCCTTGTTTCCCTCTCATTTTTCCGTAAACTCCGTCTTATTCGTGGGGAAGAACAGGAAATCGGGTGAGGCTCTATCTTCTCAGTCCTCTCTGATCCTCACCATGGCACAGCCTCCTCCTGTAATTATGAGTTAAAAGGGGACTGACCTTTTCAAAATGTCTTTCTGTGGCAGCTGCTTTTGGTTTGACTTTCTAAAGACACAAAGTGTAGAAATGCTAGAAATGCGTTTTGTTCAAGGGGCTACACTCGCAGTAGAAATAGCAAAGGTTGTGCAAACAGCTTGATTCAAATTGAAGACCAAATTTTACTGCTCAGGTTACTCCAAAAGCTGTTAACGCCTCCAGCCAAAGGTCATGGATCATTGCAAATATGTTCATGCAGACGTCTGCGTTGTTTTCCAGGAATTACTCTTTCTATGCCCTGGACAACCAGAACCTCCGGCAGCTCTGGGACTGGTCCAAGCACAAGCTGACCATCCTGCAGGGGCGCATTTTTTTCCACTACAACTCCAAACTCTGCATATCAGAGATCCACAAGATGGAGAACGTGACGGGAACCAAAGGGCGGCAGAGCCCAAACGACATCGCCATCAAGACCAACGGAGACCAGGCCTCATGTAAGAAACACAACCCTGCGGATGTGATATTTGGTGAAGTAGTTACTATGGCAACAGACAACACAGAGTACGGTTTCAATCAGTTATTGTTATGATGGCCATTTCCTGCCTTGTGTTTGCAGATAGCTTCCTGGAGACCTTTATACTGATATTGTTTAAGTAAGAACAACCAACCGAACAAAGTACTCTGATTTGTTGTAACAGGGATTTAGATAAATTTATGCTATACATTACATTTATTTTATCATTTTAGTGGGTTTAAGCATTATTTCTTACTGACAGTCTGGGTTGAATGGATTGAACACGGAGAACAATTTCCTCGTTTTTATGAAGCTTTAAAGGAAATTTTAAATAATGCTTTAAGCTCGATTTGGTCCGCCGTCATCATGACGACTGCAACAGGATTGTTGTTTCCAGAAGAAAACACTCCATACTATCCACTTAGCACTGAAGCACACAGTTAGGTCAACTACCTGACTGAAGAAGTGGGCCACTTAAAGAATCAGCTTTTTTATTCATTAAGGACTTGGCAGCTATAGACTTATATTTGTCAGGTTGGTCTTTTGCGTAGGTTTTTAAAACTACAGGAGATAAAAGACAAAATGCTGAACAATTCCCTTCAGAGAAAGTTACAGAAATGCTTCTTTTCTGGTTATTGGTTTGTAATTGTTGTTGCTTCATCACGCTGCTTGTTTTGACTGTTTAGTTATGGTTGAAAGTGTTCTGGATCTGGATGTTTTTTTACTGTCTGGTTTTGATTCTCTTTTGAATCACAAGTCTCAAGAGCTATTTTGTTTTTGTATAAAACTTCAAAAACCTCAGCTGTAAAAGTCACAAACCAGATTTGTGTGTCAGAATGCTGCAGCTTAGACACATCAGGACCAAGCTAATCTCTTTTTTTTCCCTGAGATGGTAAAAGTTTTTATTGCTTTTTTTCTTACCAAGTGCATTGACAAATATAGTAAAAACACGCAGAAGCATAGCTGCACTTGGCTGACCCGTAGGGGACCTTTGAGAAGAGTGATATTGTAAATAAATTGACAGAAAAGACTCTATCGTAAGTAAATAATATTGTGCTTTATCTCACAAATACCACTGGTTTGTTCTGCAGTTCTACATGAACAAACACAGAGAAAAAGAGATATTTTTACATGTGTGCAATAAGGAAAAGAAAAAATGATTTGCATCGGTTCAGAGCCAGAAACCATCAGTTAAATAGAAAAATTAGCATTTTCTGTGAAGATGCAGGGTGAATACTGAGAAGAAGCTGAAACTGAGTTTTTAAAGGTAAAAGAAAGAACGCCAACTAAAAGCTAAAAGAAGCAAAATGCTATGTAAAACCCAAAAGTTCCCAAATTCTGGCTAAAAGTAGCAAAAGAAGAGCTAAAAGCTACTATTTGCAAAAGGTTTCCTAAAAGCTAAAAGTAGCAAAAAAGTTAACT
>JAOXNZ010000092.1:6772489-6785661 GCA_028566095.1 Kryptolebias brasiliensis
ATAGTTGAGTAGAATAGAATGCCAAAACAGGAAACTGAAGTAAAATCAGCGAAAGAAATTTTGGAGGGTGCCGCTGCTGAAAGTTCCAACAGAACTTTGTAATAATCTAAACTCAAAGATAACGTCTTTGATAAGTGAACTCTAGACGAGGTGCAAGGAAATGTTAAAGCTGCAGCCTGAAGCTCATTGTAGCTGATTTTAAATCAGATCTTAAAAAGTACTCAGCCATGAGCGGCAGAAGACGCTTGATGGACACAGCACTTTATGTCCAATATATGGCGAGTTCAAAGCACCCCTCACTTCCAGTTTTAAAGGGATTATTTTGAGCTAAAGGAAAATTGAAGTCTATGGAAGTCGGGCTGTGATCTCTCCTTGAGCGTAAGTAACTAAGTCTCACAGCAGCGAGAGACACACTGGCTGAAAGAAGCCTGAAATACAATAAGCTACGTTTTGACGTCTAATTTGTACACTGACCAAGAGAACAGTGGGACTAAGAAGAGATGGTTTGCAAAATACTGGAAATTTTCAGACAATTCAAGATAGTGCGACACCATCGACTGTCAGCTGAACATCCTGTGGAAAAAACACAAATAAATAACAGGGCAAGTACGCTGAGGCAGGGTTCAAAAAGAAGTGTTTGGAAGGAATAAGAAGAGCTCAATGTATTTCTGTGGGGAATTTTATTTTAAATTAAGTTGAAAATTATTAAAGTTACAAAAACCAAAAGTCTTAGCTTCATTCTCCCGAATGTGCTGAATGTTTGATTTATAAATGGCTAAAATAGTACAAAATGTGTGGGTGGGGGGGAAACAGGAAAAGGATATTGTGAATGTAGAATCAGGATTTACACATTTATAGGTTTGTTTAAGGTGGAAAAAACGATTGATGGGATGGCTGCAAGACATGTAGATGTTTACTTTTTACCTATCCATAAGTCTAATTGTTTTCCTCCTTCTTTCTTCTTATAAGCTTATATTGTTAAACCTTTATGTGTGCTGACAGGTGAGAACCTTCCGTTGAAGTTCACCCAGGTTCGAACCATGAGCGATAAGATTATGATCAAGTGGGAACCCTTCTGGCCTCCAGACTTCAGAGATCTGCTGGGCTTCATGGTGCTCTACAAAGAAGCGTAAGTTCATCTCAAGACCTGGATCGCTGATTACGTTTTCAGCTTTTAGTGCTTCGAAGATAAGTAAAAGTAGAATCCTCGTTGATCATAACGTGCTGTTTCAGGAATTCCTAAAACGCAGTTTAATAAACAAATAAGTAGTTATAAATTGCCTCCTATGTGAACACTGAACTCTAAGAAAACTGTTTAAGGACAAGATAAAATACGCCCTCTTTATTTCCTGCATTCCTTTTCTGTGCCATCACAATCTCTTGTTTATGTTTTCTGTTTGGTCAGACCCGAACTTTGTTTCAGCCACACGAATCATCAGATAATATCCTGGAATTTCCTCGCTGCAATTTTCTACGCTGGTGTTTTTTTTAAAGCTCTATTCCCTTTTCTGAATGCTCCTATAAATCTATTGATGAGATGCTGTAAAAATATATGAAACTCAAACCCAATATCCTTCCTTGGGTAAAATACAATTTAGGCAGATGCATATAGGACACCATTCATCTGGATATTGTTATTGTTTTTCACTGCAGACCGTTTCAGAACGTAACCGAGTTTGACGGGCAAGACGCCTGCGGCTCCAACAGCTGGGTGATTGCTGACGTCGACCCTCCACGTCGAGCCACAGACGGGGAAAGGGAGCAGATTGAACCGGGTCACCTCATCATGCCTCTGAAGCCCTGGACGCAGTACGCCATAATGGTAAAAACCCAACTCTCGGCGTCTGATGATCACCAGGTCCCCGGAGCCAAAAGCGACATCATCTACGTCCGCACCAACGCCACCAGTAAGACTGATGGAGATTTGTGTCTGTTGTTGGCTTTTCTCTCAAAATGTTATCACAGTTAAAAAACACATTTTTTAAACATTTTGGATTGATTGGAATATCCTGAAGAAAATACACAAAAGCTTCTTGATTTAGCCCCTAAATACTCCCAGCTTCTACAGTTGTTGTGTACATGTACTCACTTTAATATTTCTAAATATACTTGCACTCAGTTGGTCAGATAAAAAAGCTTTTCTTCCTGAAATACTCCTTTTCATTCGTGAACTGAGGGAAAGGATTGAACAAATCAGATGAGGCGCCTCTTTCAAATCACAGGTTTGCTAAAATCTTACTCATAACTTGAAGTTTGCTGCAAACTCTTTACAGGCTGTAAAAATGTAAGCTTAGTTAGTTAAAAGTTCTCTTAGAGAACAAAAGTTAGTGTCCTCTTGTATTCAAAGATTATATTTTTATGTGTTTTTAACTGGTTCAGTCTGTGCTGCTTTGCTGTTAAAATGTCCTTGTCACTACACTGGGGTGTCACCGACCTACAGGCCCCCATCTTGTGTTGATGTCTGCATCAGAATCCTACAGCGATTATGAAACTCTTCCTCAGTACTTGATGTTCTTTGCCACCCACAGTGTGTGTGTGTGTGCCATTTAGGTTACACACACTTTGTGGTGTGTGTGCTGAGTTATGATGGCCTGTCTAGCTGGCTTCTTTTTAGAGAGTAGGAGATGTTTCCTTCCTTGTAAAAACCACATCAGAAATGCAGCTTCCAGCGTCGGCGAGCGAGCATCGTGTGACGGGAGGGCTGTTTTCTGCCCCGCGGCGCAGACGCTTCAGGTTCTTTGTCTCTGTCTCTTCAGCAGGGCGAAGCTGTCATTACACATAAGCTGCAGCTGGTGACACTTTCTGACAGTGCGGTCAGACTAGTCTCTGGCATCGAAATATAACAAGGACAACATAATCTCTCTGTGACGATGAAGCTGAGACACTCTTTTTCTCCTTAAACGTACCCACGGACTTGTGTATAAACCGCTGCCCACACACGCCTCACATAGCATACATCTGAAGCTTTGATTCTTGGCAATGATTATTCATTTTAGGCCAGAGCAAGGTGTCACTTCTTGTGCTAATGCTGATTCAGCATTCCTGTTTTATGTAATCTAACGACTTCTGCGCGCTTTGAGCCATTTTAGCCATTCATATATCCAAATGTTCGGCTCATACAGGGAATGGGTGACATGTATTTGGAATTGTTTTACTTTTCTAAATAGTTCACTTTATTTACAAACATTTTCTGCTTAGAAATACAAAAAGATCTTGTCAGTTTTTTCACTTCAAAATCATTTCTCTCTTTAAAATCTGTCAGCGATTATTGTTAGCCTTTTGCTACTTTTAGCTATTCTTTTATTTTTAGCTTTTAGTTAGATTTTTGCTACTTTTAAAAAGCATTATGCTACTTTAGCTTTTAGCTATCCTATACTTTTAACATTTAAGCTAGCCTTTCAATATTTTTGTCATTTAGCTGGCCATTTGCTACTTTTAGCTGTTAGGTAAACCTTTTCTACAGAATGCTTTTAGCTAGCTTTTTGCTACATTTAGTTAACCTTTTGCTGTTTTAGCTAGTGCTTTGCTCTGCTACTCTTTTGCTATGTTTAGCTAGCCTTTTGCAACTTGTAGCTTATAGCTTGCCTTTTGTTAGTTTTAGCATTTAAGTTTGCCTTTCACTACTTTTGGCATTGCTACTTTTATAGTAAGCTTTTAGCTAACCTTTTGCTATTTTTAGCTAGTGCTTTGATATTCTTGGCTACCTGTTGCTTCTCTTTTATCTAGCATTTTGCTCCTTTGAGCTTTTAGTTTGTGTTCTGCTTGTTTTAGCTTTAACAGCTCAATTTCAGCTTCTTTAGCCCCTTTCAGCCGCCTTTCAGCACTCAGCATTAGTGCTGCATTTTTGCAGAAAATGCATTTTCTCTAATAGTTCCTACCACAAGCTGTCAGCCCTCAAGTATAATCTAATTAAATAGTCCCCAGTAAAACCGCTATTGTGTGCTCAAGCTGTTTTCATAAGTTTAAATCCACCAACAGCAGCTTAAATACAAGTGACTGAACTCATGCAGAGTTAGTTGTCAAAGATTGATGTGAAAAACAAGGTTCCTACAGTGAATCTGAACCATAAAAAAGATTATTAATTTTCACGATGACAACTTAATGAATTTCTCTAATGAGAAAAATCTCTAATTGAATTAAGATATCTTACAACTTCAGTATTTTATAAAACCTAAATCACATTTTAACAGTTGAAAAAGACAATGACAAAAAAACATGAGGACTCAGCTCCAAATAAAATACAGATGAATTAGTTCAAAGCTGCATAAAAACACTTATTTGTTGTATTTAATCCTAAATAATGTCCATGTGGTTTTCATTTGCTTGTGGCTTGAAGGCATTTGACGGAAATCAAAAGACTGTTTGTTTCTTTGCACAAAACAAACATGAAATGGTGTAAAACTGGTGGGGAAAACCCTGAGCCGGCAGCTGCGTGTCGCAGGCCAGTAAGTATACTGAATTACCTCGCTGCAATCTGAAATGCAAATTCAATCGAAACCACTCTTCCCTTCAAACAGCAATGATTTGGTTCTAGATTTGTGCCAACCGTGACAGGATTTAAAGCAAGTCATCACAAAACCACATTACAGTTTTACTAAATTAAAATCTTAATTTTGTTTAAATTAGTACAGATAACTATTAAAGAACAAAATCCTAAAATGTTAGGACAAATAAAGTGATATGTCAATTGAAAATATACACAATTCAGAAAAATGTCTTAATTGTCTATAATTAATATCCATAATCTGAATTTAAATTATTTCTATAACTTTAGTGGCATGTTATAATAATAGTGGTTGCCCATTAGGTTGACTTGATTAAAAAAAATCAAACAAAACACGGTAATAACAAACTTGGACAATTGTTTTACACTGAAAGTTTTGACAGGAAGTTCGCTTGCGCCTGTTATTTGGCACTGAAGCTTTAACATACGTAAAGTGTCCATTGACCATCGAGCTAATTGCGTCTCAGCTTTGGATAAATTGTGGCCCGTAGTGAGCCACAAGGAGGAACTTTCCAATATTGAGTTATTATTTTAACATTCTCCCTCTCAAAAGCTTCAAAATGATTCGTAGTTTGTTGAAATTTGGCGATTTCTCTCCTGGCAGCAAGCTGGTTTTGTAAAACTGGATTTTTATTGGTCTGGAATGATGACATCGGGAATTATATTTAAAAAGGGGGAATCCCCAAGCTTCACAATGACATCAAACATTATACGAAGGGATTTCCCAGCGCTGCAGCAGAGAAAAATGGTCAATTTCAAAGAAACTTAAAAGCATTAGAATTAAAAGGATTATTTCCGCAGACATACGTGTTAGAAAGCTTTAGTTTAAAAATATATTAGGAAGATAATTTTCTATTTTAGTTACTGGAATCACTAGATAGTGTCTATATGGACACATTTTTACACAAATCTCAATATTTTCACGTTTTCCACGGCAGCCTGTGCTCATTCTGACTCATTTGGTCGGCACTGGTCACAGTTTTGTTTTGCTGAGGGGTAAATGTTCTTGTGTTCTGACCAATTATTTGTGTTTTTTCTTACTTCTGCAGAACCCTCAGTCCCGCTGGACCCCATTTCCTCCTCCAATTCGTCCTCTCAGATCATCTTGAAGTGGAAACCTCCCAATGACCCCAATGGAAACATCACTCACTACGTGGTCTTATACCATCGGCAGCCTGAAGCCAGCGAGCTCTACAAGTTTGACTACTGCCAGAAGGGTGAGACGCACCGCTTGTGGTTGTTTTCTGGGGTTTTCTTATGGGATACGAGTTTGTGTCTACATGCATTTAAAATCACGTTTTCTGAGATTTGCCTTAAGTTGCTGCAGTCTACCTGCATTGGTCTCTAAACACTTTGATCTAATTTAAACGACCTCATTTCATAACTAGATTTAAATAAGTCATCTTTTCAAGGGCTCATATTGATGTTAGTTTAGGTTGTTCACATTGTTCTAATAAGACAATATGCATTTTATCCTCTCAGACATGTCAGTCAGTTAATGTGACATTTTAAAACAATTAAGACAGAAGTCACTTTTAGGAGCCCGCATAATGCATTCATACAGTTTCTGCCGTGCTTTAATGTTTAGAAGCCCGTTTATAAGGAGCATTAAAGGTTAAAAGGTGTTGCGGCACTTCCCTTCACCTGCCTCCAGCCTCTGTAGTCCCGTGTTCTGATTGGTCATCCGGTGAAAGATAGAGTGTGGAGCAGCTGCTCAGTCTTTGTTTGAGGTGTGGGGAAAAAAAACAAACGCCACGAGGCTGTAATTACACAAATCTGATTAAGAAAAGTGAGGTAACAAAAACAAATCAAATTTCAAACAGTTAGGCAGCAGCATCTTCTGTAGGAGTCTGTTTTGTACGTGATGTTGCACATGTTTAAAGACAGTGCAGATTTTGTACCTAATCTTTTATGATACTTATGATTTTTTTTTTATTCTGGGTGCCTCAGTTTGTGGCGTTTTAAAGTCCTGATGTCTTGATAGGAGCTGAGCTTTGCTTCGACCCTCTGAGTCGTGAAAACAAACTAAAACAAAACCTAATTTACCTAAAACCCTGAACTCCTGGCAGCTCCAACCTGTTTACAGGTTGGAGTAATTTGAGTGACCTAACGGGTATCAGTTTTCCCAAAACGCACTCAACCACACCTTCCTCACTAATATATGTGGAGAAAACAGTGTGATGAGGTCAAGACAACACTTAAAAGTGTATTACTTTAAGATAGCCGTGATGAAGGCTAAAAGTCTGAATGTGCTGAATAATAGAGTTGTTTTTGGTATATAGAGTCAGTATCTTTTTTGCCATTGCCTTAATAATGACAGATTTCAGGTCCTACATCTCTAGATTTTTCTCAACCTTAAAAATTAATTTTCCCTCATCCATTTTTAAACTTTTGGTATGAAACGGTGCTACGACCAAACAAAGGAAGAACTGTCAATAAAGAAAAGAGCTCCTACGGGAACCCGTATGTCCAAGCGGGGTGCAACGACACATAAAAATATATTTTTTTCAGGAGCGGCAATGCTTGACAAAAGAACAGCATTGAGAAATGTTGCTGGACGCTGCAGCACAAACCGTCCGTCTGCAGACAGCCGCTGCTGTGAGAGTTGTAATTGAAAATAATAGAGGCCAAATTTCTGACATGCGTCATACGCCGCCTGCGTTTTGCCCTCAAGACCTTGACTTTTATTAAAAAATAAGAGAAGTGTCCTGATAGAGTCATGAATCTGACACTGTTATATCAACAAAGAGGCGTTGGTTTCTTGAAGGCGTTTGTGATGGCAGTAATGTTCATAAAGAGGCAGAGAAGTTGTTTTTCACTTCTGTATGAATTGAATAAACCGATCTCTGGAAAGTTGAATAAAACTCGCCTCTCGGTCAAGAGCTTCACTTCAGGTTCAGATAAAGTTCATACATTTATTTTGGTTACAGCTTGTTGCTCCACATCAGTCAGTTGCCATCTGTGCCCATCTGTGTGTGCACAAAATCCGACATTTCCTCTTTTGAGCTCCTGTATTCCTCGAGTCTGCAGGGGGAATGTGTCAGTGATCATTTATCTCCACTGTTGAGGGGTTGGAGACCTGGAGATGACAATGACAGACGTGTCCTGCAGGAGTGCTCATGTTTATGTGAATGCTGGGCTTTAAACTGTGTTGTGCGGTTGTTTATCGCACCTGCCGTCACATTAATTCCCTCTCTTGTTTTTCCCTGTCTGTCTCGCTGTTGCCAGGGATGAAGTTGCCATCGCGGGTGCCCACTCAAGTGGACAGCGATGAGGAGCAGAAGTGGAACCAGACCGAGGACCAGGGCCAGGGGGTGAGATGCTGCGCCTGCCCGAAAACTGACAAGGAGCTCAAGAAGGAGAAAGAGGACTCCGAGTACCGAAAGACCTTTGAGAATTACCTTCATAATGAAGTGTTTGAGATCAAGTAGGTCTCCTGATTAATGCGTGCTTCAGCACTTATTACCCATATGGTCAGAAGATCTTAGTTATTTTTTCCTCACATACATTTATAATTCCCTCTGAACATGCTTGCCTTACCCAGACGCTCCAGACAGAGGCGCTCCGTGATGGGCATTGCCAACAGAACACACCCCTTCCTCACCGTGGGGGGCATGGACCTCCCGGATAGTGAGGACGAGGAAAACTTCGAAGGCACCAAGACGATGGTCTACGTCCACGCCAAGGAGTCCACGGTCATCTCCAACCTGCGCCACTTCACCAGCTACCAGATCGAGATCCACGCCTGCAACCACCTGACGGACCAGAGCCGCTGCAGCATGGCGGCGTACGTCAGCGCCCGCACCATGCCCGAGGGTACGACAGCTCAAGGATCTGGCTGCTCTGTCACAGATTTTTACCATTTCATGTAAAACTTTTAGATTTTCCCCTTTAAGACCCCACAGAATTTGAACACCTCTTTATAACAGGTTTTTTGATTCATTTTTTAGCTGGTTGTTGTTTGGTAGTTAAACACCAGATCTACTTCTGAGCAGCAAATGAAGTCAAACATTGTCTTAAATTTGATTTGGTTAGCTTTGTCCAAAATATTATTCAATATTCTTTGTGTGTAAAGGAACATATTCACTTTCTAAAAGAAGGTTTAGGTGCAGAGACTGTATGAAATGAATATTTTTTTTACTATAACTGATCAATTTCCTCACACTTATGCGTAGTTTATGCTCATCATTCCTGACCTTACAAACTGCAGCGTACATCAAAATTAACGTGACAGTATCAGTTGTGTGAGGCATTTTTTTATTTATTTTTTGGCTTTTCATGCACTTCCTAATTTTTGTAGCCAGTCAAGTTAGTTTCAGAGTCAACACAGGAAGCTCCAATTAGTGTAAATGCTTTATAAACCTAAAAACTGCTTAAAACTAAAGCAGATAAGTTGAAACAGTGTTATGTTTGAATATGAAGAATGTGCTCCCTATAAGACATCTTTTATTACCATTGCTGCTGTGTGGCAATAATATTTTCTCATTAAAAATGCCTTCTGTAACGGTGACTCAGTGATTATTCTCTTTAACAAATGTCCTAATTTTGCACCAAACCAAAATAAATGTAGCGGTGCTTATGAGGACACAACCTGCAGCTCATCTTCCTTCTGCTCCAAACAAACCAAGGGTTTGAAATCTGAACCCGTTCCACCTTGTTCTCTGCAGATAAAGCTGATGATATCTTGGGTCCCATCACTCATGACGTGTCAGAAAATGCTGTGCACATCAGTTGGCACGAACCTGCAGCTCCCAATGGCATCATCATCCTGTACGAAGTGAACTACAAGCGACTGGGAGACTCTGAGGTAAAAAAAAAACCACACAAACACATCTGTACGCTCACGTTACGACTCTGTTACTGAAGCATATGAGCAGAAGAGGTAAAAACCTGGAGCTGCAGATCAATACTGACTGCAGGGTCACTCAGTGTGTCCTCTGATTCACAGTAAAAGCAGTCACTTTGTAATCTAATAGATTATGGCAAATTAAATTTGTCATTCTGTAAACTCTCTGTGAAGCACAGCAGCTAAAAGCCGTCCTGATTATTTTTGTGACATTTTGAGACTCGGCTCTTATTTGTTTGATAGCCCTAATGGTTGTTGGGGGTTTTTTTTGCGCTGCACTGTTTTAGTTGCCATGGAAACTGGTTGAAACAAACATCTATTTGATCTAATTGAATTTATTTTGTGTGGAAAAACATTTTTATTTACAAGTACTCATATGTTATTGTTTTTTTTCCCCACTGTGAAACAAAAAACAAACACATTAAAGCACACAAGTTGAAAAATAAGACATGTAATTAATCAAAATGTTATTTTAAAATTTAGAAATGACTCAAACCAATGTCCAGTGCGTGAACCCCCTCGTTTAATTCCTGCAGGAACAGCACTACTGTGTGTCAAGGAACATGTACAATGTGACCCGAGGCTGCAAACTGAAAGTGATGCATCCTGGGAACTACACTGTGAGGATTCGGGCCACCTCTCTGGCTGGGAACGGATCGTGGACTGAGCCCACGTACTTCTACGTTCAGGATCCAAGTAAGTATTGGTGGATGGGTGGGTGAAAGGATGAATAAATGGATGGATGAGAGAGTGGTTGCATTGATGGAGGAAGGGATGGATGAAGAAATCAATAAACAAATGGCTGGATGGATGAACTTATAAATGGGTGGGTGGGTAAGTGGTTGGTTGGATAAATGAATGAATAAAATTGATGGATGGATAAACAAATAAGTGGATTGATGGATAAATAGATAAATGGATGGACAGGTGAATGATTGGTTGAATGAATGGATGATGAATGAATGAATAAATAAATGGCAAGATGGATGAATGAAAAGATGGATGACTTTGTTTGTTCTTTTACTTTTTGCATGTTTTAAGACTGTCATATTTAAATGTGTTTCCTGGATTTAATTTTTCCAAATTTACATTTATTCAGGTGAATGAACACCTGAATAAATATATTTGTTATATTTGATGCAGATGAAAATATATATTTTTTTTTATTAAAAAGTGGTTCGTTTTTTAATGATTTCTAAAGCTTTACTTGTTTAAAGAAAGGTTCATCAAAATTGCAATATTTTAAAATAAGGCTAACAAAACAGAATAAATGTAAAATTTAAAGGTCAGTCCTGTTCGTCCTCAGCAGCAGGAAATCACGAGACGCTACTAATCGTTCCTGAAGTTTCCGTTCTCACAGCAGCGTGTGGATCTTATTTGTGTGGGTTTGTTCTGTGCAGCTTGTTTTTTGTTTTTCTCCTGAAATGTGACACGCTTCGGGCGGATGTTTTTGTTTTTTGAACAGGCGATCCTCTCTACATTGTGAAGATCATCATCGGGCCAATCATCTGCCTCGTCCTGCTGCTGATTGTGTCCGTCACAGGATTTGTCCTGTTCAGGAAGAAGTACGTAACCGTTGCATCCTGTTCACTCACTGTGTTTTCATTTGGCCAGTGTGTTTGTTAAATGTGCTGTTTTGCTTTTTTGTTCTTTTAGTCAAACCCAAGGGCCCAGTGGTCCCATTTATGCATCTTCAAACCCTGAGTATCTCAGTACTAATGACGGTAAGCAATGCTTTAAATCATTTGATCAGTGACATAAAGGCTGCATTTATAAAAAGGATTTTAAGACTTTATTCCAAACTCGTCCCTCTGAGAGCAGAAAGAATGGGTCCAACAAATGTTAGCTGACAACTCTGGGTTTTTATGTGTTGGGGATTTCAAGATTAACACAAACATTAAGCAAAATTAAGACAATTTGTGTAATTTTATACAGATCGGGATATTTTTAACTGTAGACTTTTAGGTCATTGCTTTAAGTCTGCTGTAAATTAAAGAATTACATCAAATTAATTTAACAAGTATAATAAAGCATTACAGCAGGAACATGTCTGGGTTCAATATCCAACCTAAATATCATGCAGAAGCTTTCAGCACCAGCTCACCTCAGGAGCATTAGTAACCTTAAAATATAAAACATTTTTTAAAAATGTAACTTTGTACACTATAAATGTATACATTTAGGATGTTTTAATGGGTGAAACTTTTAAACTAGGTGATTTAAGTAGTAAACTATGTATTAATAACAATTTGTGATTCGTTGCATGGGATGTTACAGTATTTTTGGCTCTCAAATAAAATAAAAATGTACAACCACTATTCATAAGAGGCTAAAAGCACGGACTGTTTGTTCAAAATGGATGCATATCATTTTCTATCAGTCAATTATGTTGCAGGTTTAACAATGAATTTATATTTTGATATCAATATGCTTAGTGTGTACAAATGGGCTCAATGGCAAAGATTTAACACAATAAAACATAAATGTTTTCCCATTTTCACTACATTGAAACAGTAGTTACAGAACATGCAAGTTTCTGAATTTACAGGTAAAACCTGGATTTCGGCCATAACCTAATCTTTATTTTAAATTAATGTTTGTTTGTTTCTTTTTACAGTTTTATAAAATTAGTAAGGACGCTCTTAAAGGCACTTTTTAATTGGTTTAAATAAACATTTGATATTTCAGTCATTTTAGATGTTTTAAAAGCAAATAAACGAGCCCAAACTGCAGCTCCAGACGCCATTTTCATTGTGTTTGTAAGAATCGGAACGACGCTCTGGATGCAGTTCAATGTTGTTGTTTTTTTGTCAAGTGGAAGCTGTAATAAAAAACACGTTGATGTACGTCTTGGCAGTGTACGAGGAGGACGAGTGGGAGGTGCCCCGCGAGAAGATCAACATCCTGAGAGAACTGGGACAGGGCTCCTTCGGCATGGTCTACGAAGGCATCGCTAAGGACATCATAAAGGGCGAGGGGGAGACGCGGGTGGCGGTGAAGACGGTGAACGAGTCGGCCAGCCTGAGGGAGAGAATCGAGTTCCTGAACGAGGCGTCGGTCATGAAAGCCTTCAGCTGCCATCATGTGGTAAAAAGAGACGCCTTGTTTTCACCTTGTAGAGAACATTGTGCTCTTAGTTTTGTTTACTGATGATGGGTAAAAGAACTGGGTGGGGTTTGAACCAGTGGACCGCAGCTGTTTGTTTAAACTGCTGCTTCAGAACAAGAAGTACTAAACGTTTACATACTTCTGCGTTTATCTACAAGAAGGGCAGCAGCGTAATTGGCTTTATGGGATTGTTATTGTTTTGGTAATGTGGTAAAATAAGATAGCGGTGTAATAAAACCTCTTTGCCCTCATCTCTCAGGTGCGTCTGCTGGGCGTCGTGTCGAAGGGCCAGCCGACGTTAGTGGTGATGGAGTTAATGACCCACGGAGACCTGAAGAGCTACCTGCGCTCCCTGCGACCCGACGCCGAGGTAATCAGATGTGCTCACAGATGTTTTAGGTCAGATTGCACTTCTGGTTTCCTTTCTCACTTCTGCATTTTGTGGAGAGAAGTAGAACACGAAGTCCTGACCCCCGTTTTCTTATCTCCTTTGCAAATTTCTGTTGCTATTTTTCTTGTTTTTTATGTTCACATGGAAATAGACTTTTACAGAACTACCGAAACACGTGTCCCGTACAGATTTTTACTAAACTAAGAGCCTCTTTTTGCTAACAGACCAAGTCCCTTTGAGATGTGGGATATAAATAGTTTAGAAAAGCAGACTTATGAGTGGTTTGCAAATACAGAAAACTCTGAAAGGAACCAAACAGTCTA
>JAOXNZ010000092.1:6826264-6841916 GCA_028566095.1 Kryptolebias brasiliensis
TTGTAGCCAACCGTACCGTGAGTATCTGTTGTATCGATGCCTTCGCATTTACAGGGCTAAATGTGTGTTTTTGTAATCATGTTCCCTGTTTAAATAACGTTCCCCTGTAAAGATATTTGTGCTAAAAACAGCAAAAGCCGGCCGGTGTTTCAAAGCTAACTCGTCAAACAGTTTAGCTAGCTGCCTTTCGTGGTCACGGTTCCTCCCTTTTAATGCTTTGAAACTTCCATAATCTTTAATATGTTAATGGTTTGTCGATTTAGTTCGTTTATTAGCTCGTTTAGAAAGAAAGCTTGCTTGTCGTTGGAGTTTTAAGCGGTTCCTTGAGTTCTCAGTCAATATTCTTACGCGTTTCTGCGAATAACTTTAGCTACGCGGAATGTCAACAAATAAAACTTTAAAACATGCCCGTGTGGACACATTCCTGTCCATTTAATCGAATCAGAGTCGGCTGGACCAGGGCAGGAGATGATGTAAGTAGGACTGGTATGCAGGGAGGTCTGACATCAGCCTCAGAGTCTGAAAACCAAAGCTGTGATCCCCACAGCCAAATAAGGAGGAAAGAAGTCTGGGTGAATTTTCCATTTGAGCACACAAAAAAAGGCTACAATGCTTTACAATCAAAGGCTGAAGCTGCTATTGTGTCATCGTTTTGGCTTCTGAGATATTTGTATAATTCAGTTATTGTTGTTTTTAATTGTATTCCTTTTTATTTTTCACTACAGGAAGTCTTAAGGCGTCTCTCCCGTCATCGTTCGAGTCAGCGCCATGGCTGGCTTCAGGCAGGAGGATGTTGAGCTGTATTATGAGATGGGAGAGGAGTTGGGCAGGTATATATATATATCCAGCCTTTTTTTTTTGTTTTTTTCTGTACAGCAGCATTAACCCCTCTCACAACACTACTTGACGATCCTCTTTTTGGCTGAAGAGAAGTTGTCATTCTGACAAAAAAAAGAAAACCCTAGCAAAGCTAGATAAAACGTAGATTATTGATATTTCAGGTATGAAACACAGTCTGTCCAAAAACTCCATATCAGGTCATGGCCAAAAAATAATAAATAAATAAAATAGAACTTCTTATGTGTCAGCAACATAAAAAAAATCACCTACTTTATTGCTGTGCTGGATAGTTTTCTGGATGAGTCAACATTTTTTGTCAAAATTAGACCTACCTCTCTGCATTAGCAACTTTTTTTTTCTGCAGTAATGCAGCAAAACTATGACGTCAGGGGCTTTCAGTGTGCCTTTCCACCTCTGCTGTGGTGTAGTGTCTCTGAAGAAGAGGACACTGCCTGTGTTTGCCAAGAAAAGCTGCATATATTAAGTGAGGGGAAATTTAACAGTAAAGCACTCTAAATACTGTTTTAATAGCTGTACTGAACTCTTATGTGTCACCCTTTGTTGATACACTGTTTTATGATGTACCTTTTGGACATTTTGTTCTAAAAACTATTTATTATTTTTATATTTAAGTACAGTAAAAATTATTTTATTCCCAATAGCTAGCTTGAGTCATAAAACTTTCTCTAAAATTGCTAGTTTAGTGAGAAACAAACACCATTTGTTTTATTTCTTACTCTGGGGGGGGATAAGTAACTGAGAATAAAGCTGTCAGTCAAGTGTTTTTCTGTCAATTTAATGAGTGCTACTCTGACCTTGGTGGTACATTATGTCTCCTTCATAAGAGGGATTAGAGGTAGACTGATTAATTGGCCAAAATAAATAAGAAATTGCCCGAGTCTGTTCATATTTAATCAATTACCAAGTAGGAAGATAAATGCAGCAGCAAGGGCTGTGTATAAACTTTAAGTGTCCAAGTTTTTTCTAGGTGTTCTTAAATACATTTTTTATTTTAAATAATCAGGTATGTTATGATTTTGTTCAATGGAAAAGACATAATGGCCAGAAATAAATTGGTGTATATCAGCCATTTGCTGCCCTGATTTCTAAAGATCAGCATCAGCTGTAGAAAAATCCATATTGTTCGACCTCTAAAAGGGTTTATCACAACCCAGCATGAGCTGTTATTCTAACATCTCTCCTGTCCTTCCTCTTTGCAGCGGGCAGTTTGCCATCGTCCGTAAGTGCAAGGAGAAGTGCACGGGTGTTGAGTACGCAGCCAAGTTCATCAAGAAGCGGCGACTGTCGTCCAGCCGGCGGGGGGTGAGCCGTGAGGAGATCGAGCGCGAGGTGAACATCCTGCGGGAGATCCAGCACAGCAACATCATCACGCTGCACGACATTTTTGAAAACAAGACGGACGTGATCCTGATCCTGGAGCTGGTGTCCGGTGGAGAGCTGTTCGACTTCCTGGCTGAGAAGGAGTCTCTGACTGAGGAGGAGGCCACGCAGTTTCTCAAGCAGATCCTGGACGGCGTTCACTACCTCCACTCCAAACGCATCGCTCACTTTGACCTGAAGGTCAGCAGTCTGTCTGAGGGCATCTTTTTCTATCTTGTTTTCAATAATTGACAAACAACACATTACAGTCCCAATGGGACTGAAGAGAAAAATGTTTGTGTCAGCATTTTTAAAGCTCTGCATTCTGCGTGTTTTAATCTGTAGTCATTTTTCTTTTATCTTTCAGCCTGAGAATATCATGCTGCTGGATAAGAACGTTCCCAACCCCAGGATCAAGCTGATTGATTTTGGCATCGCTCACCAGATCAAAGCAGGAAACGAGTTTAAAAACATCTTTGGAACTCCAGAGTTTGTCGGTAAGAAACTCTTGAGTTCTTCTGTTCATTCAGGCCTCTTAGTTAAATCTCCTAAGTGGAAGATCTTTTCCCTCAGATCACATCTGGTTTGAATTAAAGTGTTCATTCCTCTGTGTTTTACAGCACCAGAAATAGTCAACTATGAGCCACTTGGCCTGGAGGCAGACATGTGGTAAGATGCCATTCTTTCTTCTGAAGCTGTTTATTAACTTGTCTGGCACTTTCCCATCATATTTACTTGTCTCCTCTTGTTTGCAGGAGCATCGGCGTGATCACATATATTCTGTGAGTAATGTTTCACATCACAACCGTCTGTTGAATCACTTCGCCCCTTCAGTCATGTGAGGTCTACAGCAAAGTTTCTGTTTAATGTTAGGTTAAGCGGCGCGTCACCGTTTCTGGGCGAAACCAAACAGGAGACTTTGACCAACATTTCTGCTGTCAACTACGACTTCGATGAAGAGTATTTCAGCAACACCAGCGAGCTGGCCAAGGACTTCATACGCCGTCTGTTGGTCAAAGACCCAAAGTAAAAATACCTTTTTAAGTTGGATTTTTTTTCTTTTCTTTTTGATGTTAAACTTATAGTGAGAAAACTGTTTTAAATCATGCTAATTTGTCAAACGTTTCCTTAAAATGCGATTTAAGGAAAGCCTAGCAATCATGGTTTTATCAACACACTCAGGGGTTCAGGTTTTTTCTCACTTTTTTCCTCTGATAGGAAGAGAATGACAATTGATGAGAGTCTGCAGCACCCCTGGATTAAGGTGGGTATTTTCATCAGCATTTGTATTTTTCCTGATTTCACAACATTAAAATTCAGAAGAGGCGTTACGCTGATGACTTTTTGTATAAACTTGTTTAAACCTTTTTTCTTCCTGGAAAATATAAGATCGTACAAGTATAAGCGTCAGATAATTTTAGATTTAAGTGATTTTCTTTTTGGGCATTTTTATGACAATTTCTTTAAGCTAACTTTGTGTAGCCACATATGTTCCCCAAGGATCGGTCCTGAGGTCACTCCTGTTTCATTTAAATATTAAAAATTATGTTGTAGAAGTATCAAATGCAATTTTATGCTGTGATACTGTGATGTACTTTATTGCATCTGTGCTCTAACAGGCACTCCATTAGCTACAACAATCTTTTAACACCGTTTAGTGTACTTTTTGTAATTCTGAACTTGTTTGTATGCTAAAAAAATAAATGTAAGTTCTGATAGTCTTTGAATCTTCTATCTGTTACTAAGATTTGAATACATATACCTAGAAATTTTGATAAATGATTCTCTTCTTCCAATTTCACATCAATCAGCTGGTTTAGAGAAGTTAATTTAAAGCTTAAAGTTTCTTTTTTAGAATCTAGCAGTTTAGTCTTAGGCTAAGAAAAGACTTTTATCTGCCACATCTGTTTGACTAGACCAACAGTTTGGGTGAAAAGTTTCCTTAAACAAGTTTTAAACATCCTAGACATGAAAATATTTTTCCTTTCTCCAGGTGATCAAGAGACGGAACGTCCGGCAGGAGGACAGAGACCACAAGACGGAGCGTCGGCGCCTGAAGACCACTCGGCTGAAGGAGTACACCATCAAGTCCCACTCCAGCATGCCTCCCAACAACACGTACGTGAACTTCGAGCGCTTCTCCCAGGTGCTGGAGGAGATTGCAGCGGCTGAGGAGGGCCTGAGGGAGCTGGAGCGAAATCAGCACTCCTGCCAGGAGGACGTGGCGGCGCTGCTGTCCATATACGAGGAGAAGGAGGGCTGGTACAAGGAGGAGAACCAGAGCATCTCCGCCGACTTGAGCCACATCCGCCAGGAGCTGCAGCGCACGCAGGCCCAGCGCAGGAAATGCCAGGAGGACGCCCGACAGACCATGCAGAACGCCAACACCCTCAAGCGCAAGTTCGGGCGGCTGGAAAACCGCTACGAGGTTCTGGCTGAGCAGGTGGCCTCTGAGGTCCGCTGGGTGGAGGAGCTGCTCAAGTCCATATCTGCAGAGGACGGCCTCGGCTCTGGCAGCATGCCCTGAGCGGGGCGTCACCCAGCAGTGACGTTTTCACTCATGTTTCATCCCACTGCTTGACCCGTGTGTGATCATCGAACGCTGTTCTGCTGCTCACCAGGAAAACACTCCACTATTTTAACATCGAGAGGACAACATGTTGAAGCCATTCCCACACAAGAAGCCTCCTTCCTGTGTTTTTATAAATTAATTTATCATTTTAGATGTTTCATGTACTGTAATTCAGCTGTCATTTCAGTCTGTGTTGGCTAAAATCAAAATGCAGTTATTTCTCCTAACCTGTTTATCATTTTAAGTTTTTTTTTTTTTTCTTTTTTACTTATTTTGTTTTTGTTTAAAGTTGGTATCCAGTTACATGAGAAAGCTTCACAATATTTGTGTATATTAAGAGTTTTTTAAGGGATTTGTGGGTTATTTATTTATGCAGTTGCATGTATTTTGGATTTCAGACGATATCTAAGTTCTCCCAGATGTCTGGAGGGAGTGTCGACGCAATAAACGTAAACTCTTAGCACAGAAAACACAGCTTTAGGGTAATGCTTTGTTTTACAGGTCATGTCATTTTTCTTAATGTAGTTCATTCTTTTACACTCAGTTTTACATATAATTGGTGCCAAACTATGGTTTTTGTTTTTGAAAATAATCTGAAACTCAGTCTGAGTTGACAAACTTATAAAATAGAGCATTACCTCATTTAGGAATGTATCAATTAGTCTTTGCAGTGCCTGAAAACTGACTAACCTCATTGCCTCTGTGAGCATTCACCTGCCATCACATTAACATTGTTTCAGTCACAGTTATAAAACGTCTGAAGTCTTAAAACTCAGCTTCTTTTTGCACAGTAGCCTCGTAAACCAAATAGCGTGCATGGAAACCTTCTCTGTGTACATCCGGTCTAGCTTTTTCCTTCATCGCTGCACATTTGAAACATTCCGTTGATGGGTTTCACATTCGGCTACCACATTCCCTGTGAATACCATTAAAGGCATTACGTATAGTCAGGAGTACTTCTCAGTAGAGGAAATGTAATTATTTGCACTTATTCTAAAGCAGTGTTTCAGAATCTATTTTAATCTGTATGACTGACTTAAGAGACGACTGTAAAAACTTCCCGAGGTTGTTTCAAATAAAGAAATTTATCACTTAAACAAGCTGTTATTGGGTGAAAGTCATTTTAATTTACCAATCTGTAAGGACGCTGTGCAGATTCTGGTAATAAACATAATTTTCTTGGTAATACATAAATAAAAATGTTTGCTTTGTTACATTAGTATTTGTCTAACACCTCATTTTTTATAGTTCTTATGAAGGCATATTAAAGATTTAACAGCTTAATATGCACTTATTTTGAAAGAAGAGGACTGTCACGTTGCATACAGGATAAAATGTGCTGGTAATTTCAGTTATCACACTGCAACCATACATGAATGAAAAAGGATGGCATTTAATCTAAAATATGTTACCATTATGAGCTGCTAGTAATTTTAATCATGAACTTTAATGAGGGGTCTCTTTTGCTTGAGAAAAGGGTTAACCCGTCTATTGTGTTTCGGTCAAATTTGATCATTTTAGAAGATTTTTCTTAAGGGGTAAAAAACTTTAATCTGATTTACATGAGATTCCATATTCACACAGGTCATCTGAACAGAAGAAATACATTTTGATTAATTTCATTTAATTCGGAGTGTTTTATTCAACTTTGTCACACCCTTGGTGTTTCTGATCATTTGAATTGAATCAGACATTAGGTGTGCAATATTGACTTTCCAGCGCCCTCAGGTGTGTTTGTTTTTCGGTGGACACACCTCACGTCCCTTTTCAGTTTCTGTGGCAACACTCACCAGAATCTGTCCCGAGCAGAAGCTTTCCCCCCACAGGAACCACACTCTATGCAGTCCAAACAATTGAAATATTGATTCAGTCATAACTGGAGCTTTTCTCACACCTCGGGTGTAATAAAGCTTTTTGAGGCTTTGCTCACAATTTATTAATGGACAAAGGTGACCAAGCAGTATGCAGGTACTGAGGTACTCGATCGTATCCTGGATCATGACCCTGATGACGAAGAGGAAGACCAGGAACCTGACAGGAAGGAAACTGAAGACAACGCAGAGTCCAGACAACCCACATCCAGTAATTTTATCTTATAATAATACATTTTCAGCTGCAACTTTGGGACTATGTCTTATGTTACTAATAAAACCACAGTGGTCGGTTTTGACAGAAAACACAAAAATATGTTCTTCTGAGCCTTTATAAACATTTTGAAACGATTTTAAAAACAAATGTCCCCAATAGACTTTAACACATGGTATTCTCTGATAAATAGCACATGTTTTATCTGTAAATAACCCACAAATTAGCAACTTTTAACTCAAAAACAAGATCAGTGAGGCCTAATAGTCATTAAAAAAAAAAAGATCTACATTTGTATTGTTCACAAAAAACAAGCTGATAAAAATATTTGGTCAGATATATTGTATTAGAGTGGTGATTTTTGACCAGGAACACAAAACTAGTGAAGAAATGAACACAGTAGGAGGGTTAAGATGAAGCCTGAACATGTCGACTTTTAGAGTTTTTGAATTGTATCTGTTATTTAAGTCTATTTTTCCATGGCTACTTTTTCATATCATTGTTAAGTTCAGATATTGGATGTGTAATTCTTTTTTTTTATGGAAATGTTAATAACATATTTAATAACCAACATGTACTTATCTCTGGCTACTCAAAGAGGGCATTTATCATCACTCAACCTAAGGCCTTAAATTGGGGCAAGATAAACTAAATTTAAGTTAAATTAAAGTCTTTCACAATTATTATTTTTTACATATATACAAAAAGGATAGGATTTCCAAACATAAACTTTGAACTTCCACCTGATCAAGTCGTATATAAAGCCTATACCATATCCTAAATATAGTTATTAATATTATGTAGCTTTCTGTTGAAATATTTGTCCCATTTTGCTCATTAGTGCCAATTAAAATTAGTCAGCTGTTTCATTTTATGTTGCATAATTTGAAACAATCAGTTTTACTGTGAAAAAGCTGAATAAAAGCTGAATAAAATGGACTAAAGTAAGACTGGAGCCCCTCTGCTGGTGGTTCACTGAAATACCGGAGAAATAAAATATGCTTTTTTTTCCAACACATTTATCTATTTATTTTAGCAAAACGAACGAGGAAAACATTAATCACATGCCAAGTTCTTAAATTTCCCGTTCATTTTACACAGCATTACATCTTTTTATTATTATTTGTTGTTTCGTTTAATTTTCGAATCTAATAATCTATAAGAGAGAAACTTCTGAAGGGGCTTTAATAATTTCCGATTTTAAATCTGTGAACATGAAGGCAACACACAACTACATTTTGAGCTTGATTTGGTACAGTCCTGCGAAACTATTTCTATTTGACTTTTTAGAAACGTTTATTGTATTGGACCGGTTTTTGATTGATATTGACAAAAAGTTTATATAACATTGTAAATAATATATACATATTTATTTATTATTTGTTTACCGTCAGTGTAAACGTCTTTAGCTGCGCCACCCCTAAACATTCCGACAATGGTCTCGTCCGTCGTTAGGCCTTTGCGGTAGGGAGTTGCTTGGCGGATCCCGCAAGTTTTCCTCTACTTTACGTGTTATTTTTGTTTGACCAAGGAAGGCCGCCGGTTCCGCTTTTAGCGCCGCTGGCCCGATTAAGTCGCTCCTCTGTCGACGGACCTTTTGACTCAAAGTGTTTCCCGGCGCGGCGAACGGGGTCGAAGAGTGAAGAAAGAGGTATCGGCGAGTCCGGGAGCGGAGCTGATGATGCCGACGTTGCGGGACAGCACCATGTCCCACCCCGGCGAAAATTCCCACCAAGTCCGGGTCAAGGCTTATTATAAAGGGTGAGAACTCTCTGCGTTCCCCGCCACGCTGTCAGACTCTAATAAAGTTACCAAGTCAAGTTTTAGACTTGGTTGCTAATCAGTTGGCTAGCTTAAGCTAACGGCTAACGTTGGTTATCAGCAGGTTTCGGTAAACTTAAGCGGCTGATCAGCTGAAACTGTCCAGACGTCCTGTCAGCCTAAAAGCTCATCCTTCTGTGGAAATTCAGAACTGTGTTAACCTCACACTAAAATTACGTTTAATTTAGATAGGATAGGGTGATTTTTGTTTCAGTTCAAAATCTTTGAATCTGTGTTCTCTGTCAGCTCTGATAGCTAACAGCTGCTAACTAAGATTGTCTTCAGCAGAGATTTTGTTTTTTTCTGTTAAGTTTGCAGTTTTCACAAGTTAAATTCTCTTTATATTAATGTAAGCTATAGGTAAAATACACATCCTGCATCAGTAGATTTAAAAATAGGAGAGAAAGTACAGAAAATCAAAATAAAGCTCTGGTGATGGTGTTTATATATATATATTGAAAAGTGTTGTAAAGCTGTTGGTTTCAGCTTTTATTACACAGTTATTGAAAATATTATTATATTATTTGTTCTCAACCCTCACACATAAATGGACATGAAGGAGAGGAACCCAAATTTCTATTTTAGAACCTGGAAGGAGTACATGCTTGACATTTTTGCTTCCAAAAGTGTTGATCAGCTGTCAGAAATGTTGCTCACCCGTTCTCGTTTGACCTTAGAGTCATTGTTTTTGCTTTACTATTCTTCCACAGCTCAAACCCAACCATAACCAGGCATTTACACAAGCGTAAACAAGGTTCGTGGCAAAACAGACGACAAAAGAGCCTGAACCTTGTTACATAAGTTAAAAATGTACAGATGGAAATTATTGATCACAGCATTGGGACACACTCTCCCTTACTGGTTCCAATGATGCCATTGATTGGAGGCCTGAAAAACGTGTAGTGCAAGTCACCTCAGCCAGACCTGTTGTATTCTTCACAGGTGAAGCGACACACCTCAGGGAGCTCTGTGATCATTTGGAGCCATCCCACAAACAAAAGCATCCAAAGTATTTCGGACATTCTCTGCTAAAGAATCTCAGCTATGCACCCAAAGAGGAAACGCAGCATAAAGGTCTCAGCATTGTTGTGCCTTTAGGATCCATCAGGCAAGAATAATCTGCAATGTTGCTCAGATCTCAGCCCAACAGAGCACCTGGGAAATATTCTGTCAGACAAAGAAGTTCAGTCTATGAGAACTCCCACTTTAGAACCGAACAGATCTGTCACTGATGGTTTGGTGCCAGATTCCATATTACACCTACAGAGGGCAAGGGTCAGTGCCTCATGGGGTCTGGGTTTCTACTAGTCCTTTAAAAAGTATGGAGGTTACTTTTCATTTTTTCCAGATTTAAATAAGTATGAGGGTTAGGGTATTGCTGTTTTTTATTTTCTAAAAAGTGCAGATTTCAATACAAAAAGCTCAAACAAGCAGAATGCTTTTATATCTGTTATACATAAAAGATGAACATAGTTACAGTTTTTCACATTGTAAACGATTGTGATCCAAGCTAAGTTTAAATATGTGCAAAAGTAAATGCAAAGCATTTGTTGCACATAAGGTACGCAACTATAGTCACAAGAAAGCCCCGCTGATATGCTGCTTTTTCTGTTTTTACGCTGAATTTGAACAGTTTTACAAAAAGGTCTTCATGTAGTATTAAAGAAGCCTTAAACCTTGTGATTAAGAACATAAACAGACAACTTTTTTTATCACAAGCATCGTTCCCCATTATTTATCTTTTGTGTACTGTCTGTACTGCACGTTTACAGGAGAGGTTTGTACTTGAGCATTAGGAAATAACCTAAAAATGGAAAAGGAAAAGAAAGGGAATTTTAGTCTGGAAAAGTCTGTTATTTTGAAATAGGAAATGTGTAGGAACCCCGTACTGTATTTTGTTCACACTTCAGCAGGAGAGACGTCATTGTTGGTATCAGGTGGTAAAATGTTATTGATATGAAGGAAAAGAGCTGTAAGAGTGGCCAGATGGGGTAAAAGAGAAGTTCATTCACAAGCTCAGGCTCAGCATAGTGTGCTAGACTAGCTCCGTATTTTTATTTATGTATTTGTCTTAATAAGGAGCATGTGTTGCAAGATGTCACAACAACTCTAGTAGAAAATAATTGACTAATTAGGGTGTCAGCATGGCTGTGTAATGCATTAGTAAATGGATTTTTTTCTTACTTCAAACTACTCTAGTTATTAAGATAATCAGAGGACAACACATCTTCCTTCACCTAGGTGTTAATACATCCCACTTACAAATTGAGTAACTGAGGAATTCCCTCCTATTTTGTTATCTAAAGATAAAAATAATCATTGTTTGTTGTACTGTTGTTTAAAAACAGAAGCCATCCACTCTTGAAGTATGAAACGTAACATCAGCTCACTTTTTAGATTTATTCAAATTACATTGTTTTAAAGCACTAATCGCTGTCAACATCCTTCATTTAAAGAATGACTGCACTTTGTGGTGCTATCTCAGTTCATTCATTGTGATTTGCATGTCTGCACGTACAGACTGGTGTCAGCTTGTAGCAGTCTGAGTCTGTCACCAACACCTCTTAGGTTTACTCTCAGACTGAGGGTCTGTAAAGATCACATGATTGGATGCTGATAGTGAGCAGATTCACACTTAAAAACCTGAAATAGACAACAGAAGAGCAGAAACAATTTGCCTTGTAAGGTCTTTGGTTCATTTAAATGGATTATCTGACTTCTGCAGGGTTTTTTTTAAAAAAAAGCTAAACGTTTGTGATGATAGAAAACTGAACAAAACAACATTTTATCTTGTTTAAGATGCTGAAACAAGCACATAGTGACATATATTTTGTTACCTGTCTTGGTTTCTCCTTTGGAAGCCCCAGTAAGGAATATACATTTGTAGGTGAAATGCTTATAATTATGACTTCCTTGGAGTCCTCTAATGTTTTCTTCTTTCTGTTTTATCAGTCAGATCAGGATGGGTCTGAACTTAATCACAAACTGGAAAGAAAAAATTTGTCTAAAAAAAACAATGGCTTACTTGAGGCAGAACCTGACAAGAACGCACACATACCTGCCTGTAACTTTCATCACGTCAGGCTGAAAGAAATTTGTTTATGCAGACTTGCCAACATTTGACCTAAACTAGTCCCCTCATGCGCCGCGTCGACTTCAGAACTCCTGAATAAGTCGTGTTGTTTGGCAGGAGACTGAGATTATATCGCCTCCATGGAGCGATTCAGTTTTTCTCTTTTAGAAGATGTTGCTCTTTGTCGAAGTCCACCGTCTGCATCACTGCTTAAAGGCACAACTTTGTTTAAATAAGGGAACAGTTCCTTGTCGTATTGTTGACTCTCTTTTTGAAAGCACTGATCCATAAAGTCATGTGGCCATCCATCCTCTGATCGCACAATAGTTTTCTCTTGGTTCCTGGAGGGCTCGGACCCAGCTTCTAAGAGTGCTCAGCAGTTTTTAGACCAAGTTTTCGAGCTCATTATTTATGTCAGCCAATTTTCTTGTTATCGTAAATTTATTTCCTACTGACAGTAAAAGACGTTGAGTCCTCACAATCACATTAAGGGTAAAAATGGTTCCAGTCAAACACTTTCTAGTATAAATGATCCCTATTCCCCTTTTAGAGCATTAGAGAACATGGTATAAATGTAAGACTAAAGTGTTGTATGTACTGTTTTAGGTGTTGCTAATCTTTAAAATGTGTGCATTCCCTCTGATGACTGTACTAAATGAGAGCTGATATCTCACATTCTCAGCTGTGGCTAAAACAATCTAGTGTATTGTTATGGCTACATAGTGTAATACAGTGTGTTTTATTACAAGCGACCTTGTCTGTAGGCCTGAAAGGCGGGCCGTGTTGCCCGGAGCCCACAACATCCTGCGGTCGAGCCCAGCAGAGCTATTTCTCATTACTGGGGACAGACTGTGACCGGGAACCTGCTTCGGTCACTTCTAGGTGGTTTTATTGTGGAAGCTGTTGGGTTTGTGTGTTTGCGTGTGATTTGGTCTCGCAGAGGTGATTGACAGTGACGGTCCCAGGTGTTCGTGGAAGCTCAGAGAGCCCCTCCTCCCGCCTCAGCGGTCACCCGCGACGGATGGCTTCACGCAGGGCAGACAGGTCTGCAGTTTGGCATTTAAGACGTCCAGAGCACAGGTCAGCAAAGCAAGTCCTCCCCCCTCTTAATTTAGCCGTGCTGTGGTGGGGGGGTGGAGGAATGCCAGGTCTGGTTGGAATGCCATTACTTCTTGTTCATCAACAGTGATAAGCCTGTAGACGCTCACCGCACAGTCCTTCTGTCTTAGTCACCGTAGCAAATCCTGCAGCGTGCTTACCTTTGTCCTACACAGATCATCAAATTGGTTTCATACTGGAAACTTGTTTGTCGGGGGGAGGGGAGTGATTTAATTGCATGTTTTACCACTAAGCTAAGCAGTGTTTTTGTACTTTTTGGAAAATCTATTTATTTTTGCCTTTTAAATGAGGTAAATATGAGTGCAGTTATTATAACAGCCCATTCGGCGTATATACATATCTTTTATTTGTTAATAGTAGTCCAATAAATGTAATGTTTTTAATCATTTAAAAAGAGCAAAACAGTAGGATTTAAGTCATTCACTTTCCTGACAGTTATTCCATAAATAAACAGTTTCTTTAAAGTTCAATTTTGTTTTTATTTGAACGGAGTCACAATTAAAGCGTTTTTCTAATAGTTTTCTTTGGATACCTTCTGAAGTTTATTATTGTAGCTGTGCAATTTTTTTTTTTTACTACATTCAGTCTTTTAGCGGTGTTAAAAAACGAAGCAAACTGATAACAAGCTTGATTTTAAGTTGCTTGAGTATAATTTTGTACTACGCCAGAAAATAAAACAATATCTTCTAGTTTTTCAGTATCAAAAGTTGTAACACATTCAGATAATTACGCATTTTGGGCTGACCTGAATTTATTATCTTTAATTGGCTCATTTGCTGGAAAATGAACTCATTAGCAAATTAGAAAATCACACGTGCTTGATTTGTGCTTGATTAGGTTATCAAAAAAGTGTGTGTTCAAGGTATTTTGAAATGGTCATAAAAATAGTTTTGGGTTAGCTGAAGAACCTGTAAAACCAGCTCTGGAGGGGGAAAAGAAATTACTACCCTGCTTTAATCGTATTTTCACTTTTTGTTGTCCGCCACTAGAGGAAGTTCACCTGAAATGTGGCTAAAATTTAACTGGACTATTTAACAAACACGCCGGCTGCGGGTCCAGTTAAATCTGCAGTCACAGTGTGGGAACTGGAGTGTAATGGTTGGATGTGTGTACTCGCTTGTCCTCTCATGTTATCAGGGCTTTAAGAGGAAGTAGAGCTGCTGCGCTGGGCCTGAAGGTGAGATCAGACTTTGTCGGAGTGTAGTTGTCAGTCTCTTCTTTCCCCCCCTCCCCCTCCAAGGCAGTGATTAACACTAGTAGGAAAGAGGAAGAGGGTGAGAAAATAGTAGGAGTGAAAGCAGGCATTAGAATGACTCCTAACGTCAGTGTGTTATTGCTCACACTGCTTTATTTATTCTACGTGTGGGACTTTCAGCCGTAGACTGTTTTAATATCGGCTGTGTGGAAGTTGCGTTATGACATGTCAATTTAAATGTTCAACATTAATGTGAAATTGGATTATCAGCTAATAAATCAGTCGGTTGTGTATTTATGTTCTTGCTCCTGGCATTTTCTGACCCTGCGCTGACCTTACACACTCAGTGCCGTCCTTGTACGCTAGATGTCCTTGGATGAGAGTGTTGTTTACTCCAAGTGTTTGGATTTTATCCTCCTGCGGTGAAGCTCTCAAGCTGATGAAAAACAGAGTTCATCTATAAATGCGGCAAGAAGAGATCTTTCTCCTTGTGGTCACTCTCCATCTGCCTGGACAGAATTTACACAGTATTCACTTTTTAATTCACATGTGTTTGCATGGCTCTTTTTGTGTTTTGATCAGTCTGTCTCCCCTTTTATTCCTCGTTCACCACATTCACAGACCTGAACTCGGACCTCTGTTGCCTGAGGACCTGTATAAGCTTGTATGCACCTCCTCCGGCCTCAGACTTTAGGTTGTAAACAGAGTTGGACCAGAAAGCTGCCATCAGGTCACATTAATCCTCCTGCTGTCATAAAATATAAGGAACAGATGATCCCCCTCCTCCCATAAGTTCAAGGTTAAAAGAGGGAGTGATTCAGTTTCTCCTAAACTTGTGGTAATATGCAAGTAGTCGTCAATTGACACAATACGAGACAATAATCAGGTGTAGCTCAGCTCAGATAGGATTATGACGAGGGTTCTTTAGCCAATCAGAGCGCTCGCTCACATCACGTGGTCAGGGTGAGACACAGCAGTGAGAGGACGTTCAGCTGAGTGCTTGAAAGCATCAGTGTCCTTCTTTCTGAGCCCTGTGTCGCGAGAGTTGAACTCTAACACTGTTAGCTCTCAGAGAATGTGTTGAGGATGACTCTCAGCGACTGCCACACCAAATTTTAGCTCGATATCTGTAAAGTTAACTGAGCTACAGCCATTTTTTGTGTTTGCTGAGGTTGATCAGTGCGGCGGCCATCGTGAACTGGGTCAATTTCAAAAGTTAATCAGTTGTAGACATATATCCAGTGATTAGCTGAGAGTTTCATTAAAATCTGCCCAACAGTTCTCGGGATATTTTGCTAACAGACGCATGCACGCACAGGCACAGTCAATTACATGATCGCCCACCTTTCAAGGTGTGCGACAATAAAAACATGGCAATTACTAACTGTTTCTTCTGGCCAAAATTATTAGAAACGTTGACAATCAATAGCTGCCGTCCTGCTCTGCCTACTGAGAAAAATTCTGACTTGAGGAAAAAAAACCTAATTTACTGTTGATTTTGTTAATGTTTTATTTCTCTAATCAAAAACTTGATAAAAAAATCAGAAGATTTTCCAAAATTCTGTCC
>JAOXNZ010000092.1:6864844-6875213 GCA_028566095.1 Kryptolebias brasiliensis
CAGATCCAGCCTGAGTAAGTGAACTAGATAAGCACTCGAAATCTGGAAAATATCAGAGCTTCAGGTCCCTTCTCCCACAATGAAGGAAATTAAACTGATGTATAACGTTGAGGTTTTTTTTTTTTTTGTTTTTTTTTGTTTTTTGTTTTTTTGCTCTCAAACTGTGAATGAAAGAGCTGTCGGGAAACTGGCTGGAGGAATAGCACAAAGTACCTGAGCGCCAGGGCACAGGCTTAATGTCGCCGTGCAGATTTTCCACGAAAAAAACACACTTTCACCCAGGACCAAAAAAAATAAAACATTTTTATGAAAAATGTCTTTACTGGTACTCGTTAGCTGGTACAGTATACATGAGGAAATGTGCTGTCCTAGATCATAGAATTTATATATTCAATTTTTTTTTTTTTTTTTAATACTATGCCTTTCTGAAACATGTTCTATTATTGTTTTTGTATTTTCTTCATTCCAGTTCTTTTACTGTAAATCAAAACAAAAGAAAAAAAAAACAAAAAACTAGACTATTCTTGAGACAAGTCCAAACCTACAACACTGAGCAGTTTTGGTCCTGAAATGTGGCTTTAAAATGAACTGTTCTGCTTCTTTTTTGTACTACATGTAGCCCAGGTTTAGATTTTTGAATTCAAGATTTTATAAAACAGCTTTAAAGCAAACAAAAGCCCTAAAGCAAATGGTCCATGTTTGTTCAGAACACGTTACGGGGCTCACGTGGTCATATTCATCTGTTACACTTTTTTTGTTACCGTTCTGTCAATTCAAATTTAAATTTGAATTTATTATTTTTTTTCCTTCATCACTACATTGTTTCCGAAATGTTAAAAGGGTGAACCCGATTAAAAAAAACACTATTGTTTGTATTTGTTTGTCTGCAGGACTTTATTATTAGTGCTTTAAAGAAGGAAAAAACAAAAACACAGATAGTAAAATAAACGTTTTATTTCTCTTCTTGTGGTAAAATGTGTGTCTGCTGGTGTTAATCTGTCATAACATTCGGGTTTTCTGTCCAAGAAAAAAATGTGAAATTGGAGCTTAATGAATTGCTGATGGAATGTCACCATTTTCTTTTTAAAATTCAATCCTTATTAATGCAAATTCAGCACACTTGACAAGTTTTGATTCATTTTTGTTGGCGTATTGCTCTTAAAATCATTGAGTCTGGGGTTTAATGTAAGAACTGTCTCTCCGGTCATCAGCTGACATGGTAGCTTTGCACGAGAAGCTCACGTCATGGTTCTGGTACGACAGTCACATGCGAGCCGTCTGTAAATCCAATCAGCTCGCCGAATGACACACATTCAGACCTAGATGGCTTTAAACAAGTTCACAGGGCTGCATTTTGTCTGGAATTTGAAATAATCAGTCGAGATTTCCAAATTACGCACTCAAACGCAGAGAAAATGGTTGTTTTTTTTCACAATACCCCTCTATTGACACAAAATATGGCTGGTATACATAAATTCAACCTCTGATTAACTGAATTCAAGAGTAAAAATTAGCTTTGTGAAAGTCTTCAGGATTTATGCTTTAGATATGTTGAATGTAGCTATAAATGCACCTAGATTCACTAGTATTTGTGGTGATTTTTTTCTATGATTTACATGATTTGTCATTATGCAGGACCAGTCCTACAAGGTGTCTGTTGTACTAAAATTGGATCTTGTTGAAGTGTTGGACACGTACGGCACTTTTTTTTTTTTTTTCTTTAGCCATCCATCAGTTTTAATGCAGGGACTTAACCTGAGCCCCCCCTCCCGTATGGGTGTACTGCAACGAAGGGAATTAAACTGGATGTGTTCGGCTTCAGCAGCGTCCCTCGGTCTCCCCTGCGTCTCTGCTGCTCACGTGGCTTTTAGAGAGGCCTCTGGGGTGAAAAGGTCGTTGACAGTGTCGCTCTCCTCTCTGCCCTCACACAGTGCAGAGTGTTAGGAGGTGATAAAAGGGGCGAAGGGGATCGTTATGTGTCAAAAATGACTAAAGAAGTAGCAATTTCTGTGAAAATTCAGTGTAAATGGCTTTGCTGAAGAAGCTGAAACTTGAGTCGTTAAAGCTAAAAAGTAGTAGATGTTAGAAAAAGTCATAGCACCCGTGTTTGTTTCGAATGGCTAAAATGGCACGAAACGTGCAGAATTGGCACAAAACGAAATAAAAAACAGAAAAACCAATAATGTGAATGTAGAATCAGCATTCACACAATAAACCCGGTTGATTTCTGCGCTGCAACAGTTCGCACAGCGGTAGAGATTAACCTATTTTTTCACATCCTGCTCCACTAAACCACTGTATATTGTCTTAACTGAACCAGGTTTTAGAGAAAATGTCTCCACTTTTTTGCGGTGACGCAAGAGAAGCCTGGCATTGCTACGTGGATAATTGTATGGGCACGATTCTGTGTTCCCTTGATGTGTGTTTGACCTTGTTCCAGTGCCCTCCCTGGTTGAGAACGGGGGTGCGTCTCCCCAGGCGCAGCGGATCCACACCGCCCCGTCAAAAAGACACGGCAAAGACTAACCTTGTATTATTAATGATGTAAAAACGAAGCAGGAACTGAGGAAAAACATCGTGGTCTAATTGCATTTATCTTGTTGGGTGTTTTAGTCTGTCCCTGAAGGGATTAATTAGGCAGCGGAGAACTCATACTTGGTGCTAAATGCAACCTCTTAGTAAAACACACACCACAGTTTAAATGGCACAGCCATCACCATGCATTTACCACCAGTTTGGACTGTTAACATGATCCTGAGCATGTGAAGAGTAAGAACCATAAAGAGGAAAGCGATACACTTTTCAAGTGCGTGTTGTCGTTTCACGTAATAAAATGAAAAGTAAAAACGAGCACCTTAAACTTTGCTGACATAGCAACAGATTTATGACCAAGGCTGTGGGAACTGAGGCTGCTGTGGGTGCTACAGCACCCTCCTTGTGGATGACAAAAAATAAAACGTGTCAAAACTAAAGAAGTAAAAGTACCAGTAAAACTGTATTTTCTGCAGTGTTGATGCTAACTGATGAGATTTGCTGAAGAACGTAAAAGTGAGTCATTTAAGCAAAAAGAAGCAAAACACTAGCTAAAAGCTAAATGAAGCAAAAAGGCTAGGTGAAAGGAGCAAAAGCTGTAGCAGAACGGTAGATAAAAGCTAAATGTAGCATAAGAAGACAAAAAGTAGAGCAAGTGTGCTGAAGGAGAATGATTTGGAAGGAACTGACTGGTTCTCAAAGCATTTCTATGGGTAAATAAAGGTAAATATTTTGAAAAGTATAAAAGTTACAAAAACCAAACGTCATAGCACCCGTCTCCTGAATGAGCTGAACGTTTTGATGTATGAACAGCAAAAATAGTACAAAGTCTGCAGAAGTAGCTGGAAGTGGAAAAATTAAAAAACAACAGTGTGAACGTTGAACCAGTATTCACACTGTTGTGTAAGTTTATAATCCCTCTATATTTTTATGATAATGACTTGTTAATGAGTGAAATGAAGTTCCTGTTTGTGAAGTGCAACTTTTTTCCCTTCACCCGTTCTCACAGCCCCCCCATGTAAAAACACATTCCCTCCTTCTTTCAGCTGCCCTATTCCCACTTCAGCTTATAGTTCCCAAAACCTCTATTTGTTATCACATTATATTGTTTGTGTGCTGACAGACATATCAGTAATTTCCCTGACTAATGATTTTGTCTCTGTCTGACACCAGAGTTTTGTTTTTCTTACAGTCTGTAAAAACAGCTATCTTAAATAAGACGATATTACCTACCAGGGTCAGTGTAAATAATGTCACGTACAATAACACGAAGGCTTTTGATAAAGAATCTGAATGTAATGTAGGTCAGTCGAGCCTGATGGTGCCAGATCGTTTTTTAGTAGGTTTGGTATCAGATACCAAAGGAACAGGACGGGTTGATGGTGAGAGATGAGAAACAAAAGCTTCATTAGCTGACGTTACATTTATGTTTCTACACTGGATCTGCAGTATTTTTTTTAGAAAAATTAAAGTAATTTTAAAATTAATGGCAGCAACATCTCTCGTAACAGTTGACACAGGGCCAGGTTTACCCCCGTGAAGCATCACAACAGTCTGTAAACGTCTGAGAGCTGAGGAGATCTGTTTCAGCTGAAGCCAGTCACTAATGCACCCCCATAGCAGCAGAGAAGCAGGCGTTTGAACAGACCTACGACAACAGGCTGGGTTGACCCTTTCCTCTATAGTACGGAGGACATGGCGTCAGTGGTTGATGAAAAGAACTTGAAGACTGACGCTTCTGAATGGTGTTCACTTCCTGCATTCGTTGACGGCACGGCAAACTGTGTTTACAGACAATGACACGTGGAAGTGTTCCTGTTAGATCAATATCTGTAAAATCCACTTTTTAGGTCAGTTTGCTGTGGCGGCCATCTCAGATCCGGTTGACTCCAGAAGTTAAATAAGTTGTAGGTGTACCTCAAGGTGTTACTTTCTGCAAGGTTCAGTAAAATTTATCCAGTGGTTCACGAGATGTTTTGGACCGACGGACACGTGCAAAAACATAACCATCCTCGCCTTTCAGCAGCGGCGGGTGATATACATGTCAAGGTGCTCACAAAACCTTAAAAACAAGCAGAAAACAAGTCAGCACACTCAGGGACATTTATTATGATGGACCTTTTTCTTCAGTGTTCATACCTCTGCCTGTTTTTACATTATTTCCATTCATCTTTATTTTCTGTTTCTTTATGAGTGCTGAGTGATTACTGACCTTTGAAAGGGAGTTTTCTTTTTTTTTTTAAGAGTCAGACATCACAAACATGACACACGACTGCAAGATAAAACCAGAAACATCCTACTGACACACCGCAGAGCAGAAAACCTTTATGTTCACCCAAAACTGCCTCAACCTCTGCGTATGTCCCCACTCTGCCACTCCAGCAAGCATCATTACCTCCAAATTACACGTACATCCACTCACGGACATATAACACATTTCAATATCTCCCATTGATCCGAGACGAGATGTATGAAAACGGCCAGCGAGGTGTGGGCCCCCAGGGTCCACTTAGTACTAAGTCCAATAACAGTTAGACAGACTCCCAGCTAATGGAGAGGCTTATCAATGCGCCGGTCTGCCACACTTTGTCTACAAGTCCCAAATCCCCCACCTCTGTCCTCCTCATCCCTCAGCTTTTTTGCTTCAAACCCCTGATGAACAATCAGTGCAGGTCACATTATTGCACATATGAGATTAATTTACTCCCTGCAGTGCACAGAGTGATGTTATTACAGGAAAATCAATGTCCCTCTTGTTGTTCTCTGGGGCTGGACAGGGTGTATGCACATCTGCTCTCATAATACAACTGCTGACCTTGCTGTCAGAGAGGGAGAGAGGCTGCAGCCAAACGGCCGACCGTGTTGTTTATCAAAGCTTTATCAAGCCTCTCCGCTCTCACTCGCAGACGTGTGACATCAGACTGTGGGTCAGCCGGCCGGCCGGGGCACGCTCCAGCTGAGAAAACTCCGGCCCATTTCGACAAGAGGATGATAACCTTCTAAGATTACGGTTTCTGCAAAGAGCAGGAGCTTCAATGAGTTTCTGTGAGCAAGAAATGTCCAATGTACTCACCTCCCTCTAGATAAAAGATATCTGATCAGTAATTGTGTGAATGCTGAACCACCATTCTGCTATGGCTTTGGGGTTTTGTAACTTTTATACTTTTCAACATGTTTAACTTTATTTACAAATATTTTCCCCCAGAAGGATTCACTGAAATCTCCCCAATTCTTCCAAAAACCTTCTCTGAGAACTCTACTTCACCACAGTTGCTCTATTTTTATCTTCTTTTGCTTGTTTTAGTTAGAGCTTTGCTACTTTTTGCTTTCAAAACACATTTTTGTTTTTTAGCTAGCATTTTCAGCCACCATTCTGCTACATTTAGCTTTTATCTAGCCTTTTACTGCTTTTAGCTTTTATCTACCGTTCTGCTACTTTTAGCTTTTATCTAGCCTTTTACTACTTTTAGCTTTTATCTACCATTCTGCTACTTTTAGCTTTTAGCTACTGTTTTGCTACTTTAGCTAGCATTTTGCTATTTTTAGTTGGTATTTTACTACTTTTTGCTATCAGCCACTGATTTTTTAGCTAGTATTTTACTACTTTTACCCACCATTATGCTACTTTTAGCTAGGTCTCTGCTACCTTTAGCTTTTAACCAGTCCTTTGCTACATTTAACTTTTTAGTAGCCTTTTACTACTTTTAGCTAATGTTTTGCTACTTTTAGCCTTCATTTGCTACTATTGATTTTTCACTAGTATTTTGCTTTCCTTGGTTTTAGCTAGTGTTTAGCTACTTTTAGCTATGCGTTTGCTTATTTTAACTATTAGCTATTGTTTTTGCTTTTTTTTACCTTTTAGGTACCTTTATGTTTTGTTCCTTTTTAGCCTTTAGCTCGTGTTCTGCTGCTTTTAACTTTAACAACTTAGTTTTAGCTTCTTCAGCAAACTCATTCAGCGCTCAGCATTCACAGAAAATGCAGTTTCTGTGGTTAGTAGGATTTATTTTCTATCCTCCTCATACTCAGGGTTTATTAACGTCTTTAATCTGTGAAAACACATCAGCCCTCCTGAATGACCTCTTGACCCCTTGTGGAGGACAGGTCCATGTGATGGGGGAGGGGAGCGTCCCTTTTGGCTCACTGAATCTGTCCTCTCGCTTTTCTGCAAACTCACAGGGAAGCCAGCAAGACAGATAAAACAACTGCTATGTTATGTTAGTTTATGCAACCCAATGCCACCCAAGGCCATGTAAAAAAAGTGTTGCAGGCTTTTAAACAGCAGGTTATACTATCTAAAATGAAAAAAAAAAACAGGAAGTGTTTGAATAATTTACTGTACAGACTACAAGGCTGAGGCGCTGTCTGCACTAACACACATATTTATAAAAATGTACTTTTTCTGCTGTTTTTGCATCTTGTTTTACATACAAATGGCATTTTTGGTGAGGAGAAACTGAGATTCTCATTTGTTGGTGTGTCTGTGTTTGACAAATGCAGATTTAGGGGTAAAACAATGACGTGGCAGCCTGTTGCTTTTTGTCTTGAAAAGGCAGTAGAAACCACAACAACAAGGGTGCAGTTTTTACTTTTTGTTTCTTCTAAAACTAAAGATTTGTCTCGACTGTCGCCATTAAACTTTGCAAGGGAGCTGAAAGAGTTCATTACTGAGAGGAAATTATAAACATGGTTTAAGCAACATCAAAGCCCTTTTGATCGCCCGCCGCCGAGAGGCGAAGGCGGACGATGACGGTTTTACTCGTGTCTGTGTGAGTTTGTTCCCAAATATCTCATAAACCACTAAACTTGCAGGACGTACTTATTGGATGTACCTCTACAACAGATTAACTTCACGAGTCAACCCAATTCAAGATGGCTGCCACAGACAAAACACAAAAATGGCTACAACTCAGTCAATTCTACAGATACTGACCAAAGATTTGGAGACTGATCCACAACACATATTCTGAGTGTTAATAGAACATTTGGAGTTAACTCTGTGCGTCTGTTAGCAAAATATCTCATGAAACACTGAAGTCACATGAAGTCATCTATAGAACTGATTAACTTTTTGAGCCAACCCACTTCAAGATGGCTGCCACAGTTAATGGACATCTCAAAAACTTCTACAACTCAGTCGTTTTTACAAAAAAAATAACCTAAAATACGGGTGTGGTAGTAGCTGAGAGTCATTCATAACACAGACTGAACACTAGTAGATCACATGACGTCTTTGTTTAAAACCTCTGCATGCAAGGTAGCGACTAATAAACTTTCCTTTAAGGGTTTCGTTTTGTTTATGACGTTTCTTCTGAGAATGCCTAAACACACACACACACACACACAAGAAACCCTCTGACGTCTCAACCATTAAAGGGCTCAACATGTTTCTCCGTGTCCATGTGTGCGAGTGTGTTTGGACCTTGACGATGAGCGCGCACTCATATTTTTTGTACTATTTTAGGGTCAGCTGGACCACAGTGTTCCTCTCAGGAGTTTACAGTTTTAACTACAGCCTAACGGTGCCAAATATACATGGATGCGCTAAATATACTTATTTTTTTCCTCACTATAAATGATGTTTACATTTGGGTGACAGACGCACCCACAGGTGAAAATGGTTATTTTGCCAAATATCTGTTATTGTGGGCAGGGTCTTTGCGTTGTTTACGCCATATTAAAATATTCTAAAACAGTAATGCCAATTAAATAAAATTGCTGCCTTTCATTCCAGTTTTAAGTATGTGTTGAGGATGACTCTCAGCTACTACCACGCCAAGTTTTAGCAAAACTGACAAAGTTAGAGCCATTTCTGTGTTTTGTAAGATCAGTTGGCTGTGGCGACCATCTTAAATTGGACCGACTCCAAACGTTAATCAGTTGTAGATGTTCATTAAGTGATCACTTCCTGGGAGTTTCATTAAATTTCTTTCAGTGGCCCATGAGATATTTTGCTAACAGACAGGCAAAGGATCAAGCACAGATAAAGGCAAAAACATTATAGCAATTTTGCCTTTGGCTGCAGCAGAAAATAATGATTAGGAGGGTAATGTTAAGGAATTTACACATAAAGGAGGAGTTCCCTTATTTTTGTACGATGTATTAAAAACGTGTGGGTTAAAGCCACAATAGCTGTCAAAATGTGCAATAATTCAATGCTTCTAACACAATTTCTACACCATTAAATGATTCTTCTGAGGTTAATGTCACTCAAACTCATCAGGTTTTTTCTAAAAATTGCGTTAAAACAAGAGTAAATTTTCCTCTCCTTTGTTTACAACTAAATTTGGCAATTAGTTACGAAAATTCAGAGTTCAGAATATCTAATTTACTTCTGATCTTAGCCCCAATTTTTGCTTTAATGCTCTCCACCACTCGACATCCTCCCCCCAAAATGACTCTCTTTCTGTCGACTCTCGTCCTCGCAGGTTTTAGTCGCCGTTACTTTTCAGAAGAAGACTAACTTCGGCTTTTCTTTTCCCACCTGGCGTCTCTGACTCTATTGTTCTCCTTCTGACTCTGTTTACATCCGGGGATTATTTTACCGACTCGAAATCCGTTGCGTGGAAAGTGTACTCATCAAACAAACAACTCAGAATTGTTGGCAACAAAACCTGACTGTTGATTTATGCGATAGACATTTTGTAGTGAATGATGCATATTTATCATAGATGGTACACATTCAGAGAATTCAAATCCAAAGTGTTGAAAAATCGCGTATTTTGGCAGCTGTTTAAAGGGCTGCTCCTGAGAGGACCAGTGCAGCACCATTTCGCGGCCTCCAGAAAGTCCCCGAACCGTGGTTTTGTTCTCTCCCTCCCCCGCGGACTTGCCTGTTGTTTTGGTCTCCCAGCTTTATACCTGCAGCTGGCGGGGGTAAAAAAGAAACAAAAACAAACAAACCAAAAAAAAAAACTTGTCCCAGACTGTGCGAGACAGACCCACGGAGGCGGACCGACAGACGAGAGACACCCCCGCATAGTTTCCGTCAGCCGGGTGACGTCTCCGCCTCTCAGCCCGTGTGCAGCGTGACGTTACGGGGCTGTAGTGGAGCCTCTGGCTGCATCTTACTGACGCTCCGCCAGGCTCTTCCAGTGCCGAGAAGACCCCGAGCGAGTCAGGACGGACCCGCACGTCGTCCAGGCAAGTATTCGCTGCTTGAAAATATTTTATTTTATTTTTTTTAATTCAGCTTTTAAATAAGGGTTATTACTGTGGCGGATGTCAGTTTGTGACTAACGGTTGAATTTTTTTTTTTTTGCGTTCAGTCGTTGCCGACGGAGGAGGTGGGGGGGCGAAGCTAATCTGCTTTAGCCTGCCGTATCGCTCTCTATCACGGGTTAGCCTGCTGTAAAATTAGCGCTGCTTGTCGGTCACTATGCCGGGCTAGCCGGGCTCTGAATCGAAGAGGGGGCTTTATCCCTCGATCCGTCGCAGAGGACACCACTGACTGAACCGAGTCAAGTTTTGCTGGTGGGGAGGAGGACCGGGTTAATTTAGTCCGTGAACGCCGCTTTACAGCCGTTTAAACCGGGGTATCATTAAGATGATGTGGGGGGTGGTTGGAGCTCAAAAGAGAGCCCTTCTACTGATTATTTATTTATTTATTTTCGTTCACTTTTCTTTCTGGGTCAAGGATAAGTCAGCACGCACGACCCTGTAGTGTTCGTTTGATTTTAAGGAGTAATATTTCACGTCGTCGTTTCCGTCCGCGGCGGTTCATCGGACAACGCCGAGGTCGGAAACCCCGCTGTGCCCTCGCCGGATCGGCGTGTGCGTGACGCCCCGACCGCGGTCGGTGCCTTCCCCCGGCAGGCAGACCCAGACTGTTGGTGTA
>JAOXNZ010000092.1:6879280-6900404 GCA_028566095.1 Kryptolebias brasiliensis
AGGTCTGATCAGACAAGCTTAGGCCAGTTGGCCACAGCTGAAGAGGAATTGCATCATTTGTCCTCTCGGGTCACCTGGAGGTCAGTGGGAAAGGCGCTCAACAAAAGGTCAATGTAGGAGGCTCAGGAAAAGACTCTGAAACGCCAAGGTTTGGAGCTACATACATGCCAGCAGTTATGTCCAAATCCTTTTACCTAACAAATTAAAATTAGATTTTATTTGACTTTGGTAAGTGGAATTTGCCATCTCACATATGTCCTTGCAGTTTTAGAAAACTGCAACTTGGCAACATCGAAACAAGACATTTCTGACTGTTTGGTCTCTGATTTATGAGTTCTGTGAAGAGTTGCTTAGCAACCTGGGAGAAAAGTGTTTATTGGAAAAGGGAAAATGTCTAGATGCTGCACAAGCCATTTTCTAGGTCCCTTTCACCTGCAGGCAAACCTGAAATTGAAATTGCTTCATTGCAATACAACTGAAACCCATAAGACTGCGATCCTCTGAAAAGGATGCTTTTGCTTCTTCTTTTTCTTTTGGATCAAGGGATAAAAATATGTCAATATATGATCAAAACCTCAAGGCCAAAGAGCATATAAGAGTCATTATTCAGTTTTTTTTTACTGACATAAAATTACTGATGTTTTCCGACCCCCTTTCTTGTGTTGTCTTTGGGATGACTGTAGGGTTATGTTTTTGTCTGACTGGTGCAGATAGATTTCTCCACAACCCTTGCAAACATGGTTTATGTGTCCCTATTTCCAGCAAACTAGCTGTTTATGTTTAAGACTGTGGGGTACAGCATGTATTTAAAGCAACTGCAGGTGTCCAGAGCACACACAAAAACGCAAATGTTTATGTATGTGGAATAGACAAATAATTTGCCTCTTCCGTTTCTGGTTAACTCGGCGTGCGAATGTGGCAGAAATACTGTCTCATCTGGTGTCCAAACCGCATTTTTCCCGCCTCCTCCCAAACGTCCCTCTCCTTATCCTCTGTCTCGGTTTAAGGTAATCATCTTGGAAGACACAGACATTCTTTCTTAGAGGCACAGACACTATAATACCACAACGCAGGCAGAATAAACAGCAACGGACAAAGACGCAGGCAACACAAGGAACAAAACATATGTAATGTCATGGTGAATTATGAGTCCTAATGTCTCTGTGTGTTTTTATGTGTCAGACATTGTAGCTCTCTGTGTGTGTGTGTGTGTAAAAGAGCAGATAATTGGAGGTTAGTATGACACATCTTTGTCTTTCTGTCTCACACTTTGCCAGGCTCTCTGGAGCCTGTGTCTCACCACAGTTTGAGGTGCTGTCTTCTCTCTGAGGTGATTTTCACACTGTTGTTGTTTTTTTTTTACTTCTTCTTATCTTTTTTGCCATTTGTGAGGATTCCACTTCATTAGAAATTGAGTTTCTATGAAGTTTGTTTAGACAGAGACAAATAAAGTCACAAACGGACACATTCCTGGAGAGGGCACGAAAGTCTCCAGGAAGCAGGTGATTTTGTGTGTTTAAGGAGCATGACACTTCACCCCCTCCCTGAGCAGATAATATGAGTGTATCAAAGGTCAGTAACTAAAGAACACGCCGAACCCACAGTGTACCACTTCACTCAGTCACAACACAGTGGTTCCCCTTCGAGTAAAACCACTCTGTGTTTGTGTATTGGCGTAATGAAAATGTGTTTGACTGAACAGGATGTGAGGAGGACATGTCTCTCACCCTGAACATCCTCCAGACTCTCGGTGTACGACCGCCTCCACTGCACCGGCTGTGTGACTCACACTTTCCACATCCCAGTGGATGTCAGGAGAAGGCCAGCCGGTCAGCTCATACAGTCACACGCATGCCTTTAAGAAAGATGGCTCGCTTCTCTGTGTTGGTCAAACGTAGACCGCTTTTCCCATGAGCCCTTATTTACACACAGTGTCAATGTGCACATTCACAAGCAGTTCAGTTTTACCAGAGGGCTCTGGGACCTCCAAGAGAAGACGGGACACAAACAAGGGCAACCTTCTGGAAGTTTTCTTTTTTTTCCCCCCCTCTGACTTTCTCCAATGGGCTAGCACTCCAATATCCTGTTAGGAGTGTTTGGCTTGAGTAGGTGCATTTAAAAACTCCTGGACTTGTGCTCTATAAATGGCGCCTTGTGCCTGGAGGCACTGCTGCCCTGTCTACAGATCCCTGCTGTGTAAATAGAGTTTGCTAGACGGACGCCACTAACAGACAGCAGCAATGAGATGAAGCCTTATTACCTAAATTATTTTAGTTCCCTCCAAACAATGAGTTCATTATGCCTTTGCGGGTTGTGAGAGTCGCCTGTACTTTAGACTGAGACATCAAGTGGCGTCACATTTTAGTGGGTGATTTTTTTTTGTGTGTTTCTGAAGAAGGCAGGAAGTAACACAAAAAACAGATTTGATGGTTATATCTGCGTTTATTGTGAAAGTTCATCTTGCATGCTAGTTTCAGCAAAGCAATAGATTACAAAACATCTAAATGGGGAAAAAAGGACTTATGATTGAGTGATTTACTTTTTTAAAATAATTTGTAGATTCAAAATGTAAACTAGAGTTTAAAAAGTCAGTTTACTTTTGTATTATAATTGATTTTATCTGTTATATTGGTGATTGTTTCCCTCTGTAATTTAGTTTTAAGTATAAAGAGTTAGATGCTGATGCTTTTGGTGTGTATTTGAATCCTATCAGACATGACCCATAACATGTGTTGCTTATTTGCCTCGGCCTTGTTTGTAGCGATGTGCTGGCTCAGAGTCAGAAGAGTCAGACGGCGAGAACAGCCCTCCTCTGTCTGTCTCCCTGGCTGGGCTGACACAGTGGCTGCGGCACAGACAGCAGACAGCTGCAGCTCTCTGGCTTCCTCTATTTGCTATTTGGAAACCAGTGACTTCATTACCACAGAGCGGTACAGCTGTACTCTCTGGCTGGCTCCTGTCTGCTCTGTCTGTCTGTCTGCTTGTCAGTTATTCTTCTGGGTTGTATCTAATTGGATTTTGGCAGGCATGCTAATCATTCACCAGGCTGGAGTTGCTGTTTCCCCCCTTCATCTACCTCCATCTTTGATCAGGCTCCTTCTCCTCACACATTTTATCTTACCTCCATAGCTCTTGGCGATGCAGTCTTTTGCTTATCATGTCCTGCTTTAAAATCTGACAGTTCTCTTGCCCACATTGCGTCTGTCAATGCCCCCCAGGCCCCAATCAGCGAACAGTAACAAAGTAAGCGGCAAAATGACCCGATAAGTCGATCGTTACATAAGCAATAAGACCACTTGTGTGCATCTGTGAGGCAAATGGGAAGAAAGGCCAGTGGTTATTGATCAGGTCTGCAACCTTGATAGATGTGGTGAAGATGCGGGTGACGCAGAATAGTGGAGGACACATACCAAGAGAGGGGGTGGGGAAGGATGCAGAAGAGAAGTGAAATGGGAAGATTTAGTTACAGTAGTTGTAGCCATTGGTTGATATAAATGTTTTCATCTGTGTTCTGTTCCTCACCTCTGCTTCTGCTGTTGCTTGCTTTAGTTTTGAACCTCATACAAACTGAACTGCTGTAGTGTGGCGCTGTTATGAAAATGTATGGTGAGAAATTGTACCATTCCTATTGAATGTAAATGAGACAAAGGTTAAGATGAGTCTTAAATAGTCTAAAAAGAAAGAAATAACAAAAAAAGGCTTGGGCTTATGTCAGTACAGGTCATTGTGTACATTGTTCAGTCACAAACAACTCTGCACTTTGGTGGTCTTTTATGAGACAGCCCTTGTCCACATTGATGCGGTTGTTACTGTGGGCTTGGGGCCCAGCTCTCCTCTCCCTGAGTTGAAAATTAACCTCTACGGGACCTTAGCTGAACCACAAATCTATCCTGTAACAGCCCTCTTGGCTGGCCAATCACATTTATTCCAGCTTACATTTCCCCAGCTAACACTCACCCCAGCCCAAGACTCCCATATTCATATTTCTATGCCCATGTACTTTCCAAAGAGCAGTCATCCACTTATTCTAAATAAAGAGCTGCGCCTTTGAACGCTGGCCCAGACAAACCCAGTCTGTCACGGCTGTATGTAGTTTGGTGTGGGAGAGTGTTCATGTTCGCTGTGCTCAACCAGTGTTTGGTGCCTGTTGTAAAGCACTGAACAGGGCCCCTCGAGGTAGGAGGGGCTGAGCTGTGGGGCCTCTGGTATGTCACCATCAGGTCAGTGTCAGTATTACAGGGCTGTAACAACATCCCAGCTCACTGGAGGAACACCAAAATAATTATACTCAGTCTTTGTCTTAAATAGATAAGAATCTTCTCAGGTTTTGGGTTTCATACAGTCACAGTTCATTTCATTACATGAATTACTTGTGCACCAGCTCACTCACAGCCTATCTTTGGTTTTACATCTACACACATAAAATTGCCCCATTGGTTGGCTGGTGATCATTTCACACCTCTGCTCCAGCTCGTTATCTTTGACTGTATCCCTGGTTGAACCCCCCTCCTCCCTCCCCCCAAGCACCTGAAGATGAGGATTGTGTGCTGCTATGAGTGAGCTTCTCGCATCAACAAGCAGCAGAGATGGACCTGTCTATGCAGACAAGCCTCTGCCATGTCTGCCAACAGTCACATAGACTAAACAAACCAGCCAAGCCCCTCCCAGCTGTTCTGCAGGCTCTAAAAGGGCTCTACAAACTGACAGCTTGTTTGCATGTTTGCTTTGCTCTGTCTCCTTCCCCCCGGGACATCAGACCAGTTTGTTGCTTCTGAGGAAAACGAGGGTGATAACAAGTGAAAAGAGTGGAGTTTGTAATGAGCAACGAGTCCAAACAAGATTTTTTACAAAGGAAAAGCGGCTTGAGTTGTTACACATCCATAAAACCGGAATAATCTTGGTAGTAATTAATCGATGTGTTGATGAGAAGATTAGCCGTCCACTGTCTCGTCTCCATGAGCGACAGTCGGAAGAGCTGGTTGTGTGTGTGTGTTGGGCCAGGGCGGGTAGGGAGGTGTACTGTAACGGACTTGTGGGAGACTGCCAGCATGTGCCGTTGTGTGCAAGCAGAACGAGCGTGTTTGCATTTGAAAGGCTCTGTGTGCCGCCTTCCCTCTGGGAACTGTGATTAATGAAGATATAAATGGAGAAACCCAGAGACAGTGCTGTCCATAAGAGAGTCGCGTACACCGTAGAGGCACTTAAACTCGCTCACTCATACGTTTCTCCCACAGCCCCCGTCTCTCAGACGAGGAGATAAACAGGATATCAAAAGTGTGTCATAAGTCCTGCTGGGCCGCCACAAGGCACATCCACAACACATTAAGTCCAGCCACTACATTGATAAATTATGCATGTTCCAAACACGAAGGAATCAGGGGGAAACAGAGGTCTGCACTATTAAATGAATCCCCACCTCTCCACTTTGCTGGTAATTTATTTGCTTGCATGGTAACGCCTTGTGATTTCCATGTGGAAGTAATTCTCTTGGAGTTGTTTGAAATTAGTTGTCTGCATTATCCTGTCAAGCTGGCCACACATGCCTAAAAGCCCACCAAGTTAGGTGCTACCCTGTCCTTTTACTAGTTTTGACCTCGAGTCTAGACACCAAAGGAAAACAGAAAGCACAGCAAAACTCCCCAAGATGAAGACCTGCTAAGTTTGGATTACTTGCCCCTTTAAGGCTCACCTTTGCTCCACTAACTTCAAACCCCCTCCAACTGTTTCTTCCACCTTCCACTGCTGACAGTCTCTATAGCTCGTAAATCTCAAAAGGGGTCTGAGTGATGTTGCTCAAGGCAAGACTGTAAAGTTAGCAACTGGGGAGCAGGCTGCAGAAATGAGGCTAAAACAAGTGGCATTTTGATGTTCGCCTTGTATTGTATTACTTCTCGTCTCTGCGTTGCTAAATGCTGATGTGTTTATCTCCCCGGTTATTCCCTCCTGCAGTAACGTCGCTCAGGGGAATCATCTGTCTCAGTGAAATTTCTTAAGGCAGACTCACGCATGCAAACGTAGTTTTCTTTGCCTCTTGTCTCTTGGGGGTTCATACCAGCTCATCTAGACCCTGTAAATAAAGGACTTCTACGGTAGATCTGGATTTCCCTTTGGATCTTCAACAGCCCCTCAGGTTCTCACAGTACAAACTAAAAAGCAAGACAATCTTCAAAGCTATTGACCTCCAGTTGCAATTAGATGAGTACGCTTCAGCTATGAAAGCCTGATTAATGGGTGCATGTGTTTAAAACTGGTGAGTGCACTTTAGCATCGATGCGTTCAAGTTAATAGATATCTTCATAAGTGTCACCAAGCAGCAAAGTGACTCTTACCCAATATGCAGCACTTATTTTTTTGCATTTGCAGCTCTGTTTCTAGGCTTCGCTGCAGCTCGTATTTAAAAACAGCCTTGCTGCTGGGGAGACTTGGCCCTCACAAAGTCTTGTTACCCTTGACTCTATCCTACAGAGAGCGCAGCACTGCCTTGTGGTTTTACAGTCTGGCTACAGTTTAACCAATTCCTATGACATGTGCACTTTGTAACGCCAGACACCCAATTTGTCATCACTATCACAATTAACTGGCTGAGACACATCCTCATTCCACATGAGGCCATATGCGTAGCAGTTCTTTATAAGAGTGAGTCATGTTGAAGAAAGAAATGCAGCTTTCGGTTTAACTTTTTTTTTTGTCTGCCTCAGTAAAGCTTTACACCTGTATTCAGGAAGGAAACCCTTCCTTGAGATTTGTTATCCTCAGATGTGGCTTTGAATGTGAGCATAGTACGACACCTCTTAGTAAAAAAAGATATCAGAGTCACACAGGACACTGTAGGCTGTTCTTAAAGGTAATCAAAGGGTCATGCAGTCAGACACACAAGAACATAAAATACAACCAGCAGCAGCTACATCCTCCCCTCACCACCCCAGTCCTGTCCTGCAGCATGAGTCACGGTGCTCCATCCGTGCTGCGGTCTGCTCTCCGCTCATCAGCGTCACCGTGGAGCTGGGACAAAGCTTTATTACTGTGGCGGTCTCTCGCTCAGTCCGTTTGATCTTCACCCAGGTGTGTTCACTTAGAGCTCTGACTCAACCCATAATGAGATTTTCCAAACCCAAATCTGCTTCTCTTGGTCTGTTGTCAGGCTGTTGACATGCGCCTGTGAATCTGGGGGGAGATTGTGGTTGTCCTTATGGTTAGATTTAATAATTCACATTCAGAAACACAAACAATGTATGTAGCAAAAGTAGGAGGAGTGTTTATCCTAAACTTTCTTGGAAAACAATAGGTGGTGACATGGTAACTGATGGATTTACACTATTGTAGCAGTGTGTGTGTATTTTTGAGGGAAAGACAGTTGAGCCCAAGAGGCCCAGACGCCAAAGCCAAGCTGCCCATGCAGAGAGGAGCAGTGAAGGCTTCAAACAAGCATGCAATATGAATGAGACCTGAACTCCCTGCAGAACACTCAGAGTACCCAGGGCCTGTTTGGATTTAACAGCCTCTCCTTCCTCGTGTGTGTAATAGATTTTACCCCGCAGGGTGTTTTTTGGCCAGGTGGCTCTTTCTCTTTGTAGCGCCGTGACTCCATCCTGGGTCAGTCTTCTTACCCTCTAAATATTTTTCCTATTCCTCCAATCCTTCCCCCCCCCGCCCTACTCCTCTGCTCCCCTCTGTCCTCAACACAGTGACAGCCAACCAAGACCTGACATTAATGCAGTATTTCACTTTACAGCAGAACATCATCCTGTGCTGAGAAAGAAGTGAACAAACTACTAATCCATAGTAAATGCCCGTCTTTTGCCCTTTTTAAAAAATTATTTCAAAAATTAAGATTTTTATGGTGAATTGATTCGCTGGGTGTTTTAAAGCACACTTAGGATCTGAGTAGCTGTTTAAAGTGTAGCCATGAAGGACATTTTGATGTGTTTTAGTGCATGGTGTGTAAATTCTTTTTGCAAATAAAGCGGCTGTCTCCATTTTGTGTTTTTTCTCTGTGTAGTGATAGCAGTGCGTTGCTGGCTTGCTGACAGCCTCTCTCAGCTTTCAGTCTGCTTAGCAACGCTCGTCCTCTCCGCAGCTCTCTCACTCGCTTCTTGTCTCCAAGCACTCCGTGTTGTTTCATCCATCCGAATCGTAAGCCAAGTTTCCAGCATGATGAAAACCAGGCAGCTGATTTGAGTCTCTTCCTCGCAGTGAATTTGAACCTAAACTCCAAAGAGCATCTCATGATGGCAAGCATTTGTGCAGAATTTCTCTCTTTTTTTTTTTTTGCTTTTTTTTAAAGCTTGTACATCTTACACACGCACAAGCGTGCGTATGCTGGCCCAGATAGAGCTCACATGATGAGTACAGTCATCCGCAGACAAGACAAGGGCCCACTGGCCTCTTTTTCAGTCAATGTGTCCTCATGGGAGCATGAAGTGTGTCTACTCGTGTCTGCATTTGTTTGCTTGCAGTAAACTGCGTCATCCTCCCACGTTGCTGTTTGATGGAGCCATTATTTGATGGGATGTCTGTTTACCCGTATGCGCGGATCTGTGTGTACATGTGTCTGACTTGGTCTCCTGGCCCAGTTCTCTTATACAGGTGATCCCTAACAGAGTCAGTAGTTAATTATCTTGGGGGACAGAGAGGAAAGGAAGGTGTCAGGACCTGCATTTACTTGTCTAAAACAAAATATGAATCTGGGAAAATAGTTTAATTATGAGGTACCACAGCAAAAAGAGCAACTAAAGTACATTTCAATATCACAGATATTTGGTAACTTTGCGTAATTCGTTTGATTTCCACAAGGTTGACTCATGTTTCCTCTCTGTTCTTTAGCAATATTCACTGTCTGTTTTTAACTATTACTCATGGTGCTTCAGACTGATGATTTGAAGAGTGACTTAATTCCTTTGTACTTTTTGTTTATGATGCAGTGTCTTTAGGGGATGTACATGCACCAAGTGATGTTGCGTCATGTTTCTGGGGACAGCAACACTTAAATCTGGTGTTGTGGTCAATTCGTCATAAAGGAAATGTCTCATTTATGCAAGAATTTGCCACTTTTTGAAGTGATGTACTGAACTTTCTTATTTTAGTTGTACAACTAAATAATACTTTTTTTTCTGCTTTTATTTGCTTTCTTGTTGTTTTATATTGATATTTTAAACTCAAGTTTTGGCAGTTATTCAGGATGTTTTTGGCATATTATTAATAATTTCTGTGGCATCGGCTTTGTATTTCGATTTAGGGGGGGTTACTTTAGCCTGAATGGCCAACCTAATTCTAGTGAGACAATTTGTCCATTCATGAGGTAACATCATTACAAGCCTTCCCATGTACCGCTGCAGACATAGACTGCCTGCCGCCGCCACCTGGGATTAAGCTGTGAAACATGAGAAATGAAAGTGGAAGATGAACAGAAAAAAAAATTGATCGAGAGATTATTAAAAAGGCATCTTTTTATGTGAAGGATCCTCCAGAAATAGTGTCGGTTGGTTTGTAAATTAAACCCCCTGTCTGCCATGAAGCTGCAGCAGGGTGAACGGTAGATCGAGCCTCTGTTATGGGTAGATTTCTCACTGCTGCTTTTAAAACCAGCTTCATTTTCTGCCATTGACTCATTGGTTTTAGCTTTCAGGTTCATGTTGCGTTGATTGTAAAATGGCTGACGGGAACTCTAGCTGTGCAGGAGGGAGACAAACAGTTTGGCAGAGAGGAGGGGAAGCCGAGTGTTGATGTTTGACCGTCTAGACTCTGGGTCCGTGTGTTGCAAAAGGTGTACTCAGTGCCTGAAGCCAAAGCAAGTTGGGAGCGTTACCTGTCCTCATCTGCCTCTGTGTGAGTGTGTGTGCATGACTGGGGTATGAGTAAGCCAGCTGATGGTTATCAGTGTGTTTGTCTGGCTCTTATCTTTCATTTTGTGTGTGGAAAAAAAGGTGGAACAACTCTGTGTGTGTGTGAGTGTGAGGAAAGAGACAAACAGAGGCAGACGGGCACTCGTTGTCTCATTTGTCTTGGCTCTCTGTCTACACTTTAAAAAAATAAAAAATAAATTTCCAGTTTCCGTCTGTCACCTGTTTTGTCTAACCGTCCACCTGTCAGACCTGTCCTCATCCTGAGGCTTCCGTGTTGTTTTCTCTTATCTCTTTGTTACAAAGCTGAACCATAAGGGAAAAATAGGTCATCTTGTTCTCAGGCTGTACATTGGGCAAGACCATAATATTTTTTTATTTTTCAAGACTTAGTCAAGAACTGAAACAAAGTCCGCTCTTCTTATTACACAGTGTTAATCAGAGTTTGTACAGGGAAAAAAAAAGAAAGTATATTCCTTTAATTGCCCCACTTTGCTGCCTGCCTCCCTTGTGGCTTTTTATCGATTTGGCTGTTGAAACAAAGTGTGGCTCCCAGTTCATGGATAAATGGCTTATTGGATTAAGACCCTCATATAAAGGCCTCCAGTGTCTCGGTAGTGGTGTGCCAGGTGGGACCTTCAGACCATAGAGTCCCGGTAAAACCACATTCAAAAGGCTACAACTCAAGGATCAGTTGGATTTTGCGGGTCATTTTAAGGGTTAAAACAAAAGGGTTTGCATCACACACTCTGGCATCTCCAGTATTTTTATTTATGCCTGAATCAGACTGCAAGTATGCACGTATCTCCAGTTTGATCTTTGACACAGTCGATGACTGCAGCAGAACAGGATGTGGTTTGGAAATAGACAGACAGGGTGGGACTGGCTGTCTCAGTGAACGTCTCAGTACGTATCTTCCTCTATTTCCCTCCAACTGTCTGAGGCAGATTGCACCTAAATAAAGGCTGTTTGCTTCCTCCTGCGAGAGTAAAGAGGAGCTGCACTTCTCTGACCACTTTGACTCCCCTCTGCCTGACAGTCCTGAATATCAGGGGCTTAAATGGCCCAGACGGGAGAGCAAAGGAGGGTCAGAAAGGTCAGAGTTACGTTTTGTGGTTGCGGTGCCTTCCAAGGGTTTGTTTCAGTCTGCATACCCAGCCGCTGATGTCAGGGTTTGAACAGATGTGGAGATAATTGTTTGTGTTTTAGGGTCCAGAAGGGATTTTAACATTGCACACAAACAAACAGGCTCGCTGGTTTGGGATAAAAGGTCAAATCAAAGCTTGTGTGCTCTTTCTTGTGCCATATGATTTAAAATATATGTGTGTGTGTGAGTGTGTGTCTGTTCATATCAGGGTTTTTTACAGTTTCACTCTGATGTCAGCGGTAATGATAAACAGTAATGTGAGTGCCACGCAACAGTAAAATAAAAAGTTTTGCTAACTAGTCATTTTCAACCTTGTCCCAAATATATACAAATGTCATCGAATTCATTTTAATTTTTTTGCTAATTTGATTTTAAATGGTTTACTTCACTTGAATCGTGTGTGTGCACAGCAAGCTTTGTATGTTTCATTATGCATGTAAGGAGACTGCGTGTGAATTTATAGCCAAGAGTAACTTTGTGTGTGGGTGTGCGTGTGTGTGTGTGTGTTGCTCTACTGAGACAGCAGTCATCTGGAGGCTCCACGTGACCGGGAAGAAGAGAGCTTGACCTCAGACTTGCTCGCTCTCTGTGTGTCAGTCTGTCGATGGCACCTTCGCCTTTGGTTTTCCCAGAGAATAGACTTAACGATAGGGCAGAAACTGTCTTTTTCTCGTTATCTGTCGCTAACAGTAAAGTCCTCTGCAGCATTTTGCAACAAAATACATTGGGTGGACACTTTTTGTGAAGCCTACAGCTCTCACCTCGAGCGAAAATCAGCTGAATGTGAATGATAAGTCGGTACACAAGCAGAAAATCTAATTATTGAATTTAGGGCTCCCAGCAGAATTTAATTTCTACCCCTAAATTGACTAAAACGTAAAAGAATTCAACATATAATGGCTTAAATGGCATTTTTTAAAAGATTTTGGCATACACCTCTATGTGAGCCTCTATTTAAAACGCCCAATATGCTGTAAATTTCTATTTAAAATGAAAGAAGACAGCTGCAGGTGCTGTAGTGTTTCTGGTGCAGGTTAAATGTTCGTGCTTTGCTGTGGGAAGCACAGATGTCACCCACAGCAGACATGCAAAGCTGAAATGCTTTTACTCCGTCTGTTTTGTCAGGGTGTTTATGATAATGCAGAGCTATGGATGTGTGTGGTACACCAGCACTTGTTATTGTTGGTTTTAACAGCACTCAAAAAGCACTTTTTGCTACATTAGTGCATCTGTTGCAAAAATGTCATGCACACTAACGGTCAGGGGACTAAACGGAGGAGGCTCTGGAAGTGGGTCATTGTGGTAGTTCACATAGCTGCGTGTGTCTGGAGCGGAGCGTTTCGTGGCGCTGGATGAGTGTAGCTGCAGCAGCAGGCAGACTGCTGGTGATTAGGAACAACGGGGCAGAGTTCAGATGAGCGAGTGCGTGGAATGCTAATCCACATTGTCATAAGGCGAGCCTCAGCCCGACAAAGGGCTGCAGACATGCTGGGGTTAAGGACTGTTTGTGTAGGCTACACGTGTGCATGTGTGTCACAGACACAACCCAGATAAGAGAGGTGCTTCATTAGTGCAGATTAAGGCCGAATAGCAGCCTGGTGTGTGTGTGTGCGGGTGGGTGTGGGTGTGTGTGAGTGTGTGTGTTAATAAAGCAAAGTGGGGGTGGAAGAAGAAAGATAGGAGAGGAAAACAGTTGTGTTGAAATGTGCAAACGTTTGCACACATTCATTAAAGAGCAGAGAGCGGTAGTGATAATGAGTACGGGTGTGTGTGTGTGTGTGTGTGTGTGTGGGTGTGTGGGCGTAAAACTGTCAGGTGAGCAGGAATTACTGCTTGAGACAAGCTCTTATACATAGACAAACACACACATACACACACACCACTGTGCTGGCTGTGTTTTCAGTTCTTTCTCACATGTTTACACTTCTGTCTGAACCATAAAACCAAAACTCAAACTGAGAATGAGACAAAACGTCCTCACACCCCCACACCCCCACACACACACATCAAGGCACCTTTTAATGAGCGGTGGTTGTCTCAGCAACAGAGCATTTGCCGTCATGGGGAGGTCAAGCAGACGAAAGACCTTTGGGTGACCTGTTTGTCTCTGTATATGTGTATGAAAGGGAGACAAACACACACACACTCATAGACGAGGGGGATCTTGTACACACAGCCTTTATACTAGAGGAAGCTGTTGAGGAACCTCTTCTGTTTTTATTTCTGGAAACTCTCCTTCCTTCCTTCTCCTACCCCCATCCCATCATGTCTCCCTCCCTCCTCTCAGTGCTGCAGTGCTGCCTGAGGAAGAAAAAAAAAAGGAAAAACCACCAACCACAAACACTTGCATGTGGACGAGCCCCCCTTCTTTTTATGCACACACAGACAACACCTGGCTACACATCCAGCTCCATCCTACATTTGCATGCTCATTCACCCGTGCCTTTGTAAATCAGGGACGATCCCCTACACGCTTCACACAAGAGATCGCACACAAATTAGCACTGAACATAGTTGTAGTTTGGTTGTTGCTTTTTGAAATAATCAGCACAATCAGAAATGAAACGTGAAGAATAAATTTAAAATAAGATAAAACCATAACGAGCAGCTTCATGTTGAAGAGGCTGGCACTGGAGAACATTTTCTATTTGATGGATGACTTTGAGGTGCGGGATGCATAGAGAACAATAAAAGACAGTGGTTTTTGATGTAAGATTACTGAATAAATATATTTCAGGATGATAAAATGGTGAATAAATTTAGTTTTAGCTGTGGCTAATATCCTTAGTTGTGACTCTCATTTGTGTGTATTGTTCTTAGACAGTAATGACAGTAATGAATTGAGCCCATACAGAGCTCAGTGATGAAAAGCTGCCTTTTTACCATTTGCTGCTGTGCGTTTGTGGAGAAATGTTTATAGATGCCTTTAAGATGCTAGTAAGTCAATTATTGATGCCTTCTACAATTTGCCTCCTCTGACTCTAGCCTTTCTGCTAGTTGCTGTTGTACTTTCATCGGATTCTGTCTCCTCTTCCTCCGCAGCTCCTCCTTTCATCCTCCTCCTCCTGCTCTGCGTCTGTGGCTAAGGGCTACCAAGCAGCTTGCGTTGCGATGCTGGAAATTCTTGTTCCTCTGGTATTCTGTGTTACCTGTCAGCTCATTTCAAAGCGAGTGTATTGCGAGGCCCGTCTGCTGCAGATACGCATCAGCTCCGTCGGTTCGCGGCCTCTCACCGAGCACGCCCCGAATTTGCTCAAAAACACACTAAGAGTCAGAAACATGCAGGCGCAAAAACAGACAGCCCCCCCGAGAGGGTTCAAAGCTGACATAACGACTCCAAAAACTTTCAGACTCTTATCTTCTTTTTGTTTTGTGAGAGTTTGATTCTGACTGCGTTGTATGAATGTCAGTGAATCAAGCTCTTCTTTTGTTTTATTCATAAACCTTCTGCAGACTTGTTCTGTTGCTACCCTCAGTTTATTCATTTCATTTTCTAATGTCACCCTTCTTTACTATCTATTGCTCTCTTTTAATGCCATTTGTTCCCATTTTTTGTGGTTGGTTGTCATTTATCTACATCTTTTAAATGCCATTAGTCTTTTTCATTTCCCTCTGAGCCTGGGTGCCACTTCTAATTCTTCTCCTCTCCTTTCTCTTCCTCTTGCTCCCACGCTCTCTGACAAACTCTGTCATTTATACATGTTCAAAAGCATTATAACGAATCTAATATTTGCTGTATTATCTATAAAGCTGTGTCTGTCTGTTGTCTAAGTGTGTTTGAGTGTTAATTCAACCCCTGTCTTTTTCCTTGTGTGTTTCAGAAGTCAGTGGAGGAAGATGAAAGCCAGCTGAGGAAGTCTTCAGTAGATCTCTGCTCCGCTAGCGACAAGTTAGCTGATGCTGGACCTGTGAGAAAGGTCAGTTGTTGTTTCCCTTCTCTGTAAGCAACCATTCACCTCTTCATCAGCCTCCTCTACACACAGGTCAGCTCTCAGGGTCACCACCCTCACCCTCACTCTGACACGCACACCCTGTTCACCCATTCATAACGGCACGCTTCACCCCTCCGTCCTGTCAGGGGAGACATTTATGCAGCTGCTGAGCGGCTCAGCTCTTCACCCCCACCCCTCACTGCAGCACACACACACACCAATTTACCATGCAGGGAAGAAGCTCTTTATCACGATTATCCTCTCTTCTGACTTGTGCTCAGAGCCTCAGCTGATGCCTGATGGGTAATCCCCCACTCACATCTATGCGTGCATATATTAGCTTTATTAGATTATGGCTCCAAGAGCAACCACACATCTTTCCATCTCTTGTTGTTTCCTTTTATATTTGAGTGTGTAGTTCATCTGAGCTGCACAGTGTCTTCCTGGATCGATAAACTAGCATGGAAAGTCTGAGATTTTACTTGTCATTGCGTCGTCGTTGTCGTATTTATGCTCGTGATTGTTGTTTTTCACAGGGGAAACCATCTCCACCCGCTCTGGTGTTCAACCGTATTTTTACGGACATCAAGGAGGAGCCAGGACACCCCACCGTGGTCCATCCCAGGTACTACATTTTACCTGTGTCGGTTCACCTCCTCTGAGGCTCAATCAGAGAAAATTACAGTTACCATTTTTATCACTTAGATAGAGAGTTTAATTTGCCTCATTTCGTCCAACACTCAGCCCACACACAACACAAGCACTGCATTTTAAAATGATTTGGTGATTTGAAAATTGTAGAAGATTAAGACTGAACAAAAGAGCGTGTTTGCTAGTAAGTTGTCTCCAATCTTAAAGCCCACAAGAATGTTTAGATTTTTTATTTTGAGTCACATCTTTTTCAAGAAGTTCTCATTTGAAAATATTAAATCAGGCAATATTTGGTATTACTGAAAGGATTATCATCACTCTAGATTCTTTTAACTTGAAGCCCAATAACTGATAAATTGCCCACTTTGTTTGGTGTTTTTCTGTTTTAGTAGGTGTTTTATATTGGAGTTGCTTTGAAGGAACAGGAGCAGACTAGTGGCATTTAAGATGTGTGTTTAAAGGTGCTCGACTTTAATGTGGTTGCCCAAGAGAACTTTAAAAGCTGCTGCTGTAAACCTTCTATCAATACCTGAAACTTTTATTAGTTGGCTTGCTGCTGAATATTTATACCACAGGCAGCTGAGATGGGTTTTTTCTGGCCTTCTATTTTAGTGAAATTGTATCAAGAAAATAAGTTTCTATTTGACTTTAGTTTCATTTTCCTTCCTTATTTCATAATAATGCCCTCCCTTATCTTCTCTGTTCCCCCGTGTCCTCCTCCCTTCTTCTCTTGTTTTTACTTCTGGCTCTCCGTTTCCCTCCTCAGGTTGCGCAGCAGTTGTTTGGACATGGCTCTCTTTTAGCAAACACAGTAATCTGCCCTAGATTAAAGCCTGGAATTAAACGGTTTATGGAGCCGTTGCTACATGTGACTGCCTTTGACATGCAGGCCAGACAAATTGGGGGGATTAAAGCCCCAATCACCTGGCAGCATCAGACGACTGCTACACATTTAAACCAGACAAGTCTGCACAGACTGGTCGTCACTGAATGCTGCTGTCAGACATTCGCAGCACTTAGTTTTCTTTAAGTTGCTGCAAACCTCTATTAGTTGCACACATGTCTAATACAAGCTGGCCTTACATTATTCAGTCCCTTCAGACTTGTTTCGTGTTAAGAAATTGTAGATTCTCACTCAGCCAAACCGGCAGAGCTTCATTTCCATCCAGAGCAGAAGAAGACTTGGTTGGTAGGGCTGGAGCTTTTCATGCAGAGTCCCACTGAGCTGCCAGGCTTAACCTAGTTCACTGCTTCAGCCTCAGCGCTGTCTGGAGGGGCCTTCTGGTGGGGGAGGGGTTCAAAGCGCTCCTCTCCTCCCTTTCCCGCCGTGAGGCCGGGAATAAACAGAACATATTGGCTTCAGAGCATCTCCAGGCAGCATCTCTCTCCCAGTCGCACCGACTACCTGGACATTTGTGATAAGCTGATGATCTGTTTAGGCTGAGATCCTGTAAACGTGTGATAAGAAATATCCACATTGTACACTTTGTTTCCTGCCATCAGATGGTCCCGTTACTTTGAGATAAAAGAGATGCCAAATGAAGATTGACTACAAAAAACACTGACATTAGTGTAATAAATACACCTAAAGCAAACAGAAAAGATTTGCTATTAAAGTAATTTAGCGTTACAGCCTACTTTCATCTGACTGAAAGAAACTCACAATTTTTAAATGTCTCTTTCTTTCTGTTCTTCTGTTTGCCAGTTACTACCTGTACACGTACGATAAGATGGTGGCTCCCAATGTGTCGCTGAGGAGGGAGGCGGAGATGAGCCCCGAGATGCTTGGCGCGCTGCTCAAACATCACTACGGCCGCAGAGCGATGGGCCACGATGAGCCGCCCATGGGTCAGTAACGATGTACACGTAACAAACTCTCATGAAAACAAACAATAATTATATGGATTTTGATTTGAATCCTTTAAAACCACTTTAACTGTGTCTGATTCTCATTGTTGATTAACAAGTCAGATAATAGTATCATACGAAAACTGGTTCATGTAGACAAGAAGTGAAATATAAGATTTAATATCACTTCCTTCGACAAAAACATGTTTGGATGAATTGAAATCATCACAACATTTAGGTTAAAAATCAGAGCCCGCACAAAAACGGAACACAATAATGAGTCAGAGTTGAAATTATTATTTGTGTCTTTAAATGTCTCCTAATGTTAATGCAATTACACTGTTAGAAAATATTTAATGAATGTTTTGTAGCGTGAATAGACACTAAATAAAGATGGGTAAAAGTTAAATGTTTGAGTGACACAAATATAAATAATAAAATAAGATGAAACTAGCGTTCTTTGAAGGAAGCTAGTTGACTAGGAAGCTAGTCCGATCAAAGGTTTTTAACAAAAATCTTGTGTGACTTGTTGGAGCTCAGATTGTGTGTTATGAAGGATTCTCAGCTACTACCACACCAGATTTTAGCTCAATATCTGTAAAACTGACAGAGTTAGAGATACTTTTGTGTTGGCTAAGGTCGCTTGACTCCAAAAGTTTGAGTTGTAGATATTCATCCAGTGATTACTCTGAGAGTTGCATTAAAATTCGTCCAGTGGTTCATGAGATATTTTACTAACAGACAAGAACAAACACACAAATCAAGGTAATTTCATGTTCACTCGCCTTTCAGGGAGGAGGGGAATAATAATAATAATGAAATCCTGTTAACCCAAAAGAAGACTTTATTAATGGAGTCTGAAATAAAATAAACATTAGGACACATGAATTAATCATTTGATGTTCCAACCAATTTTATTAAAAATGATTTCCACACACAATAAGTGGCAAAACAGTGAACTTTTCCCATTAAATATTTAATATTTAATTAGTATTTTAGACCCAGTCTCTTGCATATCCACTATAAATACTTGACATGAATACAGCGAGCAGCAGCAGCAGCTGTCCTCATGCAGCATAAGCAGAAATGACTGGCAGATCAAGTTCACACAACTCACTCAGAGCCGACACATGCTTACTATAAACACACACACAGACACACACTTGGCTCTACAGCCTGCAATGATGAACAGAATCGTTCATTGACCTTTAGATTCCAGCTCTGCGGGCTCCTGACTATCGATGAACAAGCAGCAGTGACCTCCTCTCAGTGCTGTTGCTGTGCGTTTACATCGAGACAGAGAGGATGAATCACAGCAACCGTTTCCGTCTGTCATTATTAACGCAGCGTCTGACTGCCAGGCTGCCCTTCTCTCTCTCCTCTTTCTCCTCTCCAACCAATCTGTCTGCGTTCCCTCCATCTCTTGGTTTTCCTGGCAGCCACGTCTACATCCTCTCTGAGTCGGCTCTCTGTCTGTTCCCATACTTCTCTTCCATCCATCCATCTTTGTCTCTTTCCTCTTTCTTCCTCCCTCTCAGTCTGCTGTCAACTCCTCCACCCACTCCTCTCCTCCTGCTGCGAGCTCTCCTTTTTTTATTCCTTCTTGTTGTGCCGTCTCCCACTTCCCCGCCTCTTTCAGAGCACTTTACTTTTCTCTCCTCGTTTTCCCTGTAAAAACGCATCGACTCGCTACAGAAAGTAGGTTGTAAATCACTCACAAGTTATTACAGTTAGCCTAAAAGCCGTCACGAAGCCAGTCGTTTAAAAAATGAAAGGCCTAGCATTCCTTAAACCAATCGCCCGCCGTCTTTCAGGCCTGAGCTTTAGTAAGTACATTTTTATTTCTAAGGGATCTTTTAAAACCAGCATTTTATATCAAAAACAAAAAAAAATAAAAAAATAAAAAAGAACAGCAACTATGCAAAAGCTTTAACATAATGTAAAAATTAGACCTAAGTAACTAAGACAAATTTTAGGACAATATCTGAGTGATTTATAGCCATTCTTGTGGCGGCCATCTTAAATGAATCACCTGTAGACATAAATCCAGTGATTTATATCCTGAAAGTTTCTTTAAAATCAGTCCAGTGGTTCATGAGATAATTTGCAAACACACCGACAGAGTTGACTCCAATAGTTACTGACAAAGTGTTAAACAAAGATCTTGAGCAATCTGTGCCCACTCAGAATGTGTTGGGGACAAGGCTCAGCTACTACCACACCAAATCCTAGTTGCAGCCATTTCTTTGGGGGTTTTTTTTAAGGTCAGTTGGCTGTGGCAGCCATCTTTAATAGGGTTGACTCCAAACGTTAATCAGTTGTAGACGTACATTCAGTGATTACTTTCGGCAAGTTTCATTAAAATTCATCCAGTGATGACATGTCTTGGTAACAGACAAACACAGACATATAAAATCATTAGACAATCGTCTCAGTCAGTCAGTGTGTTTTATTTGCAAGTTAGTTGTTGGACTATTTCTAATTACTGATTTCCCACTAGTTCGAGAGGAGAATCTAATCTTCACAGCTTTGAATTGGTTCAACTCGTGCTTTTTGCCACAGATTACCAACCTACTCATTGTTTCCCATGATGCACAGCTTATAGACCACAGCGAGGGAACAAACCAGAGTTAAAAGAAACAGGGAGTCGGTGCAGCGCAGAGCTCCTACACGAGCCCTTTATTCCTTTCTGTGTGTCTGAGGGCAAAATCACAGAGACTTTGTGGGCGAGTGTGTTGCTGTTGCCATGATGTGTGGACGTGTGTGTGCGCACGGTTTCGTTTAGGAAGAAGTTTTAGCTTTCATGAGGTTGTGTGAGAGGGTGTTAGTAAGTGTGTGCATGATTGCGCACCAGCACGGCTCACACTTTTTTGTCTTTCAACCACTTCCTCTCATTTTTTCCCCCCCTTCTCATCCCTCCTCAGATCTCCACGCGTCGCCTCCCATCACTGCTGGTGCCGAGGAGGCCAAATCCCAAAGTGCCGCCGCTGCCTTGATGGCCACCGAGCGGGAATGCCAAACCCAGGCAGTTTCCATGGAGACGAGCAGCCCGGGCTGCAGGAAAGCCACCCACATCATCTCCCACACTCCTCCTCCTCCGTCTGCGTTGTCGTTGTCATCGGAAACGGAAGTAGCAGCTAAGGACACGAGCGGCGCCGCAGCGACGGCGGGGGGGCTGGAGGACGACAAGGACAGGATTGTGGTGGAGATCATGCAGATGTACAGCAGGCAGCAGGAGAAGCTCAACTCCACCCTGCACAAGCAGCTGCAGCTGGAAATGGTGAGTTGGTGGGCGGAAAAGATAAATGATCCCGAGATTACCCAGACCAGAACTGTTCCAGCCATTACAAGTGTCCTTGATGTGCATGTGGAGGTGATGCTCGCCTTCTACTGACCCCCTCCTGCTGCTCCTCCGGGTATCAGACGGGCCTGCCAGTTTTATTACATTTTAGCAGAAAATCTAGTGTAAATTAGTGTTTTAATAGTAAGTTTAATTTCAGGAAAGTTGGGACTTTGTGTAAAATGTAAATAAGGATTAAGGAGGACATAGCGACCGTAGTTTCCAAAAAAGAATTTCAAATTTGAATTTGTCTGATCACAGAACAGTTTTCCACTTTGCCTCGGCCCGTTTTTATAAATTAATAAACAAATATTTTTTTAGAAATAAAATGTGGGTTTATGAGATTTGCAAATTACATTCTTTCCTT
>JAOXNZ010000092.1:7101472-7112983 GCA_028566095.1 Kryptolebias brasiliensis
ATAAACTTCCATCTCGCCCTATTCGTTCCACACGAGCGGTTCCACTTTCACTTCAAGCTCAGGTCCTCAGGTCCTGGGAGCTTGAGGGTTCTGTTTAGGATCTTAGCTGTTCCTAGGACTGCGCTCTTCTGGACAGAGATCTCTGATGCTGTTCCTGTTGGAGCCACTCCCCCAGTTTGGGGGTCACAGCACAGTGCTCCAATGACCACTGGCACCACTGAGGCCTTGACTCTCCACAACTTCTCTATTGTGTAAAACAACTCTGAAAGAGCATTACAGTATCTGTTTTTATAAAATAAGAGTGAAAATCCATCTTATTTGATCCTATAACTCCATGTCTTCTTCAGAAAACCCACCACAGTTTGTTGAGAGGAGTTGATATGAGGTCAGGACGTTTACCACATATGAAACTTTCCTGAGATCTTCAAATTCAAAATACAACTTCCCAAGTTCTACAAGTCAGACCTAATTTATCTAGACTGTAGCTGCTTTGACTGGCTTTGGAAAATACAAAGTCACTGTTGACCCTAAAATGGTAGCAATGTGACTTATAACCATAGAAATCAGACAATTCTCTCTAAAATATGTAAAATATATAAGTATTATGTATGTGCTTAGGGTCCCTCTACAGGCAGGAGCTTTAATAATAGATACCCTAATGGAGGACATTGTGCAGTTTTTCACCTGTCCACCAGGGGTCCTCAGTCACCCACCTGATCCAGACTTCCATCATTCAGATCCTCACACCTGAACCTTTTCAGTTTAATTGATCTTCAGTTGTTGGTTTTGGGTCTGCCTGTTTGTCCCGTTTTTACTCTAATATTGAGACCAAAAGGCCTCTTTAATGCAGCTGTTAGAATCTCATCCAGTTGTTTTACTGAAGGGATGCAGATCTAAAATGGAGGATCTTATTAAAACAGACTTTTTACACTCATTGGTTTTTGTAACTATTCTCTCATGAAGTGGCGTCACTAATGCTGTTGCTCACATCCTTGTTTTCCCCGTTAAGCAGAGAAATGCTGGAAGTGGGAGCTAATCTGGTTTTATCAGATTATTTCCTCTCAGACCGAAGCTGCTGCGCGCAGCAAAGAATGGACCTGCACAAGCTTTTATTTACTTTTTTATTATTTGTTTAATACAAAGGTGCAAAGACTTTTTGGATCAATTTGAATGTTTGGTGTCAGTTTCCAGGTTATTCACAAAGAACTGAACGTGTCTGAAGTCAAACGGTGAGGCTTTTTCTTTCTTACAATATGAATTATTGTCCCTGACCTGCGTTATTTAGGTCTGTATTACTTAAATAAAACTTTGTGAATATTATTTTTTCATGTTTATATCGACTTTGCTATGATTTAAAGCATTCTTTGAAGGCATGCATATCACCCGCCGCCTTTTATGCCAGAGTTTTAAACTAAGATTGTATGTTTGGGTAAATTTTGAGATACATTTTGCGCAACCTCGTTCAATATGGTAAGATCTCACGTGATCTGCGAGTGCTCACAGTATGTGTTGAGGATGACTCTCAGCTACCACCACACCAAATTATAGCTCAATACTTATAATATACTAATAAATTCACTGAGTTATGGCCATTTTTGTTTTTGCTGAAGTCTGTGGTAGCCATTTTGAATGGTGTTGATTTCAAAGGGTCATCAGTTGTAGATGTACATTCAACAATTATTTACTGAGAGTTTCATTAAAATCCCTTCAGTGCTTCATAAGATATTTTGCTAACAGACAGAGCTGAACCCAATAGGTAATGGCAAAGTTTTAATCACAGATCCTGTGCGATTTTATCTGCAGCACCTGAATTCAAGTGTTTGTTTAAATATTAAATTAAATCTTGCCTTTTTATGTTCACAACATGAATATTGTTTAAAAAATGACGTGCAGTTTTCTTGTCCCATCTCTAGTTTGTGTGAAACAATAAAAATGTGATATTTTAGAAGTTTAGAGAAGTCTTTCTGCCACCATCTAATTTTAAATTATTATTCAACCCTAAAAGTTGAAATACACCACAGATTTGTTTTTGCTGCCATTACATTTACTGTAATTTTCTTTTGAAGTTTTAGTGCCATAAATATAAAAAGGTCTAAAATATTGTAGTAAAAATGTTTCAAAGTTGTGCTGAAGCTCAGTACTAATTCAGATGCATTTTTTTGTGACGTGTTTATGTGATATTAAACCAGATAAAAATGTATTTATCTTTTTTTTTTTTTAGTGTTAGCAGCTATTTGTGTTGCTGACTTGAATATTTTCCATTTAGCTGAAACCAGCGGTCTTGGTTGGTCTGAGGTGTTCAGTTCCAGTTAGAGGCGATGGGTCGTAAGCTGGATCTGACGGGACTGACGGATGACGAGGCGGATCATGTCCTACAGGTGGTCCAGAGAGACATGAGGCTCCGCAAGAAGGAGGAGGAGAGACTCAGGTGGGTTCTGACCAGAAGAGAGCTTTTCAAGCTGCTCCTCCCAAAGTTGGACATTTGGTCACTTTATTCCAAACTCTGCTATCAATCTGGTTCCTCTTCAACTCATTATGGACAAGAGAAAAATGTAAAATGTAGAATAAATGCTGAGTGCTGAATGACTGCTGAAATTAGCCGAAGAAGCTGAAACTGAGTTGTTAAAGCTAAACGAAGCAGAACATTAGCTTAAAGCCAAAAGGGGCAAAATGCTAACTAAAAGTAGGAAAGGACTATCTAAAATTAACAATGGGTTAGTTTGAAGCTAAAAGTAGGATAGCTAAAAGCACTTAAAGGCTAGCTAGCTGAAAGCTAAAGGTAGCAAAAGACAAGCTAAAAGTAGCATAAGAAGACAAAAAATAATATATTAAAGTAGGTTTAAAGGATTGCAAAATGTTTGAAGAGATCTCCATGTATTTTATGGGGAAGATATTTATAAATAAAGTGAAATGTTGTGATAAGTTTAAAAGTTACAAAAACCATAAGTCATAGCACCCTTCTCCTGAATGAGCTGAATGTTTTGGTATGAATGGATAAAATAAAGTATGCAGAAGTTCTTAGATTACGGAAAACAGAAAAACAATAATGAATGATCACACTATTAACTGAAATAATCCAGCCTCTGAACAAATTTGTCAAAAGAAATTAAAGTTCGAATAAAATAAACTGAATACAACAAAACCTTTTTGAACTTTATACTAAAGCTGTGTACCCGCCCAGCATTTTTAGACCTTGCTGGAGGTTTTCTTTGCTGCGTTTCTGCTCTGAGTTATTCGGGACACAGTGGACAGGAAGTGAAACACCTTCCTGTTGTACAGAAACCAGCTTCCTCCAAACTTAGAGCAGAGCCCGAGCACAGTAAAGATAAACACAAAGACCCAGTAACGTGGTAATTAGGGGGGTCTGAGCTGAGTCTGTGTGTGGACTTAGGTCTGAGACGTACAATAGCAGGAAATGATTGCTGAAGAATAAGACACTTATGTAATGTCCTGGTGCTTTAATTAGGAATGATTTAACTCACAGCATTAACAGGCAGACCAATCAAAACAGAGAAGCCTAATGGCTTTAATTTCCTTCAGATTTCAACAGCAAAATGCCTTCAGATACAAATTTGGCTCTGTTTGTTGAAAACATGTTAGTTTGTTGTGGCTCAACATTAACTGGCTCCTTGTTGTAAAACAGACTGAACACTGATGGTGATGAGTCCAGATTCAACAAACGACTGATAAAATGCAGCAGTTTCTGATAATATAAGTCATGTCTCGTTGTCACATTTCACCTGTATCTCTGTCTGATTTAGTTGGTGGGTTTTTGGCATCTGCACAAATGATTTATGAATTATTGATTTTGGATTAGTCACCCATCCTGGATCCTGAGTTTTTAGGACTGAATCCACTTCAATTACTAAAATCAGAATAACGTTCACCTCATCTTCATCTGCTTCAATTTTGATTAACATTCAGTTTTGTGCCTCTTCTAGATTCTTTCATGTTTATCGTGAGAAAATTTAAAAAAATCCGACGTCGGGCAAATAAAAAACTAAAGCTGTTTTAGCTTGAGCTGATCAGTCAGTCTCAGCCTTTACAGGAATTTTCTATCAAAGGAACAGTGTTGCTCGACAGAAATGAATTGATCCCAGCTGTTCATCAGCGCCCCCTGCTGTTTAAAGGCTGCACAGCAGGGAGCTTTTCTCTGCATGTTTTCTCTTTAAGAACATCGCCACACCTCATGTTCTCATTGTCTAAGAAGACAGCCTTGTTCAAATTTTAAGAATCAAAGAAAATTAATAAAATCTTTATTTACACAGACATAAATATTAGTAGATCTGAACCTATTTCTATGAAACAAATGTTTTGTCATGACTGATGCAGCTAATATAATGTGAGAAGACAGAGCTGCACATGCTCTGTATGTGATTTGCTGCTCAGATGAGAGGGAGAATTGCTGGGTTTCTTATGTGCGTTCCAGCGTTGCCCACTGTGCTCGTTACCTAGCTGCCTCGCTGCGAACATCTCTCCGTCTGAGCCTGAGTGTACCTGAGAGTGTTGTGTCTGAGTTATTTATACCCAGCATCAGGCTGCAGTAATGGATGTGCTGCTGGAGCCGTTCTTCTGTCAGACAGGACACAGTTAAAGTTTAATAGGCTAAGGGTCACAAGGTCAAACTTAAATTTTGCACAGAGAAATTTTGTTTTTCAAACCCTTTAGTGAGCAGGTAATCATTTCTATGAGTTACCTTAAAGTTTAATTGTTAGTTTTGTGTTGAAGCAAACATGTCTCAAACATGTTGTTTTTGTTTCTTTGTTTTACAGAAGTGACAGTAATTTGACTGATTATGTGATTAAATAATGTAATATGGTTGTAAAAAGTATTTTAGGCCTTTTAGAAAATATAAAGAATAGCCTAGAAAAACTAGCCAAATCTAAACCATTGATGGCTCTTTTTTTTATCACCAGCTGCTGAAAGACAAAAGATGGATAATAATGTTTTTGCCCAACTGTGTTTGTGTCTGGTAGCAAAATAGTTCATGATTTTTTTTTCTCTTAAGCTTCAAGCATTTTCAGCAAAAACCTTAAGTGTTTATAAAACAACTTCAGAAGTTCTGACTTTCTCAGTTTGTTTCCAGAAGTTGTTGAGACCTGTGCCCTCATCTTGTCAGACCTAATCAGTATTCAGCTGTAATCAGCTATAAATGATTCAGTCGTGGTCGGAGCTCCTGCTGTTCTAATCTTTTTGACACTTTCCTTCTGGTGCGACTCACACCGGTTTGTCCCTGGCTGCAATCATCCGTCGTGTCGTTCTGATTTATCATCTGATGTCCCTGTTGGACGTCTCTGCTTCTGTTCGAGCGGTTCTGTAAACCCGCCTGCGCCTTTCGTTTATCTTTTTATTTGCAGGAAGAGTGACTAATCAAATGTTGCACAGCTGCAACATTAAATACAAGAAATCTCATTTGAATGCGTCATGTTTTTTAGAACTCATAGCACCATTAATAATTTTGACAGAGAAGTCACATAATTCACGATACAATCTGCTTTATTGTCCCATTGAGGAAATTTATTTTTGACTTGTTCCAATAAATACCTTCATAAAAGATAAATATGGAAACAAGAAATAAAGCAATCCTACACAGTACAAGTGTAATCTTACAGTAAGATGTGCTAATAACAGTTAATCTGAGCAGACACCCTTCCAAAGAAGATTGTCGTCGCTTTAAAACAAAAAACATTGCATTTCATGAAAAAATTTGTTTAAACTTTTACCATCAGTTTCACAATACAGTTATTTCTACTAAGATATAAAATTCCTGCAGGAAATGCTCCCAGGCTGAACTAGACGTGCAACAATTAATCACAGAATTCTATGTAAATAACTTTGTGATGCATAACTGAAAGCAGGGTAAATGTTTATGAAACTGCGTTTACATGAACCACTGTGAAGGTTTTTAGACTCAAGTCGTTTTTAAGATGTCAACAATCCAATTAATGTCTTATCTGTCTATAATGGGTAAGACGTTAGTTATTCATAACCCTTCCACAGAACCCCACTTCTAAAGATCTGGACTATCCCTTTAAGCAACTTGGATTCTCAGCTACTGAATACAAAAGTGTACACACCATAAAAAGCTTCAATAAGGCCTCTGAGATGGGTTTTCTTAAGCAGTGATAGATGTTCATGGTTCTTTACCCTGAAAACAGTTCAGCTGCCTGATTATATTACTCAACTCGTGTTTTTTAACCTTTTAAAGCCTTAGTAGCTTTTCCACCTACATGATTTTTCAGTGTTTGATTTGAATTTTTTATGTTTCTAACACATTTTGTCCACCATTAAATGATTGTTTGGGGATTAATATCACTCAAACTCATCAGGGTTTTTGTGACAATTGTTAGTAAACAGTAAATATTTTTCGCTTTTGTTTACAGCTCGTAATTGTTGGCAACAAAACCTTGCTGCTGATTTTGCTCATTTATTACAAATTATTTGGTAGACTTTTGGTAGTGCATGATGCGTATTTAGTGTTTGTTTTTATGGTGAATGATACATATACAAAACATTTGCATCAGAAACTTAAAAAACATCACGTACTTTGACAGCTATTACAGCTTTAAATACAGCAAAAATGATGAGTCTTCACAAAATCAATAAATATTTATGTATGTTAATTTCTTTATATTATATAATTTGTACTGGAGGCATTTTATCAGCTTGGTTCTCATCTGCATGAAGGAAAAGCTGTAATATTTTTAATGTACAATAAATAATGGGATAAACTGACTGCGTTAATAAGAACTTAAATTTTTGTTGTTTTCATTTAGTTTAACTGAACAGCTTTATGTGTATCTACACCTCTAAGACCTCCTTTAAAGAAAACCACCACATTTGACTCAGTAATCCCCCATCTGGTTAAAACAAACTCATCATACCCTTTTCTCACACACATTTTTTTAAAAGATTTGACAAATCTCATACACCTTTTTATTGTTTTTCCATCTCTCCTCCCCTCCTCCTCCTCCCCTCAGTGAGTTGAAGCAGGAGCTGGATGAGGAGGGCAGTCGCTGCCTCCTGCTGTCGCGGCAGACTTGCTTCAACCAGCGCTGCTGCATCCGCTGCTGCTCGCCGTTCACCTTCCTGCTCAACCCCAAACGCCGGTGCCGAGACTGCAGCTACGACGTCTGCAAGGCCTGCCGGGTCTACAGCAAGCAGGACAGAGCCTGGCTCTGCTCCACCTGCCAGAAGAGCAGGTAAGGTCCGAATGTTTAGTTCAGATGAGAGGCTGACAGTGACGTTAAAGGCTATTAAGCTCTCACTCTGGGGATGGAGAGATGCTTTAGTTTTAGGATCTCATATGTGATAAAGTCCATTCTCGCTCTTGAAGATGTGAAGTTATACTTTCAGTTTGTTTTATTTTTAATACTTTGTCAGTTGTGTAGATTTAAATCGCAGTACGATACATAGTTATCAGGTAGGTTAGACGTTTATATGCACTTCATAGTTAACTTGACTAATTGTCCAATTAAATGATTTTCAGGTGAAATGTAATTACCGATGGCTGCAGAAAGGTGAAGGTGGACGGTAATGTTTTTGGATGTTTCTGTTGCTAAAATATCTCATGAACCTCTGGATGAATTTGCAGGAAGTAATAAATGGATGTGCATTTATAACTGATTAACACAATTCAAGATGGCTGCCACAACCAACTCACCTTAAAAAAAACACAAAATATGACTACAACTCTGTCAGTTTTACACATATTGAACTAAAATTTCCTGTGGTAGTAGCTGAGACTTGTCCTCAATGCATATTCTGAGCTCTAACAATTTTGACTTTAAATAGTTGGAGTCAACTTTGTGTGTTGGCAAAATATCTCTTGAACCACTGAATGGATTTTAATGAAACTTTCAGGGATTATTCAATGGATGTACATCTACAACATTTGGAGTCAGGCCAATTCAAAATGGCAACCACAGCTAATCAACATTAGCCAACTCAAAAATGGCTAGAACAGTCAATTTTACAGATATTGAGATAAAATTAGATGTGGTAGAAGCTGAGAGTCATTCACAACACATGCTCTGAGCATGAGATCACACACATTGTTTAAGTGAAATATTTAATGCAAACGTTTGCACTGTTTTACACTGAAGACTGAATGTGTTGAACCACAGTTTGTTGCAGTATGTTCTGTGTGGTACATGTATTTCAAACTTGGACGTGTTAAGTGTACCCAGTTTAATGGGTACTTTCAAAACTAATGCAGTGAGACTCTGTGCTTGACACCTTTTGATTGTAGAATTAGTGATAAAATAAAATCAGCATTGCCACGGGTTTGCGATGGGTTAAAGGTCAAGTTGCTCTCTGTCTCTCAGGTTGTTGAAGACGCAGTCACTTGAGTGGTTCTACGCAAATGTGAAAAAACGCTTTAAGAGGTTTGGCAGCGCCAAAGTGCTGAAGACTCTCTACAGAAAACACCTGGCAGAGCACAGTGCACTTTCAGAGCTTACCGGTAAAAAAACTCAAGTATTTAAGGAACATTTGATTCAACATGACCAAGAGAGAAACAGAAAATTGTGCAACACTTTAGAAAACTTTACATGACATACAACACTTGAAAATTACTTAAAAATCAGGATTGGATCAGTTTAGATAATTTCAACAAGACTCCTTCTACATTGCAAGATGTGTGCAGATTTAGTTTATGTAAAATGATACCATGTTTGTTCATCGACAAACCCAATCCTGACAGTTTGGATGTTATGTAAATAAGATCAAAATGCAATAATTTGCTGATATTTTATTCACAATGGAACACTGTAAATGTATAAAATGTTTTAAAGTAAGAAAGCATATGATGTTCTAAAGCCTGTATTTACTGTTCTGCATTGATGTTGCCTTTCCAGATGTGTAAGCTGCCCATGCCATAAGCACTAATGCACCCCTATACCATCAGAGAGGTAGACCTTTTAAACTATGCACTGATAACAGGCTGGATGGTCCCTCTCCTTTTTAGTAAGGCAGACGTGGCATTCATGGTTTCCAAAAAGGATTTCAAATTTTGATTCATCTGACCTCAGAACAGTTTTCCACTTTCCTTCAGTCCATTTTAAGGGTTTTTGGCCCAGAGAAAACAATGGCATTACTAAATGGTGTTCACATATGGCTGCTTCTTTGTATGATAGAAATTTAACCAACATTTGTGGATGGTAGACCTGTTTTTAATGAACACCACAGGCAGCCAATATTGACTTTTAGCCTTGTCCTTTGAGCTCAGAAATTTCTCCAGATTCTTCAATTTTTTTGGATGATCTTCTGAGCTGTAGATGATGTGATATTGCAAGTCTTTTCAATTTTTTTTTTTTTTTTTTGTTTAAAATTCTGAAATTTTTTAACTATTTTTAGAAAGTTTTTTGCAGATTGGTGAACCTCTACCCATCTTTACTTCTGAGAGATTCTTCTGAGTGACAGTGAAGAAACAGGTTTTAATTTTTTACATAATAAAAACCCATGGATCACACCTCCGGGGAGATGTTTGCAGCCGGAGCTTCTTGCAGCTAAATGAGGAGCTTTGTGGCAGGCGGCCGAGCTGAAAATGGATTTATTATACATTTCACTCTACAGCATCTGTTCCAGCTTGAATATCAGCTCAGGGACAAAATCAGACCATTTCTGCCCCATTAGATCTCAGTATCTTATCTGATTGAACTGACGGAGGATTTTAGTTTTGTGGAGGAGAAGTCGGCAGCTGCAGATGATGCAGGGCTGTGGACCCAGTGGGAGTATGACCGATGTGGGCAGACATCAGACCGGCTCAAATGCGCACTATCGTTTATTATTGAAAACTGCATTTATTCCACTGTAACATGTTCTGTTTTGCATAACAATGTGAGCTGAGTAATATCATTAATAATATGCTGACATTTATATACTATGACCACTCTATAATTCTTGTACTGCTGCTGTATTTTTGCAGAGCTGTGACACTAAATGCTTCAGACAACAAAGCAGGAAGTTGAGAAGAGCTCAAGGTTACAGTTTTATTTTGATGTCAATCTTCACACAAGCCTGGCATCAAATATTACTGCAGCTGAACTCCCTCTGGTCTGAAACTTGTAGCTCTCATGACCTTTTCAAATGCACAAAAACACTATATAACACACTGAAGAAGACAAAGATTCAAAAAGAAACAAGAATGTGGCAGGATGTGTTGCCTTCATGGCTGCAGTTCCTTCCAGCACTGGTTTTGGACAAAGGTCTTTTCCAGCTCTTAGCCAAGTGACTTAAAAAACAAACACAAAAATGTCTAAAACTCAGTTTTAAAGATATTAAGCTAAAATTTAACATGGTAGTAGCTGAGAGTGACTCACAACACGTACTGAGTTTAAATATGCCTTCATTTGAACAAAACCCTGCAGGAGTAAATCATTAGTTGTATTTTATGTAAATACCTGCACACTAAACATCACTTTATCTAAGTGTTGTCTTTGGCCTTTAAACTGATTGGAAGTGACCTTGTTTACCAGACTGTGCTTTTTGAGCAGGCTCTGCTGCAGACAGCTCAGGTCACTTAAAGTCTCACATGAGGGGACTCTAATGCACTTATATAACCACAAACGAACGCTTTGTTGCAGGAATATTTGCACTGCAAGGAAAAGAGGCCAAAGTGTGACCGAGCTCCGCGCCGCAGTTTTCACATGCTTTGTCTCTCTCTTATATTTAACAAACAATACAAATGTTCATTCTTTTCGGCTTAGTTTTTTGTTTTATTTTATTGCTTTTTTGTTGTTTTTTAGCAGACAGATTAAATTCTCACATGCTTAATGTAAACTATAAAAGCAATGAGTTACTCATAGTTATCAAACTTTTATATTTGATAGATGAAATGGAAAACATTCCCACGAGAAACACAGAAGTTGATTTTGGAGACGGTGAGCTCAGATCAAGCTGAATTAAAACCAAACTTGATACAACTAAAGCATTTCTTGACATTGTTTGGATATTTTTAGTTCATCTATGGACACATTAAAAATGAATGAAAGAAACACAAGAGGAACCCTTTTTTTATTTCTTTAATCCTCCCTCTAATTCAAAAGTTTGCAGTGATCTTGTTTCAGAATGCAGTGTTAAATCCTGAAAGATGTCCCGTATTTGTTTTTTCATGTCAACATCTGTGTGTGTGTGTCTGCAGAGGGCAGCGCCTGCGAGGAAAGCATCTGCAATGAGGGCAGCGTCTGTGGGAGCGACTCAACTTTCTACAGGCAAGCTGAAGGTGAACATAGTTTGTTGAGACTTTACTTTGCATTTCCTAAACCTGTTGTTGTAAATAATGATTGTAGTTTCATTCAGTTGGTTTTCATTTAAATGTCTCATCAGATATTTGACCCTGCAGACACAAACAAGACCAAAAGAAACAGTTCCGTTTCAATTTGCTTCTCCTAAAATGTTTCCAGAAGAAACTCATTTGTTTTACTCTAACATTGTTTAAAAAAAGGTTTATGTGCAAAATTTAAAGTTTGTGCATCTAACAGTCGAGGAAAGGATAGAAATGCTACAAAC
>JAOXNZ010000092.1:7113083-7125803 GCA_028566095.1 Kryptolebias brasiliensis
AATAAAACAAAGACTTCTTACATGAAATATGTCAAACATTTTAATAGTTTTACAGCAGAGGAGTTGAAGAAATGATACTCTGACAAACTAAATGCAAGTGTTGCTTTACTTCCTGTAATTTGGTGGCAAAGAGCAACAGAATAAAATGCAATTTGCAATTCTGTAAAAATTTTGTATGATAAAAGTTGTTTTTGTTTTTAATTGTTAAACAATTAAATGTTCATCTAACAGTTTTTATAGGAGAGTTGAGCAAAACGTGTATGTGTCTTTAACGCATCAGAACATGCATCATGTTAATGTGATTTTTGCTTTTAGGTTTTAAATTTTACGTTTGATTCTTTAGTTTATATTTTTCTGATTACAGAGAATAAGATCACTCTATCACCACACTACTGGCATCTGGAGACTTGGTGTTCCCAGCTAATTTAGATTTCCCATTTTACAGCAAATCAAACTGCTGAGAAATAAAAAGTTGTTATTTTAGATTCTCAGAACCAGATGTGTTGGTTAGTTTTGGCTCTCTCTTGTCCTGACTCTGCCGGTTCACTGCACTAACACAATGAGAGCATGCAGACAGAAAGGAAAAAAGCTTGTGTTTCTGTTTGTGCAGTCTGAATGAGAGGAAAGAAAAGGCAGAATTAAACTGAGAGGGCTCAGATACATGTTAGTTTCCACATTATTTGTTTAATTACATGTGTAGGATCAGGATTCAGACTAACGAGTGAAAACTGTTTGTGTTCAGAGCACAGCATGGCGGAGACGCTCAGTGTTGCCACGCGGGTTGCAGAGGAGGCCATAGATGAAGCCATTTCTAAGGCTGAGTTTGACACCTCAACTCAGGTGATTTATGGTTTTCTGTCTTTTTAAATGTTCTGTTGTTTGCTGTAGTAGCTACAGTTATGATTACTCCTTACTAGTTATTATGATCCATCTGTGCAGAGCTGCATCAAAGATGCTGCCGTATAATATGATGTTTGCACTTTGGTATATATTGTCATTCTTTAATCTGAGTCAAACCTTTAGGATTTTGCTGCAGTTAAAACCTCACTTTAATGCTGTTAAAGGAACTATTATTTTATAGCATGTTAAGAATACTGCTTACAAGAAACACAAATTGATTAATTTAATACAGTTCCTGTATTTTAAAATCCTTTTAGCAACCTGAAAATAATTCTCATTTCGGAGATTCATCATGATTTTATATAACAAAGAACAAAAAAGATCAAATTTAGCCCACATTGGATCAACCTTTGACACTTTTACCTTTACATTAGAGAAACCTTCAGCAGTCATTGTGGAGACTCTGAAAGAATAACTGTATCTTAACTCTTTTTTGTTTAAATAATCTTTAAGTTAAAACCTAAAGTGGATTCTGCTGCATTGTTCTAAAACTGTGCAAAAAGAAAAGATCTATTGAAATATTCTGAAGCTTTTGAACTCAGTTCAGCTAATATGTATACTCTGAGTGTATATTTAGAGATATAATCAGCTTACTGTGTGTGTGTGTGTGGTGAACAGATTTCCTAACTGTGTGTTTCTCAGGAGAAGCAGAATGAAGCCCATTATCTGCGGCAGCACAGAGGAGAGCTCATCGAGGAACTGGCCAAAACTATTGCCCAAAAAGTAAAAAAAAGAGAACGAAAACAGAATTAAACTGCATAGCAGCAGATGATTTATTGTTTTTATGATAATTCATTTTCTGTTTGAAGTCAGTTTATAATGCTTACATAAAAGCCAGTCATGAGAGGGTTAAAATTAAACCTCTACATGAGAAAACAAAAGCACTCATTTACTGCCCTGTGTGCGATCAAAGCTTATCCTGCTCTCTCTGTGTGTAAGATCATTAGCACGAGGAATGCTCTGGCTGAGATGAAGGCTGAATATGACCACAGCTGGCCCCTGGAGTCCGACGCTGACCATCATCATCATCATCATCATCATCAGCCTCCCTGTGATCAAGCCTCCAGCGCCCTGAACCCAAACCTCTGGGTAAAAACTACATCAAATATCAAAATTAATTTAGTTCCATTACACTGTTTTTTATTACCAGCCTAAAAGGCCCTGATTCTGAAGTGTGTGAAGGGCTGAAGTGCAGGAATGGCTATACACCCATCAGCCATAACATCCTGACTATTGACAGAAATTAAAGGTGCAGCGTTCCTTGATAAGTGCATATCACCCACCGCCTTTCATGTCAGAGTTTTAAATAAGATATGTTGAGAACGTATGATGTGTTTTGGTCAAACCTTGTAAATAACTTGTGTGCAAGCTCATGTGGGATATGTTGGCCCTCGGAGTATGTGTTGAAAACAGGCCTCAGCTACAAGCACGCCATGTTTTAGCACATCCATTGATTACGTTCATTAATATCCCTCCAGTGGTTTGAGATATTTTGCTAACATGACAGACAAACACACACAGAGGCAAAAACACTATTGCCCTTTTGTGTTTGATGTGTTCACCTGACCTCCAAACTCCAAAGATACCAGTCTGATGGCATGTGGAAAGAGACCCACCCCACCCCCCAGGCCTACAGGATGTACTGCTAATTGTTATAATGTTATAGCTTGAATGGTTCATCGATGGAAAGCTGACAAGACAAACTGTCTTGGCTAGTTAATATATTTATTTTTATGCCAGTTGCATAGTTTTAAATCGAGTGTAAAATAAAAGGATTTCTTCAGCTTGTATGAAGCGTCTGTCTCAACTCTTCATGATTTCAGGTTGTAGGTAGAAATCTGTATTTAAGTGTTGTCTTTCTATTTTCATCTAAATGTTTGAAGATTTGACTGCAGATGTTTCACGGCAGAAAGAGGTTTGCAAATTTAGCGAACTGAAAAATCGCTATTATTTAGTTAATGACATGTAGAAGTTAATACATGAGTCACAGAAGCTTTATTTTTTCTCAACATTTGTATTTTTATTTAACTGTCAGTTTGTTTGACCAAAATCACTTGCCTTGGGTTTATTCATTTTTTTGCACACACTGACCTCTGCTGGTTAAATGGCTACCCAGGTTTTATGGTTGTCAGCAGAAAGGATAAACTAAACACAAAAAATGTTTTATTTTTCCACTGTCTCTGCCCTCAGAGGTCACATTCGGCGTTCACGCTGCTGGACGATGATTCTTCTGCTCTGGAACCCGACTTTCCATCATCCTTAAAGAAGGAGGGCAGCATGTCGGCTATGACTGCGTGGAAGAGTGTAGATCGACTCGACAACTCTGGTGAAATGATATTTTAACCTTAAAGATTCAAAAAGTTAATTACTATAAAATATCCAAACACTCTCACACACACTGACGCTTCTTTCAGATTTTAGGGGAGATCCAAAGGTTGTCAAAGATAAAGTAGCATTTTTGCTTGTTGTTTTTTTTGTATGTCTGCATGTGAACATGTCTCCTCAGTGCTGAAGAGCCCAGACGGGAACTGGATCGCCCTGCAGAGTGCCCAGCTGTCCCGCCCCACCCTCCTAACTAAAAGGAAGAGCCTGGTCTACAGCGCCTTGGAGAGGGAGTCTGGAGTGGTGTCAGCCTACGAAGGTCTGGACTCTGACAGCGAAAGCAAACCAGAGCCAGACAGCTCCTGGGGAGCCGTTCTGCAGGAGATCCACAGGAAGATGATGGACTCTAACCTCAGCTTGCATGACTTTGAGAACTGTGTCACGCCTCTGATGGACCACAAGCTCGACAGAGATGATCTGTTCTCAGACTCTGAGGGAAACTGGAGGTCTAACAAACCTCTGTTAGCACTTCTGAAGCGGAAGGTGCCTGCAGAGATCAGGAAACCTTCATCGTCCCGCAGGACCAGCATCATTGATGTGAACTTTAACCTGAAAGGAGATGGAGGAGGTAATGAGGAAATCAAGGTGGCTGTTGAACCGGAGACTGGGAAAACTAGGAAACCACGGAAGAAAAGGAGGAACAAAAAAGTGCCAACAGCCTTTTCTTCAGTGTCGGTAAGAAATAAGTAACATTTACTTCAAAACTGATAAGATCCATTGTTTAACCTAGAGTTTTTATTGGTGATCATTTACATTGTTGCCATTTACTTAACCAAGCAAAGAAATGGCAAGTATCTGCCTTAAACATTAAAAAAATGTTTTTAATGTTTTGAAGGTGTTTAAATTTGGAGATTTATTGTTTAGGTGAACAGATGGGGAGGAGGAAAAACATAAACCACAAGGATTAATAACCTTGAACCAAAACATCTCTTAAAAAGACCTGATGATAATCTTTAGCAATCTGCCCTTTAATAAATAAAAATGTGTTAGAAATGATCCCAGATTCACAAAAAAAATAAAATAGGTGTGCTCATAGAGGCTAAACTTACTGCCATATAAATACTAAACTGTACAATTTCTTAAATTTGCAGGATTTCAACAACAAAGATAGATATCCTCTACATCCCTCTGATGCTGCGACTCCTGACTCTGTTACCTCCGGAGCCATGACCCCTGAACCTTTTGACCTTAACGATGACATCACTGGAAACAGAGACAAAGAAATTGTCGAGGATTTTACTTGGAAACTGCATCAGTTTGAAATAAGAGTTTCTGAATCTCCCAGGAGAGAAGAACCAGATGACAGAAGTGGAACTGATGATGGACAGGAGGACGGAAGGAGGCAAGGAAGACCACCCGATATGGATGCCGACTTGGATGGGGGAAGAGGAGATGAAGAAGACGGAGAAAAAGACAATGAAGAGCTGAATTACAGGTTATGTCAGCTTGTTTCACAGTCCAGCCTCACTGACTTCTCCTCCACTGAAGATGAGCTGGACAGAGCGGGACAAATTGAAGCAGAATGGGACCAAGAAAATCACCTGGAAGAGGAAGATGAGGAGCAGAAGCAGAAGGCAGAGAGACTAACTTATAAACTCTGTCAGCTGGAAAAACAAGTTAAAGCGTCACAGTTCTCCTCCACCGAAGATGAACTGGACAGAGCAGGACGAGGAGAGGACGAAAAGGAGGCGATGGACGAAGGGACTCTGTGGAAGCTGCAGCCGGACAAAACTCGGCTGTGTAATTTGGCCAGTTTAGTCAGCGCCTCCCAGTTCTCCTCCACCGAAGATGAGCTAGACAGGGTGGGAGAGAGCGGAGAGATGAAGGAGCTGTGGGAAGGAGCAGAATCCATCGGAGACATAGACATGAAATTGTTTGACTTGAGAGAGGAAACCGAGGAAGAGGAACAGAGAAGAGTTTTGAAGAGTCAGACAAAGAGTGTGGATGATGAAACTGATGTACAGAGAAGTAGAAATATCTTGGATAAAAGAATAAGAGGGGATGTTGCAACAGAAAAGGAGCAGTTTTGTGACAAAAAAGTGGAAATCTTGAAAACTGAGAGAGAGATGAAGAAAAACCAAGAGATCGACTTAGAAGCTGAGAGAACAGAAACTGAACAAGACATTGAACCAGGGGCAAACAGGACAGATCAGTTTCCAATGGACAGTGAGAGGAAATGGGAAATGGCAGTAAAAAGTGATGAAGAAGACGCCGAATTTGACAGAATAATCAGCAGCATGTTGTTTATGACCTTGGAGGACATGCAGGGGGAAACGATGGACAAAGATGGAGAAAATGGACAAAAGCACAAACTGGAGAATGATGACAAAGAGGGAGAGAGTGGATCCCGAGAGAAGGCTGCTGATGCAGAGAGCAAAGACGCTTCAGAGGAACGAGTTTCACGTGAGAGTTCAGAGTCGGCAGTGAAAGAAAATGTTCAGGAGGAAACGAAAGGAGAGATTTCTAATAAACAGGACCCTCGAGACACAACAAGTAGAAGTGAAAACATAGAGAAAGGAGGACATTTGTATTTAGATAAAGAAAAACTTACAGATATCAAAGTGAAAGAGACTCTTGCAGAGGCAGAGCCGACAAGTCCAGGTGTTCAGAAACAGGATGGAGGAGGAAATACGACAGAGCGGGAAGCAGCAGAGACGAGGACAGATGTGGACGGACAAGACCAAAAACGAGACGGCATGGAGCAGAGCAGCTCCTCTGATCATCAGGGGGGATTTCTGTCACCAGAGGAGATCCAGAACGTGAGTACTGCAGCTGTGACGCAGCTTTAAAACATCTCTTTCTAACATCTGTTTCCCTCCGTCTGCTGTGGGTAAAGTGAGCCTGTGTAACAACTGAACAAAAACTAAGACTTTTCATCTGCACAAGAAATAAACCATGGCTCAGTTTCTTGTTATATATGTGGGTTGAAGGGCTGCAGACATGCTCAGCTTGTGAGAGAAGTTTTATCAATTTGAGCTGCTTCACTTTCAGCTGAAGACTTAAAAAAAACAAAATAAATTTGAAATTTCATGTTCTGCAGTAAATAATTGGGGTTCGGTTAATTAGGAGAAAGCTGATAATACAGCTGAGTTGGTCAAAAATGAAACTAAATATTATTAAAAATAAAATAAAATATTAGTTTAGGAATCAAATTAGGAGTCAAAGTCCTGATGGATCTAAATCTGTGTGCTAAATGTAGAGTGCGTGTTTCCAAGGACATCTACTTTAAAAAAAAAAAGATTTGCAGAAGCTAATGCTCAGCTGAAGTAACATGAGCTCAAAATTGAATAAACTTACTCTTTAAAATTGTTTTTCACTGCCACTAACTTCTTGCTGACATTTGTTTCTATCTGCTGTGTTTTGTTAACTGTAGGGTAGAGATCTTTACAAAACTATAACGTTAATTTCGTCTCAGCTGGAGCAGGTGAGAGAGACTCTGTTGTCTTTTAACCTTTTCAAATCTAAGACATTATTTGAAATAACTTTAGAACACCAGAATATTTCTGTCTTGACAGAATTGAGACTAAAATTATTAAAACCTATATTTCTAAGGTTTAAAAAAAAACATTTTAAGATTGATGTTATTTGCATCTTTTATCACTTTTATTCATAAATCCAAATTTATAACTTTTCCCCAGAACATTTAAGTATAACTTTTTCCAAACTGCAGAGGCCCCTCCTCTTTATTGAGTCAGTTTCTTTGGACGTAAATCTGTGAAATGCCACAACTGAAGGGATATTTGAGATAATCTAAGTCTTTTTTTTTTTCCCCGGATTTAAAGATTTAAATGAACCTTTTCTCGTACTGTCAGGGATTAAAGCCACCTGTCTGTGTTTGTGCTGCAGAGATACTCAGCAGCATCTCTACGCAGCATCACCACTGAGGTGTTGAAGGTGCTGAATGCCACCGAGGACCTCCTGCAGGGAGTGGAGGGACGAGACGACACCCAACCCTCCACCATTTCGCTGCCACCGAACGTGGACCTCAAAAAGCTGGACCAACAGTTTTGGAGACTGGAGGAAAACGTGAGTTCACTGTACTATTATATCACACCTCTGATCCAAATATCTTCTCTTTGTTGACCAGGGAGTGGGTGCTAATGTTTCCATCTACTTCTACAGTAAAGCTCTCTGGTGTTTTTGTCACTTTTAAATCTTAAACGTTTGCAGGTGTATGTGGCCGCAGGGTCGGTGTACAGTCTGGAGGCAGAGCTTAGTGACCTGAAGGAGTGCGCCAGAGGAATTTGCAGCTCCACTTCCGACATGGAGCTGTCCTTCCTGGAGGAGCAGGCAGCTGCAGCAGCTGCCCGGGTTCATCAGTCTGACCTGCAGGTGGAGTGGGGCCGTCCCTCCATTTTTTAACCTGTTTAATCCTATTTTGAGTCACAGGGAGGTGGTGCCTGACCCACCAGTCTATGAGCTACATTTTAAAATGTGGTCTCTACACAGATCCTTCATTTCTGCTAAGTATTGGTAAAACCTGGATGTTTAGTCAAGTGCTAAATTGACAGTTTTAGACAGAAGAGTAAATCTGCAGTTCATGTAAATTAAGATTAAAGCAAAACCAACTAAAGCATCTAACAGTGCTGTATGGTATACACTTAATTGTTTGTTTAAAGGCCTGTTTCCTATGTTTTTACTTCTGTTGTAGATCAGCAACATCTCTGCAAGAATCGCTGCTTTGAAGAGTGCTGGCCTCAACGTGGACCCTCAGTCACACTTCACTAAGACCACCGCAGATGTGGTACTCTATACCACAGCCTAGATTTCAGAACATGTTCAGTGTTGTACTTATAATAATATATGGGTTTTTACTTCTTACAGGCTGCAACTCTGGACTCCTCAAGACATCTGAGAAGGAGATTACCTGCACCACCTGTGAAAGGTAGGGTCAAATCTCAACGTCGGCCTATTCTACAAACGGGTAATGATGAATGACACTAAAACTGTGTTTAAATATTCACTTGTAAAGCATTGCAGGACAATTAACAGAACTCATCAAATTTGAGTTAGTCAGTATAAATACTAGTAACTTATATTTTGTTTGTACTAAACTGGACCAGAACAGGTTACATGCAACTCCAAGGGCCTGATGCATAAAATTGTAGGGTTTAATGACAAACTGTGTGAATGCACAAGAAAGAAAAAAATTCTAATAAATTTGCGCAAATGTTTTGGTTCTGTTTTATTAATTCCAGTTACAAACTAGTACACATTATGCACGACTGTTGTAATATTCTGGTTGCTTAAGAGTAATGCTCATGAAGATGACTTAAGTTTCACTTGTAGAAAATTATACGGAATTTTTGTGCAAAGTATTAACGGATCATAACTTGGATTTTCTGCCAAATATAGCTGAAAAGAGGATAGAAAGTGTAATTTTTTTTTAACAGTATCATCACTTTTCAGATGAAAAGTTAAAGTGTTGACACATGTTTTCATTTTTCCTTTTAGGAGACAAAGAAGCCTAAACAATCAGTCTGATGGTTGCTGAACCTCCACTCACCCCAGCAGTGCCTTCAGTTCATAGGCTGGTCCTAAAGGATCCATTTAGACACCAGTTGCCTTAATTTACCTTTAAACTAGAAATGTCTCAAAAATGCAGGACACTAGCACTTTATGTATCGTTGTCAGCAGTAATGCAGAAAATAGAGATGCTACATTTTCAGATTAATTGGATAAAAACGACAAACATTAAACTCACTGTTTGACATTCCTGACTACAATTAAATAATAGCAGCTGTTAAATAACACTAGCCCTGTATGCACCACAAATTACAAAAACTCATGTCTAAAATTGTGAAATCAGAACAGTTCTGTAAAGTATTCTTGTATTTTTCCAACAGCTGGGTATGCTACAGTGCAGATTTTTGACAGCAATGCAATCATTTAGTGTTTTCTGCCTTTTAAGCACAAAAATAAAAATCAAAGTTGCACACGTCTGGAAACACTGGTTCAGAAAAAGGTGAGTTGTTACTGTGAGGAATTTAGTATTTTTGAGCTCAGGAAATGACACTTGAATATGACATTCCTCTTTGTGAAGGTGGTGGGAAATAAAGGGCATCTTTGAGAGAAGCAGTTTAAAGCATTGCCTCCTGTGTGAAGGACCTGAGCTGAATAAAACCAGGATTTTCATCCTTTACATAAAACTTTTGTGACTCAACAAGTCAAACAGGGGCTTAAAACTATGAGGTTTGATGTTTTTGTGTCTCTGAAAGCTCTTTGTTCCTAAAGTGAATTTGTGCATCAGCTCCAATCCTGACAGCTTGTGTAGTTTTAGTCAGGAGTTCTCCGAGCCGAGAACCAGCTCCCTTTGATCTGGAACTACAAAACCTTCCTTCTGTTCGCTCTCTCTTCTGTCCGACAAGAAAAAAGACTGTTTAAGGTCGATGACGACTGTGCCTTCTCTCTCCTGGCCGGGAGCCTCCACCTCGGCGTACGAAGGGCGTCCGGAGCCTCGTCTGAACTTCAGGATGGGCCAGTGGGTCGGGCGTCGCTGTGGGAGTAGTTAAGACATCATTTATGTTTTGTCCCGTGTTCTGGTCCATTTAGTTGTCTTACAGATGTGGAAAATTTTGCAACAGAGTTCAGCACAATAACACATTTAAGTACAACCTCAAACAATACATGTCTAATAAAAATAAACATTAAATTCCATATTTTGTAGATATTTTCACATTGGTAAAAACTCTTGAATTGCATGACCTTAAACATTTATATTAAGAATATTCTAATAAAAATATATCATGACTCAGTTTTCCACACAGATGTAAAATATTTCTGCTGGCTTTTATATCTTCATAAAATAAGATACATTTAGGAAACTAAATAAATACCCCCTCTCATGTTCCAAACTGATGCACACACATATGCTGTGCCCCAACACGCCTAGCACATCATTTGTGGCCAGTTAAGTGTTTAAGGGTTAACTACATACTAATTTTGATATTTATTTGGGGGAGGGGGGACTTGAGGGGAGGATTTATCATAAATTCACTCACCTCCATGAGGAAGATGCTGGCGCTGGAGGTTGGATGACGATACATGTAGATGGACATTAGGAACGCCGCTACCGTGACAACAATCACCATGACAATGACGCCCGCCAGGAGACCAGCACGACTTTCTGATCTGCTCTCAGCATTTCCTGCTGCACAGACGCAAGACTCAAAATTACACATTCAGTCTAACAAAATTGACTAGTTTCTGTTGTGAAAAAGTTAATGCTGAAAAAAGGTTGGCAAGTGCTAAAAGTATCAGTTAAAAATAAAAATACAATAAGAACTGTAGGCTTTAAAAATGTAGAAAAAGAAAAATGACAACACTTTTCCTGATAAAATTATATGATTTAAGTCAGTTGATGTAATCGCACGCAATTTCTACTTTTCAGAAGTTATTTCCCTTCAGTACTTTACGTTTTTACTGCAGCTCACTTGGCTGTTTTAAAAATATTGCATCATGATTCTAAAATTATTTAGGAAACTAAACAAATGCTCCCTCTCATGTTCCAAACTGATGCACACACATATGCTATGCAGTATTTATCATGGTGCTGTATACGCTCAGCTGTGAGCTAACAGTAGGTTGGGAAATATCTGATGCCTTCATGCTGTCAGACCTCCCAACTGGTCGTAATTACTGTGTGACAATCACTTTTTCTACTGAGCTGCGACAATACCTGTCATACCTTGAGCCATCATCTGTTCTGAGGATCCACATTTTAAAGCTTACATTTTAATTCAGAAAAAAGTTCAGAGAGTTACCGTCTGTGGATGTGCTGGTTGATTGCTGTGCACTTGATTTGTTTTCTCTGCCGTGTGAAGACTGGTTGGTGATGGTGGAGGTCTTGCTGAGGGGTGTGGGGGTCATGCTGGAGGTTCTCTGCAGCTTCCCAGTGGCTGCTGCAGGAGTGGGCGTGTGCGTCAGGCGGCGGGTTGTGCCGTTTCTGATGTCTGCGATCTGGAGACATCGCAGATTTCGTTTCTGGGAAACAAAAGTAGGTCAGCTCCTGTATTCAGACATGGTCTGAACCTTTTGAAGTTTACGGAAATAAACAAATAAGATGAACCTCCTCTGGACAGCCGAGGTCGACCCACTCCTGTCGATAACGATCAAAACCACTGGAGCATCTGGGAAGGAAAGGAGCTGTTATCTATGTTATATTACAAACACATTTTAGGAAACTGTGGTTTTGGAAGTGACAAGATTAGTGATTTGTTTCAGTGAGTAATTAAAAAACAAAACTACTGAGCAAAGGTTTCTTTGCAGGTAAAGGCATTTTACACATAATGTATGCTTTCTATATGCGCCTACGTCTCCCTAATAGCCAATTTTTTACAAGAAATAAATTGTAACAATTTAATTGGATTTGTTGACCAAATTATGGACCTGAAAACAAGGAATCCTATCTATGTCACACATGAGTATCTTATGGCCAGTGGGTCACATCTGGCCTGCGGGAGGCCAATGGAAAAAAATTAATTAAAATCAGATACCAAATATAAATCATCCTGCACACAAATCCAAATCTCTGCTTTTATTTTGAAGGCGAGTGGGTTTTTAGCGTCCTGAGTCTTTCCACTAGGAAGCGAAGTTTGTGAGAGATTCGACTTATCATGTCAGCACACTTTTAAAAAAAGAAAACTGATACAGAATGTCATGGTTTTATCAAGATATAGACTTCTAAATGTTTAACTGCAGACGTGAAGGGCAAAGCAGCAAATTCTAAATTAAATCAGAACCATCAAACTAAACAGAAATACATCAGGAGCCGTGCTGTTTAAACTGAAAAAACCAACGAGGCCTTTTTACCAAAATGTCCACATCCAAGAACGAAGCAGTCAGGAGTAGTTTTCTGATATCTCACAAAAAGCAACAAGGAGAGGAGAACTTTCCACACATGAAAAGGCAGATAAAACAACCACCTGCACAACATACCTGGTTTAGCTTGTGTCATCTTTCAGTTACCAATGCTTTCCTGTATAACACTCTGACAGCTTTCATTCGGTTTACCTTTGTAGCCGACTGCACCAGCTGCAGTAAAAGCCAGTCTGAGAAGCGACACACGGGCCACAGCTGGAGAACTGCAGACATGCTGGGAAGAAAGAAAACAGGAGTGTGAGGAGGAAGAGGCGACTCAATAAAACCAGAATGTTACGCACTGGGGAGAGGAAGCATCTCCACGGCTGTAGAACTGGAGATTTTTGACTTCGGGATGTCGACCCTGTGATACTCATAGATGGTTCTCCGGCGAACATCTAGAGCATGTTGGAAAAAGAAATTATTCAAATAAAAGTAAGAAAAGGGAGCTGCTAATCATGCAGTAAGCAAAACATACAGGCCTTAATATCCTCTAAATAAAGTCGCCCTAATAAAAACATTTAAAAATACACAAAATACTTTAATATTTTCTAAACATATAATTTTTTTCAATTGTAG
>JAOXNZ010000092.1:7236163-7247424 GCA_028566095.1 Kryptolebias brasiliensis
GGTGTCCCCCGCCTCTCGCACAGTGACTGCTGGAGATAGGCACTGGCTGCCTGCAACCCGGAATGGAGAAGCGGCTAAAGAAAATGAATGGATGGATGGATGGAAGATATGAAAAGCAGGCATGTTACTGCTATGTTACTTGCTCCTCTCTTGACAGTTTTCAGTGTTTGAGGGATCAAATATTTTCATATAATTGCTTGACAGTGAAACTAAGTTCTAAACAAGTTTAAGGCTTGCCCTGGTGTGTTTCGTAATCTACCATATTGCTTTCAATGAGTGACAGACAAAATTAAAGACAAACTTCAGAAGTCCAAAGTTGCAGTATATTAATTTGTATTAATATTTTAGTATCTGCTTTATTTAAACAAGCATGTTTGGGTATTTTGTGTTATATATTAAATTGAAAGGATCTATTTATATGTTATGTTAATCATGCAAAGTTTTACTTTTCTAAGAATAAAAGGTTCCAACTTCTTGATAGTTTGACATGTGGTACTGTTCTCTTGATTTGTGTAGGAACACTAAGCCAATACATTTGTAGAGTTGATCTAGTTTTCTAAGTTAATTTGTTAATTTTGCATGCATGATACACTGTCTTATGTATTTCTGGATCTATTCTTATGTAGGCTTTGTTCATTACTATGAAACTGGCGCTACAATATGAAGGCATCTCACTCACCAGTGGTTGGCCTATATCATTTCTTCTTCAGCTTCATGAGGAATGAGAAAAAATGAAATGGAAATGTTAAACGAATCAGTGAAAATAAATATGAATGAAGAGTTCTTCTTTATCTAGTCATATATCTGTACACATCAAATAAATGAGATGAGATGAGGTGGGATGAGAGGGTGGCTTTAGATATCATCCTATTCCAATTCTGTGTTTATGCACCGGTATTGTTGTAGGACTGGCAGGCAGTGTGTTCTCAGCCAGCTGTGCCACCAGTGCGTTAGCAGGCTCCATCTCTGGTGGATGTGTTGCTCTCCAGTACGATTCAAGGTAATCAGCGATGTGCTCACAAGCATCTGATAGCTGGTTCTCATCTAAGATGACATCAAACATTTCCTACAGGAAATTGAGAATTAATGTAAGAATAAGCAAACAGCCAACAAATTGATACAGTAAAGAGCATGGCAAACCTGTGGGAATGAGGTGACCAAAGAGCTCCAATTAAGGATGCATTTTTTAAAAATACACATCAATGTAATGAAAGCAGTAATATTTTAAGTGGATAATTAGCTTTTGTGATTTAACATGACATATTTACTGACATATTTACAAGAGCGTTGTTTCTCTGTTGAAGATAAATTGTCATCATGCGTAATAGTTACATTTTCCACTAGATGGCACTCACCGGCAGACATTGAGCAAGCTTGTCTGCTGCCACTAGCTGCACATTAAGGTGTTTGGTCTGAGACTTTCCTCTGGTCTTGATGAGTCTCGTCAACACCTACAAAACAGATGGAGGAAAGCACAGAAAAGGACATAATCTCAGGAAAATAAGAATTATTTTAACTTTTCCCTTAATACATAAAACTCAGGTTTGGAAAATTGTTTTCATTTGGTTGCACGGTTCATGCTGCTGACACTTACTTTTGGTGAAGAGATCTTCACGTACACAAGGATGGGTGCAAGGGAAGTCTTGGATACCTGCAGAGGGTGGTTAATTGTGTCTGCATCTAAAACCACCAGCTGCATGCTGCGGGCCAGCTCAAATATACGCTCCACCTCACCCTGGATCTGAGCTGGAAAAGCAGGCAGGAAAAACAAGGGCTTCAAAATCTTAAACCCAGGAAAGTTATTTTTGCAGATTACATGTACATGTCTAGATCTCATTAGCAGCCTTTGAACTTTATTTTAAATCATTTAAATCAATTATCATGATTTCATACAGTTTACACATTTTTTATTTAAACGGTAATAATTATTTACATTCACTGCCATTATGCTACTTTTTAGTGACTTCACATAATATTGCAGATGAGGATCTGTAAAGATAATTACTGAATGTTTAAATGAGCAGAATAACAGACCCGTTACTTTTAAAATAAATCATACAAATTCACTCATTACAATAAAAACATTAAAATTAACAAGACCTACAAACAGTGCCTACTGAAATAAATTATCTAATAAAGTGATATATTTTGTTTTTGTTATATAATTAATGGACTGAGGGGTTTTACACTGACTCATGGGAGGAGTAATTTAAAGATTCACCATTAGAGGAAGAGCAGGAAAGCAGGACATTGAGTTTTGACACCAGTTTAACCCACAATCTAAACACTCTTCATCAAAGTTTACCTCCTTAATCCAAAACTACACAAGGTGGAAGTCAGTTGCTGTCTATATAATGTGTACAGTATATAAAGGTGAAGATACATTGACTTCTGGTACTGATAAGAGGTAATAAAAGGAACATAAGGGAGGTGGAGATCTCAAATACACAAGGACTACCAGTGCTTTTAGTCATACATACCAGCAGTATCTGGAATCAGACAGCAATGAGAGAGACAAGAGTAAAGAAAAACCAAGTAAATGGTTGTCCCTTCTCTGTTTAAGACCGGTTCTTTCCTCTTCTAATGAAGTGTGAGGAGAGGAACATAGATTGGTGGGGGAATGACTTTGACTATTCTAAAGTACAATGTCACCAGGACCAAATAAAGAAATCACAAACGACTGACACGCATGACCAAGTTACACTTGTGTGAGATACCAACAATAGTTTTAGGTAATAAATGTGTTCTCCTGCTCAAACAAACAAACAAAAAAAGCTACAGCGTGGTCAGACCTGGGCTTCCAAAATAAAGCGACTATACAGCCAGCAACCAAAACACTTCAGTTAGCAAAAAAGTCAAATAAATACCTAAACTGGGGAACTACCTATTGTAGCTTGAATTGAGCATAAAGATAAAATCCTGATCCAATGGTGTAATGTTTTTAAGCTTGTTTCCAAGATGTTGGTTAGTCTGTTCAGTTCATCACTTTGGTTTAAAACAAAACATCTAAATATACACCAAATGCTAAGAATTTTCAGGCAGATGTTTAACTGGTTTCAAAATGATGGAGCTTCCTGAGTTTTAATGATAACCTTATCTCCTCTTTGAGGCCATTTTTTTGTGTAAAACTTTTAGATTTGTTTAGATTAGTTAAGTATTGTCATGAATGTTTTATGAACTAAAGTGATATTTGTTGCAAATTAGGTCTTAAATCAGATCTTCTAACTTTTTATACAGTGCTACATTTATTATTACTGGTATCAGTTTTCCCAACAAAGCACTTAATTCTCAAATAGCAATCTTGTTTGAAAGTAAAGACTGAGGCAGATACTCTGTCTTTCATTGGAAAAAAGTTATCTGGATTGTATTGATAGTAATTAAAATTATGAACTTGAACTTTTTATTTTCTTTATAGAAGTGACTTTTTTTGCAGATCAGTATTACATGAATGAATTAAAATGACTTAAATTTGCCAAAATAAATAGATTTTGACCAGATTATGAACATCTTTGCATGTTAATGATAGTTTTTTTATTATGTACATAATTACACAATCACAAAGTTGTAACTATGCTCTTTTTAATACTTCCCTCATAGTTCAGTATTTATGCTCAGGAACACTGACTATTGAATACATAAACACAAAAAGCACTTTAGCCTTCTCACACAATAAACATGACTTCCCATATTGAACCTGCCAATATGTTATCAGTTATCTTAATCATTTCTCTTCACATTGTGCTATGACATGACTTTAAAACCATTTAGAGGTAAAGTAAACACTTAACACTCCTGTATGCCAAAGAACTGGATGGAAATCTGCTCAACATTACAGGACATCTACAGACGTCTTGGGTCAATGCCAAGACAGGTAATTTTGTTGTGGTTTAACTGTGTTGCTAACCAGCGTATGCAAGATAAAAAAAGCAGGTGTGACACAATACTTACAAACTTGATTCAGATGGTATCAGTTTTTTTTTTTTTTAATAATTAGTTTTAAGTGGGTCAGGTTTGTCACCAGAGACAACCTGTGTACGAGAAGGCAATTATATTAAGCTATTTAGACACTGACTTATTTTTTGTCTTTTCCCTGCTTGATACTATTTGAGTTATCTTTATACATGCCCTCCTAATATTTTGTGTTTCAACAAAAAAAAAAAAAAATGCTCAAAGATAGTAAGCACCACAGCAAGATGATAAGCAACATACCTAAATTAGATCGTGTGTTGGACCGGTCCATTAAGGCCTTCTTGCCTGGATTGTTGAGGATGGAGCGTTTAGCCAAAGAGATGTCAGCTGTGACCCGTGTGATGGTGATTCTGGAAAGGACACAAAATAATAAATACAGATTTACAAACATAACTTTCATTATGCTTGACTGTATGTCGAAACAACTGAGGAAACCAATGAAAACTGACCTTCCTTCAAACTGATGTTTTAAAAAGTCAAAGAGTGCTTTTTGCATCATATCTGTAACCTGGAAATGCACAAAAATCTGTATTTAATCAAAAAAAATTTTCATCAGTAGCTTCTTCTTGTAGGCCCTTCAAAATAATAAAAAAAACAAACAAAAAAAAACCCCTCACCTCTAAGCCCTTCAGCGAAGGTCCCATGAGAACCACAGGACGCATTGTAGGCACTACATCGTACATGCTCACCTGCTCCCCCTGTAGACATAAAATGATGGTATATGGAAAAATAATCCTCTTTTGGTTTAAAGGGTGACTCAGTTGCCTGTTTATTCTGTAAGCAGCATCACATGACTTTCTTTTATTAAAAATGCATTAGTTTATACTTTTCTATAAAATCATTAGGTCAATTTTGGTTTTGAATTTCTTTGTTTCCCTCAAAAATATATATTTTTATTAGTATTGTAGATAAACTTCCTGAACAAAACCACAGTAGTAGTGATTATTTAATGAGTTTGGAGAATCTTATATTCTTCTTATGAGATCTGTGTTTTCTGCAGGATGATGAACAGAGGTGTTTCATTTTGAATATTTGTTATAGACCAATTTGCTGTTATTTCATTGGCTCTGCTCACACCAACGTACTGGCTCTTATTTCAAGACTGAGCTTGTTGGGCAGTCAGAATTAGTCAAATGTTTAATTAAATTTTTTTTCTTTTCAGGAAAAACTCAACTTACAAATGTTTGGCAAACTAAATCTGTCAATGAGGAATATTTGATACTGTCAAAGATATGCAGGTAAAATCAGGAAAATTTAAAAGACATTTGTGTCCCCCTCTTATGTAGCAGCTAAACTTATGTTGCCCACCATCTTGTATGCTAAAGTTTGATCTGTTAGTACGAAACGTATGCGTTGGAGATCATTCTCAGCTGCTACATCAAATTTTAGCGCAATATCTGTAAAATTAGTTATTGCCATTTTTGTCTTTTTAAAGTTAATTATCCATGGTGGCCACCTTCAATCAAGCTGACTCCAAAAGTTAATCTCCTGTAATCAATCAACGATTACTTCCTGAGAGTTTTGTTTAAGCCTGTCAACTGGTTCATGAGATATTTGGCTAACAAACAGACAAAGGAACACGTAGACGCACACACAGACACAGGCAATTATTACATTTTACAAAACCTCAGTAGATCTGATCAATATCTTCAGACCAAACAAAATCCCACATCTGATATTTTTGATATATCTCTAAAACTGATTTGTTTTGTCATGTTTAAAAAAATGTAGAGTAAGATGTTGTTAGCATGCAAAACTGTAATAAGAGTGCTAAGTATGTATAAGAGTCAAATTTAGTTGAGCTACTTACTGGTTTCTTTTTCACCTGCTGATTGGCTGTTCATACACAAGCACAAAACATTAATGTTAGCTCAGATGTCGGAACAGACGACGAGTACATATTTACCTTGATCAAACACTGAAACTGACCTTGTGATGGAGGAGTATATTTCTTGGAGTTCATATCTTGAGCCACTTGAGCTGCCGCTTTGCTGCATTGAGGAACATGTTCTGAATTTGTTTACAGTGATTTGATCAAATTTCACCACTTTAGTCAAGATAAACAAAAAATCACCATGCGCCTAAAGAAAAGATTTACTGCTTTGGGATTCTCTGTCTATTCATATAAAACACTGCTATATAAACCTTAGGAAGCAAATACCAATTAATTTAGTCCACTTCAGTGTGGTCATTGGAGAACAGAATTGTGTATAAAAAAATAATAAAAAAATATTTTCAGGAACCAGACTTTTTAACTTTTCTTTTGCATTTTTTTAAACAAACTGAAAATAAACAAGTTTCTGAATATAATAATTACTTGTTTAAGTATTACTGAGTCATTCTATTTTTGCTTTTTGTTGTGAGGTTTGTCTTTTCTCAAACATCTGTGCAAACAAGTAGCATTGCCTTCATACTTGGCTAAGGCCTTGGCTGCTTTTCGTGCTTGGACTTCTCTCCTGATGAGGATGGTTTCCAGGTTGACTGGACTGGGGATGAAGCCCACCACACCATCCTCCTTCACCGGTCGTCCAATCCACCAGTCGTTGTTAAATTTCTGGCCATTACAAAGTTTAAAAGAGTGTAAATTAAAAAGCTTGACTCAATGATGTGGCTCACAAATCTGAATATACTTTTGTAAATTACAGCAAGAGTGTTGTTTGAAGTTTGAATGAAGTGTCTATTTTCAGACCTCTTTGACATGCAGGAATTCTTTAGCCTCAAAGGTGACGGCTTGGCCTGGTACGGGGACGTTGTCGTCGTCAGCTGGTGTGTAGGAGAAGTTGCAACGCACAGCGAATGCCACAGGCTTGTACTGAGGACATGAAACAAGAGGTTAAATTCTTGTGACACTAACACAGTCATAAAGTTTGAAATTTTAATCACAGTATGTATGCTAAAAACAAAATCTAACATGCTGGATCTGTTCGTGAGAGAAGGTTTACATAGAAACATACGGTTGAAATTGTCCTAGCAAGTTTAATCAAAGGTAACCAGATGTTTAATTTTTCAGCTAAGGATGTTCCAAGCTTTCCATTCTTGGACTTCATGTCTTGCTTTGACTTCCCTTTCTTGGAGCTCTGCATCATTCAGAATCAGAACAAAGTCCAGCTGCCTGTGATTGAATTTGCTAGAATTATTTTTACACGTGATGAATACTACAATGAAAATACACAGTTAATCTATATAAATTATACTTTTTTCTTACTTTTAGCTAAAAAATATAGCAAAAAGATTGCAGCAATTATCAAAATGTGGTATATATTATCTAAGTATATTTACACCTTTGGTGAGAGAAGCTATGCTAACATTTAGAGACAAACAACATGCTAGAGCCTTTCAAACATGAAGCAGGAGACAGACAGGTGTCACTAAATTAATAAATACTGGATTCAATTTATCTGCTTCAGTTTACTCATCATGGCTTACTGGGACAGAAGAACCATGGCTGTGGTTGCTTGCAACATCAGTTAGATACCCACTGTGACAAATGAATGTTCACTGTGAACAAAAGCTTATTGTATCTTCCTCTCTGCTGCAGGGTAGCCACTGTGTGCTTTCCCCTGACCTGTTGGTGCTGTAATCCTATCAAAGTTGAATGTCAGAAGCATACTGATCAAGCTGCTAATTACTTCACTTTGGAAAGATGACTCTGTGAGCAGCAGGGGGACAAGCTGAGTTTTTCCACCATAATTAAACGCAGCACCAGTGTGAGCTCATTAAATCCGTAGGGGAGCATTTATTTTTATATTCTACTGGACGTATCAACAGGGGCTGCTTAACAGGCAGAGAGAGGAACACCTTAAAATCAGAATGGCTTTTTTAATATAAACTGTGATGACCTTCATTATTCACACAGAAAAAAACATATATTCCTCTGCTTGTATGTATGAGAGACTCAGTAAACTGCAATAACTACATCCAGACAAGTTTTAATCCAGATTTTACAACAATGCAGTCAAATTTATTTACAATTTTTTTTTACATTTTGGAAGAGACAGAATATCTTATCTTTACTTAATGATCAATACAAGCAAGGCATCAGTGTGCTGTCAAACAAGCAAATGCATGAAAAAGAAAGGAAAAAAACTCTTCTGCTACATTTAATTGTGTATTGGTAATTATATATTCCTTCAAAGGAAGCTGTATTTAAACTAAAACATATTCAAGAGCCAAAAATTCAAATTGTAATTTGTATTCATTTTGATTGTGCAAGAACATCATAACAAGAAAAATAATAAGATGAAGAGTTTTCCATCATGTCGTCTGCACATTGGATTATGGATTGCTGTCCTTAAATTGTCTCTAAAGTAAAAGGATCAGTGAGAAAATTTCACAAGTTAAACTAGTCAAATATTTTTGCACTAGACTAAAGTTTCATCTGTAAAAAAGATTTACTGTTCAAAACACTCAGCTGAAGAAGGTGACAGATACCTTTTCAACTGAGTCAGGAGGAATCAATATTCTTTATCTATCCCTGAGAATTCTCTGAGCACAGAAAAGGATTACATGAAGGACAAAAATAACAATGACTCATTTTAATATCAAAATATTACACCACTAATTCTAAACACTAATGTGTTTTCTGTGAGGTAATCATATCCTTAAACACAACCTTTCAGAATCAGGATTTAATGTAAAAACACATCAGTACCTTGGCTTTCTCCAGCTGCACCTGGGCGTTTCGTTCCTCAACGACATCCGAGTCCTTATGCTCTCCCTACAAGAGACAGAGAATCAGGACAGCTTGACATCATACATTAGGAGGTTCATGTAAAAAGCTTTTAAACATTTCTTACAAGCCCAAGTTTTTACAAGCGATCCTTCAGACGGACTGAACTCTTTATTGCTAAGAATTTGACTAAATAAAGTCTTTTTCATTCACTTTCACACAGACTCTTTCCTTTTCCAGAAACCTTGTGCCTTTAACTGTCAGAAATCTTTTAGCAGATCCCTCCTGGGATGCTCAGGTTTATGTGCCATGTGTTCCACAGATTACATTGTCCCCTCAAAGACATGGTAATTAATGCCCTCTGTGTCATAGCCAGAAGACGGCACAGCCACCAGCATCAATCTGGCACTCAAGATACACACTTCAGTAACTTCAGCTTCAGTAACTCAGTACAGCACAATTTACCAAAAAAATCCCAACTGTTTTTGTACATCAAATCTCATCAAAACTTGTGAAATGTAAGTAATGTTCTAATTTATTAGATGTTCACCAATAAAATAAATATGCTTTTAAAGTCTTCATATAACAATCAGACAAATTATACAAACACTTAAAGGTTCAGTGTTTAACTTTTTAGGACTTGTAACTCTTAAATTGACATACTACATAATTTTAGAATATTTATGCACTGCAGTTACCATAAATGTATATACTGTATGTGTGTACAATTATTAAAAACAATGTTTAGATTACTGTTCTTTGCAATGCAGACTAAAGTTCACACAGATAGAAAAAAAGGACTTTACTGAACACACTTGACATTTCAAGTCTAACACAGTTAGTGATCTGTGGTCGAGTCTGGAAGACACAGCAAGAAACTGACTACACTGCATGTATCTACAACCTGTTTACTGTTGAGGTTTACAGTCAATTTTCCTGCTACATCTGCTCCTGGCAACAAAGGCCTTGTGAAGGATGAGACTGATGGGAACTCAGAGGCTCAGGTTTATTTAAAAAAAAAAATGGAGCAAATAAAAAGAGAGGAATTTTGCAGAGTCCAAGATATAATTCAAAAGCTGAGCTGAACACAAACACAGCAACACAGACTGAAGAAACAAACAAGAGGTGATATTTGTTTGAAGAATGGCACTCCTTAAATCCTCATTTTCATCTCCACACATGCAGATTCACATAATCTGATTTCTAAGTACCTAGTTACTCACATGGTGCCTCTTCATGCAGTCTTAGAGTTTATTTTCTGTATGAAACAAACTGTTTTAGACCCTGTATTTTAATGAAAACTGCTTGTCCAAGCTAAATTTTGCAAAACAAAATTCAACCCTCGAGTCATCCTGAGTTAGCTTTGCAACAACTGGTAAAGTCAAATCATATATATTTTTTTAAAATAAAAGTCTGTAAATATAAACCTATTAAAGCTACAGATGTTGTACCGTGGCATTCTAAGCATTGGAAGGTATTTGGATCTGTATGTCATTAAGTGTCTTGTTGTATGGAGAAAAATAAACAGAAAGAAGATAAAGGAGTCTTTGTACAATATAGAAGGGCTTATATGGCTGCACTGCTTGGAGTCATATTTAATAATAAAAAAAGCTAAAGTGAAACAAAAACTTAAAAACATTTTCATAATGACTAATAAAGCTTAAAATTATGTGACAAAAATAACAAAAAAATGTCCTAATAAGTCAGTATAGTTCCGGTAATTAGCGAATAAATGGGATAAAAGGTGTGAAATGTAGTGGAAGCTACATTAAAATAGGAAACTTAATATTAGAACAAAATAAGAGAAGAGGAGGAGGAAGTAAATCTCTCTGGGGCACAATTATGCTCATGCATGAGTTTTCTGTTTACCCATTACTGGTGTAGACATCTGTTCGCACAGCACCCGCCTCTCCTGCAGGCCAGTGCCACCCAGCCAAGAGTATAAAACACCTCCACTGAATTATTAAACAAGGCTGAGAAACTGCAGGTGAGTCATGGCTTACTTTGATGTGTCAGTTAAAAATCCCATTATTCATTTAAAACTACAGTAAATAATAAGTACCTCTGTCAAGTTTATTGTAACAGAACACTACAAAAATTTCTCTGGCCAAAATATTAGAATGAAGTAAAAACCACCACAGATAAACAATAAATATGACATATTCTAAGTATAGTCTCACTACTATTATAAGGATTATAAAAGGAAAGTAACAGGTAGTTGTTTAAAATCAAATGAATGTAATTAATAAATCATCAGCAAAGGTGAATCGCCAGCTCCCCTGTAATCCCGCACAGAAAAGCAGGCAAAGAAAATTGATGAATGAATGGATGAATTAACCAAAATTTATATTATACTGGTTACAAATAGGATTAAGTTATACTGAAAACATTAACTGGTTGCACCTCTGTTTACAGAGCACTTTAGAACACTATAAAAAGCAGAACAGAGCTGAAATTTCCTCTTTGTTGATCAATAACACCCCAAAACCTCTAACATATACTGTCAACTCACTCTGGACAATTTAAAAATTGTCAAAAAGAACATCCAAGTTTATTTTCCTGATTCACTCATTTATTCAAATCCTTTCAATTAACTACTTTTTATCCCTCATCCTGTTCTCTG
>JAOXNZ010000092.1:7284603-7313450 GCA_028566095.1 Kryptolebias brasiliensis
GATCCAAACAAATTAGTCCACATCTGTACCTTGAATAGTGGGTTTGTAGACATGAACATGTCATCTGGTGAGGGTTAGTAAGTGCTCTATATTTTTTCAGTGAGATTTTCTTTAAGATTTCTGCTAACATTTTGAAACTGTGGAGTATTTTATAACGTATGAAGCAGTTCTAACTTACAGCATATTAACATATAATTATATAGTCATCTGAAACAGCTTTGTTTCTAATGGTTTGATTGTGTTTTTATTATGAAGGTGTTCAAATGAAGAAAACTGTAAAAAAATTGAAAAATAGTAAATCCAAAACATTTTTCTTTTCTTTTTTGGTGAAATACTATTTACAGATATACATGTACAAAAGTGGCTGCACCAAATGATGATCTGGTTAAGCCTACAAGCTCATCTTACGTTAGAACTAATTTAAATTTAGCACATCAGTGGGGCGTTCTGCTCCTGTTCTGTCACCATACCCAGTTTTAAAGTCCATCTAAAGACAAATAGGAGTCCAAGTGTCAGTGACTCAGTGATCGAGTCTTTTAGCCATGTATAAAGCTTTTTCTCATGACTTTCATTAATGCTGCACCTTCATCCTCATTTCCACTTTTCCAACAGGAGATCTTGACTGGATGCTATAAAACTGGAACTGCCACTGTAAAGAGAGCAACCAAAACACAACACATAGTCACAACTTTTACAAAGGTTTACATATTTACAGCAACAGTTGCAGTGTAAGTATTTTTATTGTCCACATTTTACCTCCACAGGAAATGCAAAAGTGGGTTTTAGTGGTTGTATTTACTATATGATGACGTAAATTCCACTTTCGGTTGAGATTCAGTTCACAGATATCCTCAAATGTATTTGTTTCACAATCCATTTTTATAAATGTGTTGTAAAGATCGGACTTTGATAAATCCTTGTTTTTACACAAGACTAACGACTAACACCCTTATTTAATTTCACAACACAATCACTAAACTACAACCTTTAAATTCTTTTTTATGCACATACAGCAATGAAGTGCACAATATATGCAAGTACAAGAAGTTTACCATCTTTTTTTTTGAGTATATCCACAGATGTATTTGCACTACCCCCCATGACCTGTACATATTTGGCTCTTACTGGTTAGTAGGAATCTCTAATGGCCATTTGGGGTTGCCTGAGGCTTTTTTTTCATACTAATTCTGGCTTCAATATGTTAACACATGCAAAAATATTGTCAATTATAGACCATTCATAAACTACAGAAATCAAAATTTATAATTGGACTTGGAGCTTAGCTAATTCAGAATGTTAGCTTGGGAGCAAAAATGTTTTGAGACAAACACCTTATCAGATTTGATTTTTGGAATGGTTTGGTGTAAATGACAATGCCCAGTGAACACTGACAAAGAAACAAAAGCAGAATCTTTCAAAATTGAAAAAGGTTTGATTTCAAGAAATACTAACAGTCAGAGGAGCGTTCACAGACGAAACCAATGCGGTCGGTGCAGTAGAAATCATTCCAGTTGGCATTATGGATAAGGCCTGCACAATCCTCGCCATCTTCATGACCATGAGTCCAATTATCAGGCTGACCCAGTTTCCATTGCCTGATGAAACAACAAATTTGATTAGCTTCATTTTTATAACCAAATCGAAAACAATAAAATCAAGTTTTACATCAATAAAATGCATTTAGAAATTGATAACCTACGTGAAAACTGGCATGGTTCCATCCACCCACTTCCAGACATTTTCCTTTTCCTTGTCAGTGAGCCCCAGCCAGAAGTAGCCTTTTCCTGCAATCACTTTCCTCACATATTGCTACACAAAGAAGAGAAATAAACATTATACAAGACAATTCATCAATAAATAATTGACTTACATGCTTAAAATCTAAGATCAATTTTACCTGTTCTTCATTATCATTGATTATGAGCATATGAGACGATATGTTGCTACAAAACTTGAATGCCTCATTAAAGTTGAGTCTCTGAGAACCAGAAGAAACGTAGTAGCAGCTGTTTTTAAACTTTGTGAACTTTGGTGGACAACCTGGAAGAATTAAATACCAGAATGTTAAAGTAGAAGGAAAATCATTCTAAATGCAGTTTGAATTAGTTGAGGTATTGCCATTTGGGGGTACATACTTATAGAGAAATCATCACAAATTTTATACAGTTTTGTGAACACTGAACTCACTGGTTGTTGGGGTGGTGGCAGCAGGTGGGAGCTGAACCTGCTGAGACACAGAACTTTGTGGTTTCTCTGTGGGTACCGGGCCTACAGTTGGCTGGGTTGGTTTGATGACCTGTGGAGGCTGAGGTGGCTTTACAATTACAGGAGGCCTTGGTGCTGGCAGCCCAGGAAGACCTGGAGGACCATGAGGGCCAATGGGTCCAACAGGCCCACGAGGTCCCTCTAAACCTGCTGGTCCTGCTGCTCCTCTGGGCCCCTGTGGCCCTTGTGGGCCTGGCAATCCGGGTTGTCCATCCCTACCAGGAATTCCAGGAGCCCCAGGATCACCCTTTTCGCCAGAGTTCCCAGCTCGACCTCCAGGCCCTCTAGGTCCTTTAGGTCCTGGAGCCCCCAAGGCCCCAGGCTGACCTTCTGGACCTTCTATGCCAGGTGGCCCAGGAAGACCTAGTTCTCCTTTATGTCCCACCACTCCTGGCATACCTCTGTCACCTTTATTACCCTTTTGTCCTGGCTGGCCTATTGGTCCCTGTGGACCTTTGTCACCCCTGGAGCCTTTAGGACCTGGTGGACCTGAGTCAAAAAAGGACAGAATGTGTTTTATTGTTGGGGTGTTTGCGCACTGTCACAAAGACAATTTAAACTTTTCTGTGTGTGCCAATTTATTTGAATTGTTGTCTCGTTGATTTAACGGCATATTAGATACCAGCAGATTTATGTGAGGTGTGTTCAAAAGTCTCCTTAATTTTTTTTGTGGTTCTTTTTGATCCTGTAGGAGTAACAATCTAAATGTTCTCCAGATGTGAGTTACTCAGAAACTTCTATTTATGAAATAAAGAGGGGGATGAATGTCATCTGTACCCTTTTTGGTAAAAATGTAAAAAATATGCAAACTAAGTGCTTTGTCTGTTCTTACCCTGCAGGATGGTGAAGTTTGTGATGAGCTGTGAGTGCTTGCTGTCCACCAGCTTCATCTCCTCCATCACTATGGACAGATTATTCACCTCTTGGTCCAGTTTGGCTGTCAGCTCATCCTGCTGGATACGCAACTCTTTACCGTCTGTCCTGACCTCTTCCATGCTGGCATTCAGTCCTGCTAACAGATCTGAATGCCTCATAACTGTTTCAGCACATGATCTCAGGCCATTTAGGTCAGAGCTGATGACACCTAAAATCTGTGCGGCAAAGCTCATATTTCCAGTCACACGGTCCATGTCATTCTCGTGCCTGTCTAACCTAGCTTCCATCTTGTCAAATTTTAATGAGGTGGCATTATCGTGGTCCCTCTGGTGGTCCATCAACTCACGCAAGCTCTGGTCATGACCTTCAGTGAGTGCTGAGGTGTTCTGGATTTGGCTAGCTAAAGTGCTGAGCTGAGCTCCCAAATCATCCAGGGTGTCTCCGTTGGATCTGGCCAGGGCTGAATTATTGGCTGCCAAGATCTGAAGGTTCTGGACCTTTTCTTTTAGCCACTCTGTATCTGTATGTGTCTGTCTGGCTGTCTGCTGCAGGATCTGATAGTCATTTTTCAGCTTTTGTACTGCCAGGCTTGTGTCTTCAACTGTCTTCTGCAGAGTGCCAAGCAGATTGTGCTGCTGGGTTTGGGTGATATTAAGTGCACCAATGCTAACTTGAGTCTCACTCTGCACTTTGACCTGGTCCTGTAACTCAGACTGGAGTCGTGTTGTGTCTGTCTGGAGGCTGTCAATCATCTCACTGTAGGAGGCCAGGGACTGATTGATTCCACGCAGGGAAGCTGCATTACCTTCCAGAACATTTTTCAGGGAGACATGTCCATTCTTCATGTCGTCTCCTGTTACCAGAAGTTCATTTAGGGTCTCTCTATTGCTGGTTGCTCTGATGTTAATATCTTTCAGTTGACTTTGCAATGCTTCCAGCTCTGACTTGAAAGTGCTAATTTCACTGGTTGCACTAACTGACTTCTCTCCTGCTTGATCATCTAAAAATATGAAATGCAAAAAAGCATGAGTGTCAGCAGAATGTGAAAATATAGTAAAATGTCAAAGTCAATAAACACATACAACATTATGTGTTAATATAGCTATAGTTGTAATGTAATCTTGCCCTAAACAGAATTACCTAGTTTCTTTAAGTCTGTTTCCACTGCATTGATCTTCCCTCCATAATTCTGCATCCCTTCTGTCACATTGTCCATCTTCTGAACAACTACGAGAAACAGCAAGGATTGATAAAAACACAGACAGAGAATTGCAGAAAATATCCTCTTGATGCTGTTAATGCATTTCTGATTAGTAGTTTATATTGGGAACCTTTACACAGACTCTTGGAAAACAGAGTTCTGTTTAGAACCAATTTCTCAGCTAATGTGGATTTACTCTCACCAGCAGAGGTCGCTGGTGTATTCATTCTTCTGAAGTGAATAAGTGGAAAGACAAACTACAGTCCTGGACACATAATGCAGCTCAGCTTCCTGAGATTTTTGTAACCAGGCAGCAATAACACTGTGGATTGATCAAAATGTTCAGATGATGCTCATAAATTCCACTTCTTGAGTCCCAATAATCTGAAAAACAGACTGAATACCACACCGGCACAATCCAGCTCTAGGTCCATTTTCTCTCCCTACATCTGCAACATCTCTTCTCCCCCCATGGTTTGTTTTCCCATCAGTAGGGAGGGGAGTCTAATAACTGAACTGGAAAACATCCTAAGATTTCACTGTTATCATTCCAGGAGTGACAAAAACACACAACAATAACACACACTTACGTAAAACACAAGGGTCCAGCTTGAAAGTGCTGTTGGTCGGCTGCTGAGATATGGAGTCTCCTCTCTTTCTTTATGTCTAATGAATAGTTGTTTTTTGCCACAAAGGTGCTGTACACATTCATTCAGTTATTTATAATTATGTTACTGATGACAGTGTCAAAAATGCTTGATAACACATACCACTATCTACCTCTTCCTTTACCTGTCTGTAAACACTTTCTTTCCACATTCCTGTGTTAATAAAGGCAATAGGAGTTATTTAAATCTGCACATTTAAGTAAGGCTTACTGGCTGCCTATTGTGATAAGTTATGAGCAATTGCTAGGGAGTTCTCCAACCTGAGTTGCAGAAATTGTCCCAGACACTTAGTGACACAGCAGGCAACACAAACAGTGCTCCAACAGAGCACATCAATCAAGTGCTGACATATGTTGTTTAAAAAACAAGGAGATTTAAAAAAAAAAAAAAAAATTCAATGTAGAATCCAGCCAACTCTGGTTTCCTGGAAAGTCAAACTGATTTTGACACTCACAGTCATTTGTGAGTCAACCTGTGGTCCATAAGACAACAAATTGCTACCAAACCATAAAATCTTCTTGGGGTTGTAAAACTGGGGTAGTCCCGGCATGGTCATCTGGTAGAGATTAGAAGCAAACCATCAAAATCACATGGGCTCCATGCCAACACAGACCCGGAGCTGGGAACCAAAATAATCCTGACAGCACTTAAAAGGCATGAGTCTGATTTAGATCTGAACTTGTAAAATTTACAATAAAGCCATTCTCTTCTGGCAATGTGAGCTTTCTGCTGCCTGTGGACATGGTAAAACTTCAGAAGATGGTGCTTAAAGATGTTTTTACAGGTTTGCTTTGATTGATTTGGAGCTTCAGATGTGTAAATTTGGACAATACAGAAACTGCATTATTTTTTGACTGTGCTGGAATTCTTCTCCATACTATTTAACATCATTCTTCTGGTTCAAACCACAAAAATAAGTTGCAGTAAGCACAATGTTGCACACTGTGTTTTCTGTTTCAAGCTATGGATTATCTTGGAGAGAAATCACTTTAGTGGAAAAAGACAGCAGATGCTGAGCGAGTCGAACAATAAATCTTAGTCTGAGCTTTTGAATTTGACTGAAATTTATTAAACAACAAAGACAGTAATAAACGGACCAAATTGTTCACAATGATTAATGGGTCATTTTTTGCTAGTAACTCTTGAAACATGTTTTAAATATCAATGTTAACATCAGATTAAATTATGTCAAAGGCTCAAAATACATCTAACACCTCACTGTAGCCTTGAACTTACACATTTTAAGTTTTTGACTTCTTAATGAGCCCAATCCACCCAATCTAGTAAATTATGAAAAAATCCTAAAGTCAACTTTGGAATTAGTGTCCTTTCTTGGCTTATTATTGTAAGATGGCAGATAAGCAAAGTTAACAGCCTGGAGAATATTTGGATATAAATTTCTCATTCCATGAAAATAAAACCACAACGTTGTCGTAAATGTTGTTACAAACTAGAACTTTACTCAACAGACTATAGTGTATGGTGATGAAATTACCTTGGTTGATATTAAACATTATTCTTGTTGACAGAAAACAATATATAATACTCACTGTAATAATGTCTATATTTTAACCTGCAATAATTAAGAAAACAGAGTGCTGGTTCTGTGTGTTTTATTTCCTTTCATTAATTTGAACTCAGCTTAATACTTAAAATGAATGAATTCTGCAAGTAATTTATTAAACATTCTGCATAGAATCTGTTGTTACGTGTACCTTGAGTTGTGTAGTTACTATAAACTTCTGCTTTTAATTTATGTACATGAAGGTATGCAGCATTAACAAGAAAAAGTAAATAGCTTTGGACAGAAAATATCTTTTATTTTTGGTTTTAACTTACCTTTATATCCAAGAACAGCCACTGCTATTGTGAGCAGGGCACAGAGCACATAGAGAAGAGAGATGGCTGCCCTTAATGCCCAGTCATTTTTACACTTTGTGCACTCTGTAGACTCTTGAATTCCTGCAACACACAACAGGATCTGTGTCACAAATCAGTCTGCAGAATTCAGTAAGTCGGCTTAGTAATATTAACAGAGCACCATGGGAAGCAGTAGTAACTTGTAAATTGTGAAACTGCAGTTGGGAGTACAATCAAACCAAACAAGCCAAAAAATTTTAATTCAAAAAGGAAAGCATTTTTGTTTTCCTTTTTACAACCAAGTTTAGTGCGGAATCTCAACTGTGGGACACTCTGTACAGCCTGTCAGCTGAGAATAAATTGAAAACATTTGGCCTCATAAACAGGCAAGAAAGTTCACAACAAAACTGAAAACATTGTACATGTGTTCTCCATACGGCCAAACAGCACCATCCCCCCGCCTGTGTCATTCCTCACTGCCAGCCGACCTACAGCGAGGGAGAAGTGAAGCATTTTGAAACATTTTAATCGTTCATCTCACAGATGTTCACCATGATTTCTCAATGATCTGAAATAAGTGATTCAATTCTAAACATTAGCCAGGATGTTTACTCAAGTTCATTACTGCTGACCAAGTAGCTTTTGGCAAGCAGAGAGGAGGGCAGCTGGTGTATATTCACAACAGGCAGTAGAGGTCTTTATGGGACAAATTTAATCTCAGATTAGACTTTCAGAAGACAGAAGTAATATAAAAGTGTGATTCAATTATGAAACAGAAAAAAGATTCTAAATTAATATGTTTAGCTTGACCAAAAACAAACAACTTATACCAGTGTACCCCAGGGTCTCCAATTTTGCATGTTTTAGATGTGTCCCTGCTCCAAAACATCTAACTGAAGTAGGTTAATTACCTGTTCAGCAGGTCATCAAGCCTGTAAATGACCCATTCATTTAAAACAAGTGTGTTGAAGCAGGAGAACAAATAAAACAGGGAGGATAGTGGGAACTGGTGACCAAGATTCTGCTACATATGCAAAATCAATTAAGCTTCAACTTTTAGTCAATCAAAAATGTCAAAACTGTTATACTATAACAAAAAACACATTTGTTTTCCAAGGTCACAGGACCTAATAGCAAATGCTGGGTTAATTTGACTTTTAAAAAGACATTTGTGATTAGCCAGGGTAGTCAGGCTATCATACATTTTTTATATAAGCTGTTCAGACAATTTGAATAGCTATAACTTTAATTGTAGGCAAAATATGAACCAGGAAGTTGGCCTGTAAAACCTGTGTGTTTACGCATACATCTGAGTAAAAACTGACTCCAAGTTGTGATAAAATTAAGTTTATTTGAAAGTTTATCTGATATTCTAAGTTCCTGTTTAAATTTTTTAAGCTACATTTTTACATTCTTTTTTTCATTTAAATTAGAAAATATAATAAGAACTCATCACTGTGACTCGTAAATGAAACCAAAATTGGGATAAACCATCATTTATGATTTAATAATAAAAATCTGCCCCTAAGAATTATGGGTAATGTTGTCCTCACATGATTTCCTGCCTCAAACAACCCCAAAGGCCCAGCTCTGTCCCTTCAGGTCATGTCACCCATGATGGGACAGCAGCCAAAAGAGGCTCCATCTCAGAAAGGGACGGGGAGCAAGACCACCAGAGGGATACAGAGGTTTGGCCTCTCGGCTTTGGACCCACACATCTGTGCAAACATCAGACCACCTCAAAGGGGCCCCTTGGTGGACCCATACTTGGATTTGCAGGGGCCACTGTTGTCCTCAGAGAGCGTCATGCTGGAAGGGAGCGTGGAGAGCTCAGAGAACACCCCATGACTACATGCTGCTGAAAGTACAACATAACACCATGTAAACAAGCATGTAGATGGCTGCAGGTTCTCGGTTAGGGGAGCGAAGCAGGCAGCGTTTCTTTTCTTTCAGTGTTTATTAGACTTTGAACTGAACTTGAGGCACATGTCTGCTTGTCATGTTTGTGGGTCAGTGAATTTTAAAATGAACCTGCCAATCAAAACCCTTTGTTTCTCTCATAGGCTCGTCCAAGAGAAATATTTTAACAATTACCTTTTTCCAAGACACCCACAACTAACGGTAAAATCTTTCATTAATTACAAAACTAAAATGTTACTACAACTCAACTCCTCGTTTACTCCCTGCTGAATGTAACAGTATTGTATTTATATTTTAATTCCAGTAAAGCTACACAACAAAATAACTTCAAAGCTCTGTGGTACATATTACACACTAAGAATAGGAAGTCTTTATGACTAAATATAACAACTAAATGAATCAAATAGACAACACTTGATTTGTCTCAGTTTGCTGTCATGAAAATACACAATTTATGCACTGATAGCAGTTTTCAAAGGCCTAAAAATGCTGTTGATAAAATGTAGCTGTAATGTAATCATAAACACTCAACTTTATCCACTGTGTTATATAACTTGGCAGGAAAAGGTTAAAAACCTTGACTGCCATATTTCCTCCACAGTGAGTCCTGCAATAAACATGGAAATTCAGTCTGAGCAGAACCGCTGCCGACTCCTTCCAGAGGAGCAACATTTTCCCACAAGCTTTCTGTTTCCCTCCTAAGATTTTTATTTTAAACATGAATGTCTCAGGTGGTTCACACATAACAATGAAAATAAAAGACTTCCAATGAAGCAGAAATGTTTTGTTACATCAAATTTAATATGAAAATTTAACTACATGAAAGCTACAAAAGAGCCTAAATACTTGTGCTAATATTTGTGTCTTCTTTTACACTGTTTTAGAATTTTTCGGTAACTATTAAAGGAAAATGTAATGAAAATATCTTAACTGAACTCAATCTCTCCTCCTAATGAGGATAGTTGAAAAACACTATAGGAATGACTTATAGAAAAACTAGCATGCAGTCTTTGGAAAAACAAAATAACCAAGTTCATTTATTTTGTTTGTGTTCTGCTATTTGAGTTTCCATTACAACCTCCAGCAAGAATGGTCTGCAAGCTCATCATGTTTCCCAGCACTACTGTGACTCTTTGCTTTCTGCACATAAACTATTGTGGCACATGAACATGTCGACACAAGCACGTCATGGACTGCCTGAGAACACAAGGGCTCGTACAGAACACAGGAGCACTGAACCTGTTGAGAGTTACAGAAAGAGGCTGGACATCAACCAGGATGTCCCAACTAATAGACAAGAACTCAAGCCATATTTATGCTAGAAAAAAGCCTAGACATTTTGTTTCATCTTTGGATCAAGAAATGACATCACTTGGCTCTCTTGATCCAGACTGATACATCTCAATAACTGGATAAGTAATTTGTGTCAGATATTCAGGGTTGAGGAACTGTAATAAGTTTGCTGAAATGAGTTTGCCATTTTTTGATTCAAAATCTGAAGAACATTAAGATTGATTTCTTTGATGATTGTTCAGTGATGATATTTTATTCTACTACTTGGTTAGTTTGGTTTATGACCATATTCATGTAAATCCACCCTACCCAGTTGGTTTTTATGTTTGACATTTCTTTGCAAATGTTAGCATTAGAACAAGGAACTCAAATTTATTTTGTTAGTTTGTTGACATTTAACCCATAAACTGCATTACATAAACTTTTAGAAATTGTAGGTCATAATTCAGAAAAGCATAAGCAAACAACAATACACCAATCAATCATAACATTATAACATTATGACCACCAGACTACAATTTATTTAATTTATGCAACCAGAACAGCTCTCAGTATGTGCAAAAGAAAAAAGTCCTGATTGTGGCCTGGAGAATTTGCTAACTGTATATCTTTTGGGCCCCAAATTGGGTATGGGGTCTTTACACAGATGTTATCAGATCACATCAGCCAGCGATCTGAGAAATTTAAAGGCCAGTGGAACATTTCAGACACTTTGTGGAGCTCTTGGAGACATTTCTAAGCAGTTTTTGGAAGGCCAATTGCTTTCTTAATGGTTTGAGGATTCCACTATGGCAGTGCTGTGTAGATGAGAGGGTGGGGGTGAGAGGGTCTGTTTGGTCTGCAAAAATGTTTCGCTGGGTAGCAAAATTTCCTGTAACATTCTTGTGAACATGGTCATAAAAGTTTGGTGGATTAGTGTATGTTATTGGTGCAAATTTTTGATTGTTTCAAAACAACTTGATAGGTAGGTACTGTTAGTGCTGTTTTAGGTTCTAATCTTTTTTTTATAGTTAAAAACTTTTTGCTGTTTGGAAAATGAAACAAACATAGGCAGTCAATCCACACGCCTCCGCCTCCCCAAAAAGAGGCAGGGAAAGAAAGTTGGGGGTTGTCCAGTGTGGTGTCGGTAAATCCTCTGTATTTTGTTTGAACTCTAACTCAGTCAAAGAAAAAACAAAACAAAAAAAAAATGTCTGCACTTATTTCCCCTATTCCAAGTACCTGCCATTAGACTTGACTGCATGTCTCCCTCCCAGCTGGCAGTGGAAACTTCTATGGCAACACACAAAAAATGCTTTCACAGACCAGAGGGTTTTTGTGTGAAGAGCCTTTGTGCAGAGTGTTATTACTATGTCATATTCAGTAAGTGGGTGGCTACCACAGAATTCCTTTGACTTCACAACTTTTCATTTTAAGTTGTATGAAAGCTGAATACAGTCACAACCCAGAAACCAGTTATCTCAGTCAGACAGTTCAGGCCTATCTGCTTTATCTTGATGAAGTTTGCAAAAAAAAATGTATTGCACTCAAATTCTTTGTCTCACTTGTTGCAAACTCTTGTCTTTTTGTCCTCTTTATGACTGTGACCTCTCTGCAAATTTAATAAAACATAAAAACAAGGCTTTTGTCGGTGCTTGTTTTTTGTCAAATCAAATTTTTCCAACTCTGAAAAGTTATAACACTACATTTTTGTCTCAAATTTTTAGAGGGAATAAAAATATTTCCTCTAAGTCTTTTAAGTGGTTAAACTAATGTGTGATAACCACATCTGCACATCCAGAAACTTTTATTACATATAATTAGTGTTTTTGTAATTTGCATGATCAGTCTTCTACTTAGCCACTTTGGTTAAAAATACTTCAACAAGAACACATACTGTAAGTACTACAGTGTACACAAAAAATGGGTTATTTATTCAATAAAACTGGAGATGAAGACAGATGTTTATTCAGTTTTTCCTCTTGAAATGTTCTTTTAAAACTTTATTGTATTCAGAAATATTTTTTAACTATGGCAGGTACCTTTTTAAAATTTTACCATTTCTGGACAAGCTGAGGGACTTCTGCATTCAGTTATTGATTCATGCAGTTGATGTGTTGCCTTTGCAGCTTTTCTACGGTATGGTATAGTGTGGTGTAGTGTGGCATGGTCTGGTGTGATATGGTATGTGGGGTGTTGTGTATGCTGTGGTGTGATATGGTATGGTACGGTATGGTACGGTACGGTGTAGTGGGGTGTGGTACAGTATGGTCTGGTGTGGTGTGGCATGTTCTAGTGTGATGGTCTGGTGTGATGGTCTGGTATGTTGAGGTATGGTGTGGTGTGGTATAATCTGGTATGGCATGCCGTGGTGTGGAAGCTCTTGGTCACTTCTGCAAGATGTTGCAAGATGTACTTTTCTGTGCTACAAATATGTTGTAGTCTCATCTAGCTCAATAATAAAAAATTGGGGGAACCAAACACAAGTACAGGCAACATAAAGCAGAGTGATTAAAAAGGAGTTTAGTGTATCTCTCCTCTACAGTCATTGTCAGATTGAAATACATTTTCCTATCACCTGCTCAAGTTCCCTTTTAGCAAATTAAGCAGATACAGTTATATTTGTACTTTTTTGTTTCGGGTTATTGGAGTTTAATGAACTGATGAGTGATGTTTCTTGACTCTATTCTTGGGACCACTGGACCACTATGGACATTTAACTGGTCCTACAGAGTATGATGAAGTCATAGTGTCCCCCTCTGTCAAGTACAGTTAACAGTCTACAGCAGGAATGTTAACAAGAAAGCACTGTCCAACAAGGGAAGTTACCACTGCGACAGATTACTAAAACATTAGGTACTTTGAATTGCTGAGCCAGCCTTGCATGCCTCAGCTCTTCTCTCTCTCGCTCTCTCTCTCTCTCTCTCTCCAGTCCTCTGTAACAGGTTTATGGTTCTTTAAAATTAACCTCAGTCCTCTTTTCACATCTGGGTCTTGTTACTGTGAAGTCAAATCAAGGGACACATGCAAAAGTTTGATTCATCATCCCTTCACACCAAGCATTATAAGAATGAGAAGCTAAATTCCAACTTCACCCTTTTTGGGAGGCCTATTTTTGGTGTTTTTATGAGTCTCCTCACTTCCTTTTTATGATGGAAATCTGTATTTCACAGCCAGATATATGTGTGGAGAGAAAAATAACACATGTTGCCTAAAGCTGGCAACTCTAACAGTGTTTTGAAGTTGTTTACATGTGAAGTTGTTTTTCCAAAAGTGTTTATGTTCTCAAAAATCACAGGAATGTCTTTAATGCAACCCTGTCTTTATCTAATCCATTTACACTTTCTGTCAGTAAATTTAGTTTAATTTTAGGTCATACACTTGCATGCTTTTGGAGGCTTTATATTATATGGAAGCTTCAGACAAACACTCAAAAGCAGCGGGCAGCTGTGTGTTGAGTAAAAGCATTATCTCCAAATGGTGGATCATAACTTGATTTTGAAGATAATTATGTGGTCTGGTTTCTGAGCAGCATGGTGTGCTAAAGTGGTTAAAAAAATCAAACCAAGCCTAATTGGCTTAAAAGCAGATATTTTGTTAAAATAGAAATTCAGATCCAGTAAAGCCGTGATCGTAGAGCCGATTAGATCTCATTTTGTCATCACATCTGTGCTTGGTTAAAGAAAGACAGGCTATGACAAATAGGGCATATATCATAATCCCAAGGGACTTCTGAGAACTCAAATGGGCCTCTTTAACAAAGCTGAGCCACTGTGTTAGAAAAACATTATGATCTAGTGCTGAGAATCAAATGAGTCCTTTTTATTCCAGTAGGCAGTTACCTACAGTATGAAGCCCAGGCTTACTTTCTTGTGATCTTATAGCACAAGTTTATGAGATATCTAATATAGTTTCAGTCACATCTGCAGTTTAGATAAAAAAAACACACTAGGAAAATTCAGCTTGTAATGTTGGGCTACAGTGAGCTAGCAGCAGAAATAGTGTTGGCAGGCAGTTTTTCTTTTTATTTAAAAGAAAATGATTTTTTCCAGTGAAGCTGCAAATCTAATAACTGCATACTTAACACTTAGATTACCTTATGCTAAACTGCATTTCAACTTCACATTTACACCTTTCCTTTCAAAGTCATTTTGGATGAACAGGATAATTCCTGTAACAACAAGCCAGTGCTCTGAACCTAGTCATGAATCCAAGAACCACTGGTCATTTTCTTGTGCTAAGAAGGAACAACTAAACATAGAAATTCCGTAGGTTCATAACAGTCTAGTTAGTCTAGCCTTATCGTTTATTATAGCCCAAAAAAGCAAATTTCTTTTAGACGAAAAGAGATGTTTGCAGCTAAGACAGAGCAATGAGTAAAAATGTATGAACCGTTTTTACTTTCATGTAGTAAGTAGATAGTGGTCAATGCATTTTGGGACAAACTCAGTTTTCACTAAAAAGCACTCAGTTTGGAATAAAATTGGTCTCTTTAAAAATGACATTTTACATGCATGCATTTAGAAAATCACTGAAGCCATAAAGCATTTTTATTGGCTTTAGTGGAGGCCAGGAGACATCCTGGTTCTTCCTGCTCATGTTCCAGCATGTTGGACTGAGGTCATTTCAAATAAAATGGGATCATGTGACCCTCAACAAGAGTGAAAATATGAAGGCCATCAATCTTACCTTCAACCATGACACTTTAAAGAAATGGGTAATAATGTTTTGTGCTTTAAGTAGAAACTTGGACTAATATAGTCTTAATATGTTCTGCTACTTTTAATATGAACAATCACAGTCTTTATCAGTTGTATTTAAGGTTTGTTGAAGAATTAGGTGACACATGACAAAATTACTGTTAGAAATGATAAATGAGCATGTTATAAGACATGAACAGGAATTTAGTTGCAGTGTTTACATAAATGAACTAAAATCAAATAAAATAAAATAAATTTAGACACTGACAGTAGAAGCAGCATGTTTGCACTGACCAAGAACGACCTCATTATGAAGGCAAACTGTAAAAATACTGATGTTTCAAAACAACAACAAGAAAAAGATGAAACTGGCTGTGACTTGCTGTATGCTTTGGGAAAAATAACTGCATACTTCTAACTAAATTTATAGTCTTGATGTGAAAACACCACTGAGTTCTTAATTAAACCCAAACTCCACGGATTTAAATCATTACCTAAATGTTTGCCTTTTCTTGAAATCATTTATTAAAAATATAAAAAACTTTCAGCCAGGAAACAGTTCAAAGTTAGTAAATTGGCAGGTCACAATCTGTTCTCAGTTTTTCATCAGTCCCGTGTGGGTTCTTTGTCAGCAGTTCAGTCAGAATGTGATCAAGCCCCAGTAATTAATAGTAATCGCAGAGTCTTGTGACTTTTACTTTACTGAGTCCAAAACAAATTTCTGTTTGAGCAGCAGAAAAGAACAAAGATCAGAAAAAAGCATATAGAAAACAACAAATGCTTATCAACAAAATAATGTTATATATGTTATGCTTATTAGGTTCATCTTGAAAGTTTATGAACTTATTCAAACAAAATTCTTTTTAGTCTTGTACATGTGTTTTTGTGGCAAAATCAATACAATCACTTCAAAAACAGCAACATGTTTCATTTAGCTAACATACAAAGAGTACAAATAAAATGGTGATTATTTTAGATTGATCTATTGATCTGGTTATATTTGAAATGCAGCAAATGTTTTGCAAAGGCTATAAATATGATTAAAAAGCCAATTCAGACTGTGGTATAAGTGTAGTTTTAATAATGTCCACTAGGAGCATAATGCTTTCACTTTGTTTTGATGGAATAACTTTTTGTTATATAAATAGTTTTGGTCTGCTTCATTTTGCATTGACATCCCTGTCTCTAAAAGATGTGCATTCAGAAAGTTTCAAGATGTTTCCTGAAATACAGCGTCAACACATTTTTTCTTCACACTATGACGTCATTAGTTGGAAAAAATGTATGTCTTTCTAGATTTTACTCTTTACCCTTAATATTACTTTTAGCTCCAAAACCTTTTTTTTATTGCCATTTTGGACTCAAGCATTTAAAACTGCTTCTCTCCTCTGTTCAAGTCACTGTCAGGATTAGACAGAATGAAATCAACATCTCATCTTCATTGTGCCACAGTTTTGTTTTTGCTTTTTTATAGCTTTTGTTTCCAAAGGACCTTGACTATTTTCTTTCCAGGTAAAAAAGGTGCAGTAATTAGTTAAAAATGTGTCCTACACAAATTGTAACCATGTAAGTCTGGTGAAAAAGAAAGTTATTTTACTATTTATAATGAATTCCAGAGTGAAGCCTCACAGACAGCTATCTGTGTTCTGGAAGACATTTAAAAATCAGAGCCTCACTAATCTCAGCCTCACCACCACAACATGAGCATAAATAAACTGAGACATATTTTGTTACGTGGGTTCAGAATACTTCATTACACTCTCATGTAAGCCCCAAACCGCTGTATGTCGAACACTGAAGTTAACTCTGTGCATCCATCCATCTGTGCGACTGGTTTTTTCTGTGGTCACAGGATGGCCCACCGTGAAAGCACTTACAACACTGAATCAGCGACAATCACCGCTCAGCCTGATGTGCACGCAGTTTGTGCTGTACTCCATCTGCACATACAGTTTTCAAGCTTCATCAGCCAGCAGAGCAAATAAAACTACATGGTTTGGACCAGGCAGGCAGTTCAGCTGAGTCTGACTTTACTTTGAGGGGAAACATGCTGACCACAAGATGGTATCTGACTTCCTGTTTTGATGTTGCCTATGGAGGAGTTATGTAATGTACAATTAAATTAGTCTGGGTTTTTTTTTTATCAATAAATACCATACATTATGCAAGTTACAAAAGAAAAAAAAATGCTTCAAAAATGGTTTTTTGTTGTTGTTCCTGGAAGAACCAGATGAAACAGCAAAGGAAAAATGGAAACAAAAATGGTAAAACTGTAAGAATGTTTTATGACAGTACATGTTTATTTCATTATTTCCTGAGTAAACATGTTTGCCACACGTTTGTTTGGTGTCTTATCCCAGATTTAATGTGATATACTGTATGTATGATGTCATAAAATCTGCAACGCACACAGCTTATATGCATGTGTGCAATCTTGGCTGTACTAGCTGCATTAGCAGAGATTTACCATCAGATCTCACCAGGTGAATGTTCAGGGTTTATTGTTATCACCTACTGTAGCGCTCCTAAGTTGGGTATAATGTTCACTTCATGAAATTTCTGGTCTTTAAACAAGTTGGTGCAATGTAAAATGTGTTGACATTGTCTTCCAAACAAGCTGTTACAAATAGTCATAATAAACAAAAATACTTTTTACCACATTTAAACTGGTTGTCTGGCTGGCTGAACTGTTGGTTTAATTGTGTTCAGCCTCTATCTTTATGTTTTACTCTTGATCACATTGATGCCAAAATCTTTAACTCGAGGATCTAATCAACCAAATTAGTATTGGGTCATTGGTCAAGTTATGTTTGTTTTCTTGTTTTAATCTAAAGGCCCCTGAAATAATTAAGTTACATTTTACCATATAATCTACCACATGAGGTTAAGACAAGATAAGTGTCTAATCCTTAAAAAAATTAATTTAAATTAAATCCTGTTTCTAATTTTGGCTAAAATCAACTCCATTCATCTGCTATACTTAAGTGAATTTTGAGAAAAAAATTGATTTTGAGTAATATTAGTGAACTTATGCTGAAATACTTAACTGAACTGAGGACCATGCAGTTATTCCTACAAAAATAAAAGCTGCTGTCTGTGTGCCCTGGCAGACTCAGTGGCTCTGATGTTCTTTTTTTTTGCAGCGGCTGATACATAAACACATATCTGACTTTATTGTTTAAAACTCTTGAGAACAGAGTAAATAGAACAACTCTTTATGGGAGATATTTTGCTGCATCTCAAATATGGTTATTAAAGCATAAACAAGAACAGAACAGAACACAGTGTGTTGGTTTGAGGCCAATGTAAACACAGCCTAAGCAACAAAAGCTCTACAGTCAGGTCTGAGGGCTGGAAAGTGAGCAGCACTGTGACTCACAGCAAAACAATGAAAAAAAAACCAACATTTTTCATTTGAAATTTCTGCAGTATTTCAAAGGGAGGAAGGAGAAAAGTTGATGTTGGCCCTCTGGAGAGCCAAATAGCTTCCATTAAATTAAACACTGCAACTGAGATACATTCAAAACTTCGCTCTGCCTGTCTGAGAGTGTTCACTGAAAATTGAGTTAGACATTTCCAATACTGTGCATACTGCTTTTGTAGCTGAGCCAAAATGTGTTTAAAAAAACATTTATTATGTGAAAGAAGAGACCCTATCAGATGACAGCTGGTTACAGGCATGTTGTTAAAATTGGCCAACATATCCCACAGGAATGGTGTGAAGAAGTGTGATAAAGCGGTTTGGCTGATTTCAGTCAAAACAACTGCAGCTATATATAAAATCACTTACAGACAGAAGCTGCAGTGCAACTCCAAACTTGTTACATTTTATGTCTGAGATCTTTTTTTCATTGAGTCAAGAGCCACTCCTCCTCTAATGTGTGAAATGTTTGTTTTAAAAGGGACTACTATAGAGTTAGGCTAGAAGTCATAACAGCTGGGACACATTTTACTCCCCTAAACGTGATAACAAATGGTGTTTTGGTGGGACGTCAGACAGCATCATAAAGTCACGTTTTCCAGGTAACATTTAGTCATTTATGGCTATGAGCCATTTATGATACGCTGCTGACCACTGAGTATAAATTTTCACAACAATGTCTTAACTGACTGCATCTAATTCACTAGGAGTTTAGGATCTTTCACTCCATCCTAATACCTCAATTACAGACTTACAAATGTACATGAGCAAATTTTGCATGAATCTTTTCACTGCCTGCATGTCAGAATTGTCTACATGGATGAATTAAGTCTGGTAGACTCTTGAGTGTTGGGGTCTGTAGAGCTGACCTGCAACTGACCTAACTCTGTCCACCAGAAATCCCTGCGGAGTGCTTAGCAGTTTTCCCCATCAGGACAAAACAATTTCTTCCTAGTCTAAGATTCATTCATGTCTGTTTCATTGGTTAAAGCCAGACTGACCACCCTGTGACCAGTCGCAGACTGTTCCCACAGGTCTGAATTAAGATGACTACGTCATAGTAGTATTCAGTGGTGTTTTATCAGCCATTGGCTCCTCTTTTTCATTCCCTGCAGTCAAGTTTTTTCCACTCCTCTGCAATCCTTTAATGTCTTCTTTCTATCTCCTCGGCTAACGCCTTGTGCTCTTTATTGAAAACATAAGCGAGTAATCTTTCATTAGGATAACAGAGCACAAACTGGATGCGTGCATGCCCTGGAGGGGGTCATAAGTACCAGGCAGGCATTCTGAAAACATTCTTTTCTCGTAATAAAGTCCCCGTAAATTAAAACCACTTGTTGTTTTGCTCCCAAAAATAAGTCAAGCTAGGAATGTGACTCCTCAGCCCAAAATAAAACTGTTGACGAATGTCTCCCTGCTGAATCCCACACAAATGAAAGAGAAATACTAAAAGCAAAAAGTAGTACAAATAACTGAGACATGTTAGGATAAAAGAGTAATAGAAAAAAAAACGTAATTATGGTAAACCTTGAGGAAAAATTCCATTACACCTTCCTTCTCTTTCCCTCTCTTACTTTGGTACTTTGCTGACACAGCACAGCATGGACCTGGACCATGAATACTGAATACCCCACCTCCCTTTTTCTTAGTTTACATTTGTGCATTGAAGAAACTTTCAGTACGGACACAGGAAGCGGATCAGCAATGTCTCAGGTTTGAATTTGCAAAGGGAAAATAAAGGCCTTATGGAAAGCAGATGCCAAAATTAGTCATGAACTTCATTCCTCTAGCTGTCAAAGACATACTCAACACAAGGATGTGTGGAAAGCAGATTTAGAAGAGTTTATTCTTTTTGGAAGATGCACTTGATTTTGTGACTACCATATAGTGTTTTGGAGAACCAATTAATACTATGTTTACTGCTCTTCACCACTATTATCATAATGTTTGTGAAAATATGAATCATACTTCAAACAGTAGAGACATTTTTTTATATTCACTTTGAAAAACTAATCATCTTCTTTTGTCCCTCTCACTTGTGGGGTTCTTCAAGGGTCCATCTTTGGTCCCATTGCTCTTCCCCCTCCATCTGTTGCTTCTGAGGTGTATTTTTAGTTAACAGAATAGTCTGTTTCATAGCTTTGTCAATATTACCCAGGTATATTTGTGTATTAGATTAGACAGTGGTAATCCACTGAAACCTTTATTGAACTGTGTAAGTATTAAAGTCACACAGTTAATATTAATGTTAAAGTTTTTCAATCTCAGTGACAATAAAATAAGTTGTTTCTTTTAAAAAAATCAAATTCAGTCAATTCTGTTAACATGCTTGGCCTTTTGATCAGTTGTTCAACTTTCAAGAATCTGGATGTGACCTTTAAGCAGATTAATGCAACATTTTTTCACTAAGACTTATTACCAAAGTGAAGCCTTATCTCCCCATCAAAAACCTAAAAAAGTTAATTCACGTATTTTATCACCTCTTGACTTGATTACTGTAATGCCATTTTTATGTGGTTCTTCTTTGCATTGTTTGAAAATAATTCAGAATCAGAAGTTATAGTCTTTTCAATGGTACGAAAAAAGCCCTCCAGTCATCCAGGCATCCCTTTATTAGCTTCATGTTTGTTTTCCAGATTAATTTTAAGATTTTATTGCTTACTTTAAAGTTATGAATGAACTGGTCCCAAGTTATTTACCTTGTCTTCTCTAAACATCCAAGCCAGTAGGAACTTTACAGTGAAACACTCATTTTTTATTGTTTTTTCTTTTATTGTAGTTTTTGGTCATATTTTCTCTCCATTTTGCTGAATTGTGAGGTACTTTGGTCAACTTCAGATGTTTTAAACATACTATATAAATAAACCTGACATTAACAATGATACTCAGAAATAAATAGAACATACAGTATTTACCACACTGCAGTATATAAAGTTACTTAGCATAATTGGTTTCTATAAAAGTTTTGAGAAGTTGGTTATCAGATACCAAACAAATATTTTATGACGTGTTTCTTTAAGTGTTTCACTGATTTTTCACAGCTGTGTAGTAACCAGAAGTCAAACCACTGAGTACAAATTACAGATGCTCTAAATAAATAATGGGAAGTATAAATCTTAGCTGAATGACATAAACAAGAAAAATGTTTGGTTTGGGAGCAAGGAAATCCAAACTGTCCTCTTGTGAAATTAACGGCATCAACACACACATGCAGTCACGTCAGGCCAGTAAGAAGGGAGCATAAACTGACTGTGATGACACACAAAATGTAGACTCCTGCTGAAGTCACACATCTTGACATATGGCTGCTGAATGCTGGGATGACACACACACTTACACCAAAACACCCCTTAAACCATATGACCTCAAGCGGGGTAACTTGATCTCTGTGGTGGGACAGGAGTCGTCGATAAATCACACTAACGTTACAACTCTTCATAACGTTGCAATCAAAAAGTTCACTGTATTTTAATGTCCTCCACAGTCATCAGATCTAAAGCCAACAGGACCCCTTTCGGATGAGGTGAAACAGGAAAGTGTTGCCCACTAATCTGCAGCTACTGTGAGATGTTGGGATGGAAGAAAACTTGTGAGGATTGTTTTCAGCACAATGTTGAATGCATGACACAAAGAAGTAGGACAGCTTTCAAAGAAAACAGGGGTCCAACCAAGTATAACCATTTTGCCCATAGTGTATATTTAGGTTCATGGTCAAAATAAAGGCTTTTCCTGAGTGATGGGTCCATTCAGAAGTCTTTCTTGGCTTTGCTGCATCATATGTAATTAATCTAAATGCTGTGGAAAACTCTAATGCCCTTTAATAATCTGTATTTAAGCAAATGTAATTTGAACAGTAAACAAAAACCAAATATAATATCATAAAACAATGTGTTTTTGAGTGTTAAACAAACATAAATTCACATGATAGGCTAAGGTTTATTTACATTTAAAACAACATTATATTTAGGAATGTGGATCCACACATTAGTGTGATATCAAATCTGTAAATTATCAGACCATATTGCCATCTTATATCAATACTAAATTGGGTCAAGCGCCGCTTTGTGTGAAACCACAAACATTTAAGCAGATATAAAATAGTCAGAACTATTTTCTTTATTTTTAACTGGTTTTAGGTAAAGCTTGTTTTTTTGTTTTAGCTTTTGAGGAACAAAAGTATGTTACTATGCTGATAACCTTGCAAAGTCAGAAACCGATCAGGAACACCCACGATTCTGTGGTTTGCATTTCTACTGTACAAAGTCCTGTTGTAAGGAATAACAATGAAGGCAGCTGCCAAAGCTAAGATTGTTTCTGGGAAATGAGATAGAGTCTTCTTTTAACTTTAAGGGTGATTCTTGGAGGACTCCAACCCAAACAAAGCACCGCATCCCTTATGTGCAATAAATTAGAATAAATCACTGTTAACTTTATTACTGAGAACAAGTGAAAAAAAAGTCTGTAACCGGAAATGAATAGGCCACTTACTTACCAAACCTTTTATAGCCAAAGGACTGCACCTCCTCCTCATCACTGAATTCGTCTGGAGGAATAAAACAGAAAGAAATTGCATCAGGAGTGAACTCAACATATTACAACAAAAGCAGAAATAAAGGCACTTGACCTGATTAATATGTTTCAAGCCACACTATGAAAATAAAATAAAACATCTTTAAACTCACTAAATCCCCTCTGCTTGCAAAGACTATGAAATTCAACTAAAGTTATAGTAGGCAAATGAAAACAATCTAGAAATATAAGTAGCAGTCCTCAAAAGAATGCATATCACACACTCCCTTGCATGCCAACATACAACAAACAAATGTCTCGCACAATCTGTTAATACTCAGAGTATGTGATAGAGATGACTCTCAGCTACTGCCACACAAAATTTTAGCTCAACATATTTAAAACTGACTGAGTTATAGCCATTTCTGTATTAGTTAGGGTTGATTAGCTGTGGTGGCCATCTTGAATCAGACTGACTCCAAAAGTTAGTCAGTTGTACCTCTTCATCCATGAATAATTTCTGAGTTTTAAGAACAATTGTCATTTTAAAACATTAAAGGAAACTAAGGAACTGAGATAAATGACAGTTTGAGGAAGAAGTATGAACTTGAGCTTGAGTTAAATTTAGAAAAACTAAAGTTTATTGTCTTGTAACTACTCACTGTGACCTTTGACCCGACGCCATGAACGAGACCAAAGTAATTTAAGATGTGACAAGAAAAAAAAATCACCCTGAAATAAAAAGGGAACCTCTTCTTAAGTTGAGAAATTTAGCTTTCCCAGCGTCCCCAGTAAACACTTTCCTGTTTCTGTTTATGAGAAACATGACTGTGTCTTTCAAACATAAGCATACTTGGCTGTTCAGGAGTGATTTGGGGAAAATAAGTTTCATATTTTATTCAAACTGCTGATTTGAAACATGTGAATCAAAATGAGAGTTCTTTGTAAGTTTTGGATTGAGATACTTCAGAGAGTGTCATTCATCAATATCATCTCAGTGAACATGGTGGGATATAATGATGCATCTTCAAATTTGGTTGAAAAGTGCCATGTTTTATATATCTAAAATACATAAGAGCTGTCTTTTCCTAACACCATTTCCTCATACTGCACTGGTAGGCTTTGCTTCCCACTAAATAAACCTAATATAAGCATGCAAATAAAAAGTTTATATTTGATCTTGTTAGCATAATAATTCTATGCAGCATGGTCCTTATATCAGTGTGTGGTCTCAGATGGTCCACAGCCCATAATAAAACAATTTTACAAGAAAAGACTGACATTATTCTTTTATTTATTTTCTCTCACTTATTCTAAAAAGCAGACCTTTAAATTTAGCAGGTTTCTCACAAAGCATCAAATAACAATTTAGTTAGAACACAAAGTTGTTTTACCTCAAAACAGATTCCCAACAAGACATGGCAAAGTTTTTCACCAGAGGCAGAAAAACAGTCTGAAAATAACAACCAGCAAGTGAGATATGAACTAGTAAGTAAAACTTAACTTTTTTAATAATACTACTTCTGTGTAGGGTATATATAAAGCTTAGAAATAAAGTGATCTGGATGATTTTTACCACAATAATGCCATAGAAATTCAGAGAATTGTCTCCAAAGTGCTTTCAAAACGAACAACAATATTGAAATGATGTATTCGGTTAGACTGAAATAATTTGAGCTTTCCACATGAAATCTCTGCCTCTTACTGGGACAACACAAGCTCCAGGATTTACCCAGCAGGCCACAAACATCCAGGATTTATTCTGTTGGAGTCAAGAGTTGCTCACAATTATGTTCACAATCCTAAGTTTTCTGAGATCGACCAGCAGGTGGCAGTATCCCCGCTGTTTGTTTTTTCTTTTCTTTTTTTTCCCTACTTGCTGAGATATTTTAAAGCTGGGATTCTTATTTTAGCAAATCCCCAAACAGCAGGGAACCACATGAGTCTTTTTAATTTGAACCCTTTGTTTCTGCTCGTGAGCCACTGACCAACATGATTCACGCTTTACTCTGTTTTCCTTCAGTGCGTAAAAAAAGCAGCAGGTTGTTAAATTTGGACTAGAGGGTTAAACCACAATAAAGCTTTTTTACATTAACTCTGTTTGTATGGGTTCAAACTTTAAAACTATAAAAGGAAGGTTAAAAATGAGGTGAAAAGCAGTACCTAAAGCTATTTTTTATTGTCTGGGTAAGTCCTGTGTTTTCCTTTTTTTCCCCTGTAAGTTTCTGTCTGATGCTCATCAGTGGACAGATGCAAAACAATCCCGAACTGAGCGCCTTAATTGGAAGCAGATGTTGAGCTGAAGCCCACGCATTCCTCGCGTCCCACACCGAGAGAAAGAGCGCAGGAAAAGTGACAAAGAAAGAGCCAGGGGAATGTTGCCTGAGCGAGGATAAAAAACAAACCACCAGGCTGTCATCGGTGACACGTGGCGAAAGAAGCCTCAGACGTTTGTTTAGGACTAATTAAACCTACCTTTCATTGTGCTTTACAGGACTCTGAAGGTGTTGTTAGAATCACATCCACAGCATCGCCTTGGCATTAATTACAGCCCCTTTAAACACCTTAAATCTGCAGGTAGCCCCCTGTCCTCTGTTTGTTGCGGAGCTTCACTTGCAATCCAAAGAATAAGAAAAAAAAGAAGAAAAAATCAGAGGTCCATCTGAAGTTTTACAAAGTTTTTTTTCCCCCTCCTGATCCTTCAGCACAGGTAACTTTTGTGCTGCAGCAAAAACCAGAATTAAGTTTGTTGAAGAAGTTGAGATGCCAGCTTGAGCTTTTCTTCTTCTTTCTTGTTGTTGTTTCTTTTTTTGTTGTTGTTTTGTGGAAAAGATGCTGAGATGAGAGTGAATCCTCGCCCAGCTCAGATCAGCAGTGGTACCCTCCGCAGCAACAAGGAGAAGCTGGGAAAAAAAAAAAAAAAAACAGGAATCCTAACGTGGAAAGGAAGTGGTGCGCGTGCAGGGCTGCTGGAAGAAAAGCACGTGTTTTCTCACATCTGTGTCGGAACCCAGTTCTTCTCCAATTCGTCGTAATTTTAGGTGCAATTAAAGACTTAACTGTCTGGTAACTTAGTTTAACCATGTGCAACATTTAAGTGTGTTAGAGGAGCTGTAAAAAAAAGAATAAAGTATATTTTACAAATCATAAACATTGAGATTTTTTTTCCCAATTTCGATTTAAAGTTTGAATTAAGAAAATGTCATCATGAAAACTCTGCAATAATTCCAGCCATAATATAGTTTCAAAAAAAGGAGAAAGCTCACCTGCAAACATACATAACTGTTCTGTCCAGTTGGGGGCAGTACACCAAAGGTGAAGTGACTGAAGTGTTTCACATCCAGCAGACTTACTATCGCCCGCCGCAGAAAGGGGGAGATAATGATTGATAACGATAATGTTTTTTTGCCCTTGTCAGTGTGTTTGTTGTCAATTACCAAAATGTCCCACGAACCTCATCTACAACTGATTATCTTTTAGACTCAACTCGATTCAAGATGGCTGCCACAGGTAATCGGCCTGAGCCAACACAGAAATTATTATAACTCAGTCCATTTGACAGATACTGAGCTAAAAAGTGATGTGGTAGTAGCTGAGAGTCATTCACAACACATACTTTGAGCATGAACGATTCTGGTGAGATTTCACAATAAGGTATGACAATATTTACAGGTTTGCCAAAAATAATTCCCATCTTTCTCAACATAAAATGACTAGTCTAAAACTGAAAGGTGGCTTAACTTTTCTAACACATCTTCTTTCTTTCCTTTTTCTGTTTCTTTGTTTTAGTCTGCAGAAACAAGACTGTGAGTGACCAAAGTAGGAGGTGTGATATATGATAATTAATTAGTTAAGTTCCCTGCACCACAAGACACAATTAGCCCTTTGTCAGACAGACTTCCCAATTGTATTGTCAAAGACATTTAGATTACTTCAGAGAGCACAAGATCTGTATCAAACCTGCAAAATAATCCTCAGACTTCCCACCATGATCCCATTAGATTAGATTAGATTAAATCTGATTATTGGATTTATTTATTTTTAAAACTTTTACAAATTCTCCACCATTTTTGTTATCTTAAAGCACAGATTACCAACAGGAATAAAAACAAAACCTGTGAACCTTTGAGTTTCAGAACCCTTTTAATGTTTAACATTTAAAGTCTAATTTACACAAAAAAGTCCCATATATTGACACTATATTATGCTATTGGGCGCAAAGGAGGACCTAAATACAGGCTCCAGAAACAAGTAAGTTAAAACCAAATGGTAAAATACTATTAAATATAGGGACTTTGTTTTTTTTGGACTATACCAAAGAAACAAAGCAAGAACACAAAACAAATGGGTATAAATAAAAAAAAAACATGACTTAACCTAAAGATCAAGGTGTCATTTCACCTTTCAGGAACCCTGACATAAACCAAAACACATTTTTCCTTTTGTGCTTCTGGCTATTCTTTTAATCTGATCAGACTGAGTTGCCATGGGAACAGTGTCCCACTCAGCTTTTCTCTGACATAAAGTATTTTTGTTGCTTCAGACAAGGTGCAACACTGATCTCAGACCTGTAACTGTCATATACATCATACTTGTGTCAGGAGCCCAAACTTTGATCATTAACTCAGACTCTTACCCAGAACCACACTGTTAGGAGCTTAAATATGAAGTGTTGCGGGGCTTTGAAAAAGCTTATTGATTACCTAAAGGTTATCCAAAATGTGTCAAAATAACAAAAAAAGCAGATCATATTTAAAAAGTTTCAGCCTGATTTACATTTTTTTCCTTTGCAACTGCATGCTTACATTCTTCCTCGACAAAGAAGGCATTTTACTGTCAGCTGTTTCATGTTTAGGTTGACCATGGGGGAACATGGGGGAGACGCTTCTCCCTGCAGTGTTATATGAACCAGGTGTGGAGGTGTTGGAGAGGCTGAAACCCTGTCTGCTTTTGATTATCCTCCAGTAAAGACTCTATTTTCTGGGTCATAGAACGCAAAGAGGGCACATTTTTTAGAGGAAGAAGAGGCAACAGTGAAGCAATAGAGACTGACAGAAATCTAAGATGTAAACAGGAAAATAAACAGCTTAAAGCTGTCTGTTTTATTGTGTGAATGCTGATTCAGCATCCACATTATTGTTCTCCTGTTTTTTATTTTTCCACATGCTTAGCAGTTTTCACTGCATGCTTTGTGATATCTGAGCCAGTCATACATCAAAATATGCAGCTCATTCAGGAGATGGGCGCTTTTACTTTTGATTTTTGTAAGGTCACCTTGAGTGTTTTTAAAAAACACCTATTAATTAAATACAATATGATTATTATTAAAAAGAGATGACTCTGACTCTTAAATCATCACTAATAAGCAGAAAACCATCAGTAAGTTGCAAAGGTATAATTCTTAATTTTATTAAGAATTTACAGTGACATATTCATTGGTTACAATAGTTTGATCAAGTAAGGTTATAAACTGACAGGCCATATTTTTAAATTTTTGGTTTATTTAAAGAATTTCTATTATCTAAATGATTAAATATAACTCAGTTTAGTACTCAGTGTCAGAATTTAGTTATCTTTGGTTTGGGTTTATTGTTTCATGTTTCTTTTGTTCCCTGTTTAGTTTATTTCTCCAGTGTTTAATAGGTTTTCTTTTGTTCTGCTCCCTGTGTTCCTTGTACATAACTCACTCTCCCTCAGTAGTTCCTATCAGTATGCTTCAATCACCCACATCTGTCCCTTGTTTGTAATCAGTCACTTGTGTTCATTTTGCAATCACCCTCTGCCTTTAAAACCCGGTCTAACGCATTTACTTGTTGGTTCATTTTCACTTCCACATGCTGTCTGGTTCTCTTCATGTCTCGTCCTCATGTCTTTGCAACCCTGAGATTTTGTAAGTTTTTATTTAGTTTTAGATGCTGCCTCGTCAGCCTTTTGTTTTGATTATTTTGTAAATAAATTAGTTTTCTTTTGAAGAAGTCTGCATTCTGGGTACATTTCCTTTCAACCTTACACTTAGAGAATCTAATTTTAAAGAAACATATGTCTACATTGAAAACATTTTTTTTTTTAATCAACACTTGTGGAGGAGAAGATAGTGCAGAAGTTCAACAGGCCTTGTTAGGAATGTCCGGTTGTATTTGCCAGTTATGTCCGGA
>JAOXNZ010000092.1:7371490-7388059 GCA_028566095.1 Kryptolebias brasiliensis
ATAGTATTGCCAGGATTGTGCAGAATGTTTTTTTCTTTTGATGTACCTTTTCTTGTAGCCACGGTTTACTTTTGACGCCTGACAATTCGTATTTTTAGCAGCATGACTCAATTAGACTCAGCAAAGCAAGACAGTTTTCAAAAACCAGCGAAAAGTCAAAGAGAATGCAGTAAAATTGGAAAGGACAGCAGTCTCTGAATGCTGACTGTTTGGGGGTAGAGTTTTTTTTGTGGAGCAGATTTGTTGATTTGTCCGTGGTTGGTGCAGGAATAGTTAAACCCCCCGGTGATGCTGCAGTGCTGCAGTCGGTTCCCTCAGTTGGAGGGACTGATCAGAGCTGATATAACATTTCCCTGGTGAGTTCATAAATAGATCCAAACACGAGACAGACTGGTGGAAAAACAGCCACTGATTGTTGCTGTTGTTGCTCGTTGTTCAATCAAGGCAAAACAGAAGTGTTATTTTGTCTTTCATCTAAAATTAACCATGCTTTATATTCTTTGCCTTATTTCCTCTTTGAGTTTTCCCTTTCCCTACATTTTTGTCTTCAGGCCAAATAAATTGTCAGAGTCAGGATAAAAAAAAAAAAAAAAAAAAGGGCGGTCATATTTAAGCAATTAAAACCAAGCAATTGAGGGGAGAAACCAGCATGGTGCAGGGGTGGAGCTCTGCAGTAAAACGCGAAAACAAAAGACGACAAATAAAAAAAGAACAAACTGTCAGAGTCAACAGAGATTAGACATATACACTAAAAAAAAAACATATGGGTGGGTTAAAAAAAAAAAATCTTAAAATTAAAGGCCTAGCATTCATGGAAAAATGCATATCCCCCTTCTTGTAAAACTGTTTTGTGATTAGTTGGCTGTGGCGACCATCTTAAATTAAGCTGACTCCAAAATTAATCAGTTGTACACCTAATGATTAACTTCTGCAAGTTTCAATAAAATCTGTTAAATTATTCATGAATAGACAGACAGTACAAACAAACAAACAAACAAACACACACAGACACCTAGGCAAAAACACTATCACTGCTTTTGGCTTTGGTGGAGAGCAAAAAAATTCTGTTTCACGAGAGTAAAATTTTAACCATATCATTTGAACCAGAAAACTGTCTGGATTATAAATTTTTTTTTTAATAAAGTCTGTTAATATTTTTTATCCTGAGTATTATGGCACAAACTTTTCAACCTTTCCCTTATTTAGTCCATTTTGTTCTCCATTTTTTGCCTTCCATCTGGTATTATTCATCAGATTCATGTCTGCTACAAATAGAAACCATGCCCACCTCTAAAATAAAACATGTTTGACGTTTTGACATGGCGGCACAGGACTTTATTTATGGAACTGACAGCTCAGTATATAATATGTTTTCCAATGTGAAAATGTGGAGGAAAATTAAATCTTGACAGCAGTAGAGAACTAAAGCTGTATAATAAACAAGGCGCCAAGGGAACATATATTGTGAAACTCACAGAAAGTTGCGAGGCTCAGAAAACCCTCAGGTGTTGTATTTGCAGCATCAGAAACTCTATTCTGCAGCCAATAGGTCAATGCAGGTCAATGGGCACAAAAGAGCAGAGAAACATCATCCTTTCTGATATTTTATTACACTTCAGCTAACACTAAAATTACAATTTTTAGCCCCCATTCAGGTCCCCCTTCAGGCTGCTGCTGTAAACTTTAGAATAAAACACATTCTCTATATGTAGGTGCCATGATTACTCCACCATACATTTCCCAAACTGCATTTGCGTTTAAGGCAATGAGAACCAAATAAGCACCAAGCAAGGATTTATAAGAGACTGATTATCGACTGCAGTCGAAAGGCTATCCAAAAAACAACCAACAGAACTGCAACTCCGTCACTTTTCAACATAACATGATTTTAGTTTAAAACATCATAGATGGCGGGCGATATGCATTCTTTCAAGTAATGGTAAGACCTTTAACTACCTACTAAATGATGCTTATTGCAAGAAGTGTGCCATAAATTGTCAGCAATCACTGTGTCTTAAGTTTATTTGAGATTGGATTTGTCATAATAAAAAAAAACATAACATTAAATAATTTCTTACATCCTTGTTGAAGACTTTCCTTTAGTAAGCAAGAGTTTAATAAGATGGATTCAGGTATTTTCTTCTCTTCTAAGAATAGACGTGACATTTTTTTTTTCATCTCCGGATGATTTCCTTCTCATTAAAAACCATTAGACAATATCAAAACCACACGTCAGATGTTTGTGTCTTCCGAGACGTTTCACGGTGGAAACACGTCATCAACCTGGTGACACTTCCAGTCCCCATTCACACACCGGTGGTCCGCTAAACAGAGCCTCTCACTGCAGCACAACTGGAATAAAACATGTCCTACAGATAAAACAGCTCTTTGTAAATAGAGGGTAAAAACTCCAAAATCTTCTATCACATGCAGAATAATGCATATAAATTTAAAATTTATAAACCATGGAGTAATTTTCAATAAGATGTTCAAATAAGGTGCATTTTTTGTGAAGCTCACTTGGTGTTTCACTGTCATACTAGAAAAAAAATTGTAATAAATAAAAAAATCTTCCCAGCACAATTCAGCGACATTAAGGCCACACTCCTGCAGGCGTCTGAAACAAAGAAGCCTGAGATGATAGTGACTGAAAGAGATTTTTAGTGCACAAATACAGTCTCACAGAAGGGAATACTTGCACCAAACATGTCATGGGCCACAACTTTAGTGGGAAAGACTACTTTTTTATAAACTTGCAAAGGTTCATACATTAGAAAAAGTTAACTTTAAAAGTGTTAGATTGCAACAAGTTCATGCAGTTTGAAAACACACTTTCCAGTCAAATGCATGTTTTACCCCCAAAAGCTGGTGCTTTTTCTGAAAGTGGTGATTTTTGTACAAAAAAGCCCATATGTTGTGTTTTTTAGATGCTTATTAAAAATTGTGCTCATAATGTTGTAAAATAATGAGCACTGTCTTGTAAAAGTGTAATGTCAAGCTCTGAATCTTGACGTAAGAAACAGTCTGCACCATGTAACCTTGTTACTCTTTCTGAGCTGAAACACCGTTTCAGTTAAGTTCTTTTAGACTAATTGTGTGCTGAGTGCAGATAGAAAGAGACAGTTTTTTCTCAAAAGACTTCTGTGTGTACTGGGGAAGACTACACTTTCTTTTCTCTTTATTTTTTTTCTTTGTTGTTCATTTTAATGAGGACAACTTTGTAAAAATGGTTTCTCTTTTTTCCCAGACTAATTTTGAGGCAACAGAGAGAAGTTGTGGAAAACAAAATAAGTCTACTCTTTATCTTTTCATCAGAATGGTCTCTATAAACTGACCTGAGTAAACTACAAAAAAATAGACAGACTGCTGGCATTAAAAGTAAGTATTTCAGAAGTATTCAGAGAAATTCTTTGCAAAATCCAACTTTGAGATAACCATTGAGTCCACATGAGATCAGCTGCATCTCAGAGCAAATCAAACTGGATTCATTTACCAGCTCACGGATTTCTGTACCTCAGGAAAACAAAAGCATGTGGACCATTTTTAACCTTCTCTTTGTGGAAGGCTTTTTAGCCAAGAGTTGTGGTGGAAAAAAAAGTCTGAAAGTTCACTCTCTGCACCTCTCTGGAGAGACTTACATGACCTGAGAGCAACGTATGGTCAGATCAGGTGAGCTATCATAAAACAGAGAAGCACAGATAACAAGACACTTGGAGGGTTTTTACTTCCTCTGGTGAGATCGCTCTCTATTCCTCTGTGGTTGCAAAGCGAATACCTGTTTCCAGCTTTGATAAGGTCAAAGTGTCATAAAAGAAGTATGCCAATGTTTTAAAAGCATTGGGAATCTTGCAGAAACCAAAATAAATTCAAATGTCTTGGATGAGAGTTTTACAATTTATTTGAACTATTTGTTCTAGGGTTTGGGGCACTGATTGTGAGTTGACAAGTAATTGTGTGAATACTGATTCAGTATTAACTCCATTGTTTTCCAGTATTTTATATTTATTTTTATGCATGTCGTTTGCTTTCTTACTACTTTTGCATACTTTGTTGTAAATTAGCCACTCATTTATCAAAACATTCAGCTCATTCAGGAGATGGGGGGCTTTGACTTTTGTTTTTTGTAACTTTTAGACTTTTCAAATACACTAAGATAACCTTTTGCTACTTTTAGCATATAGTTACTGTTTTGCCACTTTTAGCTTTTTGCTAACCTTTTGTTACTTTTAGCTTTTAGCTACTGTTTTGTACTGTTCAAGTAGCATCAAGAATGAGTTTTTCTTTTTAAGAAAAATTATAGTTTACATGTGGAAAAAGTTTATTCCAGCAGATGAAAGTAGATAAAGCCTTGCATTCATTTGAGGTTTCTTTATTCCACCAAGATTACATCAGGTTTGAGCACAACAGCTCTTTAGACTATTAGGAGCTTTCTTGCCTTTGTAGGATAAGGAGGATTAGTGACTTGGCAAGAAAATACCAAGTTCAACTCTGGGTTTTAGGTGTCACAAAGATGCAAAATCTCAGAATGTCACTGAAGGATCTGCAATCTCTCCTTCTCTCTCTAATATATAGAATGCCCCATCTATTATCTCCACCTCCTCAAAATAAAACAGCTGAAAAAACGTGTTTTCAAAATGGAGATAAGGTTGGGATTTGTTTTATTTTACTGTTTGTCCTTAGAGGTTATACTGTGGAACAATTCCCAGTTAAAAGATCATGTATGTAAAAGTGCCACTCCCTGAACAAACAACTCCTGTTTTTGTTCACACAGTAAAAAGGCTTCTTCTCGCTCCCATCACTCTCAATGTTAATGGTGTAATTTATGCGCACTCTATGCTTTAGAGTAGCAATACATAAAATACATTAATTTAATAAAATGCACATCTATAAATTGGCAAATCTACTTTTGCTTTGATGATAATAGAACACTGATAATGATTGTTGATGGTTTGTTAAGCCAAAAGTTACTTTGAATATTTTGAACCTGCTTTGTGGCAATTTCTCCAGCTACCAATGTTTGCAGAACTTATTTTTTTATTTATTTTATCTCCATGCTTTTGTTTTGAACACCACGGGTGTCCCAGTGCATTGATTGCACTTCTTGAGTTAGCGCAAAGGAGATTGTTTGGAGTGACTTGGCGCTTGTCAGTAAGGTAATGAGCAAAGCTTGATACCTCCAAATATAACATTGATTCCTGAACAGCGAGTCACAGCTTGCAGCAAGATTGAACATCTTGACTTATTAAATAAAAATTGACTCCAAAGAGTGGACAATGTTAAAATAAGTGCTTAGAAAATAATGTTAGATTTGTATCAAAATTAAGTCAATTTAAAACTTTTTTCTACCTAATCTCTTATTACAGATCCGGTGTTCTTTCATATAAAAGGCGAAAAACGTATTTGATGCGTAATCATCTATATTAAACAATGATTTTAACTCAAGAGATTTTTTTTCCAAAGCAGAAGAATTTTCTTTGACTTGCCAAACACAAACATGACTAACAGAAATGAATAAACTTTTAGGAAAAATCAGTGCAGAGAGTTTGTGAGTTTTGAACATTCATTCGCTGCCACAGCAGGCTCTCACTGAAGACTGGATTGATAATTGATGATAAATGTTGAATAGTGATCAAACAAAATACTCTAATGTTCAATATGAGTGTGGACAAAGATCAGGAGAGTTATTGTCGCAAAATCAAGATCAGTTAAAAGTAAAAGAAACAGAAAAGAAATACACAACTGCAAGAAAACAAACATTAGTGCAACAGCAGATATTGATCAAGATAAGAGAAAAAAGAAATTATTAAGTTCAAAAGGTAACAGATACTTAATACAAGGTAAAAATACCAATAAAAATAAAAAATAAAAAAACTACAAACAAAAACATACTGTAAAAAAAAAAAAGTAAAAAGTACTGTATTGCATGTTTATGTGTTTAATGCAGTCAGTTGGATCTGTGCTGATTCTAAAGTCTGTTGGCAGCTTGTTGCAACAACCTGTAATAACGTTCTTGGTGGCATCTGGGGTGCAGCAGTCTGTCGCTGAGGGAGCTCTCCAGTGTTGTTACAGTGTCATTTGTGGAGTGGGAGACATTATCCAGTATAGATGTTTGTCTGACAAGCATCCTCCTGTCTCCCACCACCTGCACTGGGATGAAGGGGTATCCCAGGACAGAGTTGGCCAATATGTTGAGAGAGAATAACTTTTAAAAGTAAGAAATATTAAACTGTGCATTAAGTTGTTTTTATTGCAATAGTTTTGCTTTGTCGTTCTGCGTGCACAATGTGAAGTCCTTTACTGTTTAATGAGCTGTAAGTTTATAAGTTTATAAGTTTTGCAGTTCTGTATAAAGATTGTAAAACCTACATATATTTTCACCCTTATTTTGATCTCCTCTTAGGAAAACAGTGTTTTAATCTCCTGGTCTATTACACTAATTATGTCAGCAGGAAGTGGTGTGTTGTTTGCTTGGATGGTTTTCATTTAGCATAAATATTATCAGAGTTAGAATTCAAACTCTTGGATATCTTCAAGTGACTAAGTGATTTGAGACAAAAACATCAAGACATAGAAATAAAATTTACGTGATCAGATGAAATAATTAGTTGGTCTTAAGATTTATTGGTAAGTGCACATAATTAAAACTGGGGTTCTGAATGTCGGCACTCCTATGCTCTGAAGGTACTGTTCTAATCCTACTTTACTCAGAGGAATTTCTAGCTTAACTTTTTGGTTTCTCTGAGTAACATTTAAACCCAACTTAATTATTATTGCTGAACTCTAAAATTATGTCTTGTATGTCTGCTCAGCACAATGACACAATTAGCCATGAGTTGGTGAACATAAAACAGTTGAAGATGAAGAGTCAGATATTAGAAGAGTCAAATATTGTGAGCGATGACCAGTAAAAACAGTAACAGGGGTACATGTACAGATATTTGCTGATCCATATTATCAAACAGGAAGTACAAGTTGAATTGAGCTTGAAAAGCATGCTGTCTGTTTTTGTGCAACTTTATGGATCATACACAGCAGTGTGCATTTGTTGATGCTGAACAGAGCTTCATGCAGCAGTTCAATATATCAGCATGGTGCATGGGGCAGTGTGAAACACTCAGAGAGAGTGTTTACCTCAGAATACAAGCTGAAGTAAAGCTTTCTGGATCTGCATAGAGTCACACATTGTGAATGGCATAATGTACATTCATGCAGATAACAGTCTCAATGAAGTGTTTAATAAATTATCTTTCACTAAAGCAGTAGAAGGCATAACAGCAAAAACAAGCAGTAAATTACAGATTAAAATTTACAGAAGATGGTGATGGAAAGTCATTGTGGACCATGTGCTTCTATATTCTCAATCTTTTTGATGTGGCAGTTTTCACACACAAATGTAAACTAAAGTGCTTTATAGAACATTACCAAGACCTAAAAAGTAACCAGACATATTTAGTAAGACAACAAAACCAAACAGTAATGTTTTTTTTACTATATATATAAGTTATAGACAATAAGTTAAAAAACTTTGCAGACATTGATACCAGCACATTTGGGTGTGAAACTAATGTCAGTGTGACAATAACAGACTGCATTTCCCACAGAAAGCTAATAATCAGTCAGATTATCACTGAATTTGTAAGAAAAAAAACACTGATCACACATTTTATTTGCTTGTTTTCCCTGTTTGTGTCTTGAATAAGAACATACAGTGGGTACGGAAAGTATTCAGACCCCTTTACATTTTACACTCTTTGTTTCATTGCACCCTTTTGCTAAAATCAAAAAGGTTCATTTTATTTCTCATTAATGTACACTCAGCACCCCATCTTGACATAAAAAAACAGAAATATAGAAAGTTTTGCAAATTTATTAAAAAAGAAAAACTGAAATATTACATGGTCATAAGTATTCAGACCCTTTGCTCAGTGAGCTAGTACAGCCATGAGTCTTCTTGGGAATGATGCAACAAGTTTTTCACACCTGGATTTGGGGATCCTCTGCCATTCTTCCTTGCAGATCCTCTCCAGTTCCGTCAGGTTGGATGGTAAACGTTGGTGGACAGCCATATTCAGGTCTCTCCAGAGATGCTCAATTGGGTTTAGGTCAGGGCTCCGGCTGGGCCGGATGTCATGATGGGGTGCTGAGTGTACATTAATGAGAAATAAAATGAACTTTTTTGATTTTAGTAAAAGGCTGCAATGAAACAAAGAGAGAAAAATGTAAAGTGGTCTGAATACTTTCCGTACCCATTGTATAGTGGGAAGGGAGGAAGAAGAAACAAGAAGCAATGTCAAATAAAAAACAGACCAAGATAGCTGGGGTAAGAGGTGACCAGAAAGACAGTTATAATACAAAGGCAGCTTCTGTTTCATCAAAAAAGGTGAGGCAGGTGAAAAATGCTAGAAACCACATCCCAGAGGTGAAACAGAGGGGGCAGCTGCCACAATAACACACAACACAACAGCTTTCTTCTATTTTTATGTCTACACGCCCCTGGGAATAGGTGAACCCGAAGCAAAATTAAAGACAGGGATTGTTGCACATGTCAGATAACCAGAAAGACAACCTGTTATCGATACTAATGATGCCTATGTTAAAATATTCATATAAATGACGTGTTTAAGACAGTTGCTTATATGTTAAATATGGCACTGATATTTCAGTCAAACATGAGCCTTTGGTAGCAATATAAGTATCAGGTACCATGTCAGTACCATGTAAGTATTATGTAAGTACTTAGTACATACTGGGCTGTATTTTGTATTGCTACCATACGTTTTCTGAACATACTTTTTCTCTTCCTAAGGAGCAGAGTACACACTAAAATGTTGTGTTTTATAAGCTCAACAAATTGATTGCTGGCAACAAAAGACAACCCTGGGACGTCTTTTTCACAATCAGCAGGAGGGAGAATGGGACAAACTCTGGAATGTCACACTCTGCATGAATATTTGCTCTAAACATGTTTGATTAAACCAACAAAACAGCTCATCTTTTTTAAAAAAAATGTTTGTAATCTGATTCCATTTTTAATCAGTGACTAACACAATGTCCACTGAGACAAGCTGTCAGCTTGAGGCTGCACACCCTATTAATTTAGACACAGCTGTTTCATCTGCCCATCTGTTTCAGCCGGCACTGTGCGACTGAAGGTGCTGTGCTGTGTTGTTTGATTTTTCTTCGTTGTTTTTCTCTATTAATCTTGGGACTTTCCATTACTTCTCTTCAGGCAAGTCGTGATTGCCTGAATGCATCCGGAGCTGGCAAATAAACTTCGGGGATCTTTTTGTGTCCTTTGTCATTGTGTTTTTGAAGTGTACTTCAGCCACTGAGCAGTACAATGAGCAGGTCGTTGGGAGTACAGATGACTGAGCACAGAAAGACAAGGTAAGCTCTAATTTCAAGACTCAGCCGCACAGGGATTTGTGGAAGTGATGTGACATTTTCACTGCACACAGACAGGGTTTGGTTTCCTCTTTTGTTTTTTTAGTAGGTGGAGTGGTGATTGTAGTGGGCGGGGAGTGTCTTTGTTGACAGATTTACCATGAGTGTGATTGGTAGCGGAGTGAGGAGACACAATAATGGGTGTAGAAACTGTGTTCAAGATGGCATGGTGCTATTTTGACACAAGGGACCACTGGGAATTACATTTACCTCAGGTCAATGGCACATGTTTTATTACTTACTGCTGTGTCTTACACAACAGCCATCCATGCTTTTTAGACCCTTTTCACAGATTGGTGCACTTTGGCTGTTGAAAACAAAAGAGATATATTTGTGAAAGCATCACTGCCAAATACACACAGCTCACCTCCGTTTGTGCTTATACACAGCAAATCAGCATCAGAGAATCAACTGAGTTACAACTGTATAGTTCATTACAACAATGAGCCCTCTCTTCACACACAGACCAAACTGATGGATCAATGTAAGTTTTTTTACCTGTCTATGTACTTTTAAGCATGACAAAAATGTCCAAGTAAGGTGCATCAGAATCGATATTCTTCTACAGTCTAAGATTCCTTTGATTTAGTTTTTCTCATCCTTTTATTTTCTTAGTAACAAAAACAGTAAATGACCATGACTGCTCAAAATAATGTTTTTAAACTTTAAAATGGCATTCTCTTAACTTCCTAAGACCTGAACTCTTGCAAGGCATGCGTTTTTAATTTCATTTTGCTATTTGGGCTGATTGGGACCAAGGAATGCGAATTGCAAATTAAGGAATGCTATGCAAAATGTGATGTCCTTGGACACCAAGTCCTAAGAGGTTAAAAATAGATTTTTTAAAATACATTTGTCTCACTTCACATTTTGTCAGACATGAGGCAGAACAAAAGAAAGTACTAAAAAAGTATCTACTTTACATTAAATATTGATGCACTGGGATTTTCTGCCTTTACTGCTATCAGGTCAGTCTTCAAGCTGTTTCACGTTTGTCAAGAGTCATTTTTTAGACCAAAGTAAAACTGGCTTAAGCACACAAGTGAAAGGCTAAAAAAAGACTCCAAGACAAAGAGAATGATATTTAGTTTTGTTTGTTACATTTTTTTTTATAATAAAATGTTATTTTTCTTCAAGCTAAAAGTAGCAAAAAAGTTAGCTAAAAGGTAAAAGTAGCAAAATGTAGCTAAAAGGAGCAGAACAGTAGCTAAAAGCAGCAAAAGGCTAGCTAAAAGCTAAATATAGCAAACATGTAGGTAAAACTAAATAAAGCACAATGGTAGCTAAAGGCTATGAGTAACACAAAGCTAACTAGAAACTAAAAGTAGCAGAACACTAGCAAAAAGCATAAAAAGACAAAAATAATGTGAGTATGGGGAAACAGATTTAAAAAAGATATATAATATAATATTTGAAAAAACACAAAAGTAACAGAATGGTTAAAGCTGTCACCTCACAGTAAATAGGTTGCAGGTTTGTCTCGCTCCTGGGACCTTTCTGTGTGGAGTTTACATGTTCTCCCCTGGTGCACCCCTTGGTTTTCTCCACATACTCCGTTTCTTCCACATACTCCGTTTCCTCCCTCTTACCAAAAACATGTACGCTATTTGATAACTCTAAATTGTCCCTATGTGTGAGTGACAGTGTGAAAGATTGTTTGTCTTGTTTGCCTTGGTATGGCTCTGTGATGACTTTTTTTTTCCAAGGAGTCCCCTGCCTCTCACACAATAATCACTGGAGATAGGCACCAGTTCTAACTTGATCCTGAATGGAAAAGTACATAAAGAGGATGAATGGATGGTTGGATAAAAATTACAGAAAACAAAGGTCATAGTATGAATTCATGTCATGGATGAACTGAAGGTTACAATATATGAATAGCTAAAATAGCACAAAGTATGCAGAAGTAGTTAGAGTGCAAAAAACTTACAGAAAAACAAAACAGGAAAACAGAGATTTATCCAACAGTTTATTGATTTGTGTTCTTTGGTTGCATTTATAGGGAGGACCTGAACAAAGTTCTGACAACATGTCAATGAATATGAATCAGGGTGTCTCATAATAGTTTCAGCAGGTGCCAAAATAACAACAGATGGCAGACATGTATATATGTTCAAAGTCGGATGACCAGTGGGAGCAGCATGGGTCTAACTGGGTACTGCCCAACACTGATTCACTATTACGTTAGTCATAACAGTGGACTCACAGTATAGCATGACAAGGTCTAATCTTTTTTACTCTGACATCCTTTATGTTGGAATGATAAAGATCTGGTTTTCTTAAAAGTTTAGTAGAAAAAAAAACAAAAACTGTCATGCTGATGACCAATCAAAAGTTATTGCTCACACCAACATTTTTTTTTTATCTACAACGGTTTTCTTTCCATGCAAAAAACAAGAATTTGTGGTGTTGTTTAGGTCACGTTAATGTCTCTTTTTGAATCTGTGAGTGGGATATATTCAATGTCTGGTTTGTTCTTGCAAGTTCTTTTGTTCATGCATTTCTGTCTGCACATTGTGCACTTGAGTGGGCGCGTTAAGCCCCTGTATATTATTATATGGGATCCAATGAAGCAGGTCGATATAACCCCTGCCCACCAGTGTCACCCTAAAGTCCTACACACCATTTCCCAGCTTTACCTGTCTAGAGTCATCTCTGGTAATCAGAGGGATCACATCCCAGCACATCTTTAATCATGCTGGAGGCGGTTCTCGGAAGCATGGTACACAGTCATTGAACTGCTGACCTATGTGGATTACCAACTTCTTTCATCTTGGATGACGGTTTTAGCTTTTTCTGACCCAAAAGTTTAATTTGAAATGTGCCATTTATGTCACAGCATCCCAGCAATGAATACATTTCAGATGTCCTGGTGCATCATACAAGGTGGCATAAGGTAAAATAACTACAGTTTTTTTATTTCCTTATATGACAGTGTTGGAAATTATTGCAGTGAGCCTGCTACAGTGTTGGAAAGAGGCTATGCACATTTAATTTGGATTTTTTTTTATGTGGTACTAATACAATAAATCATCTCTTTAGTTCTGCACCTCTGCTTGTTTATATGCGTTTTTATATGTGCCAGTGGCCATATTGACCAGTGCAGTGGAAGTGTGTCTTTGAGACAAGACTGTGTTAGTACAAAGATCCTGTTTTATGCCAATGTGCAAGCTAACGTAAAGTTTTACAATCTTCTCTCCCATTTAGGAAATCAAAAAATCAAAACTTGATATCTACTTACTGTTAGACTTATTTATTCCTAAATCTTTAGATTTAAATTTTCATTGCAGCTGGAAATTGTGATGACAAAATTAAGAAACTCACATATTGACCTGACTCATAATTTACATGTAGGCAATACTTATCTGCACACAAGTGAAAGCACTTTGACACAAGACAATGTGAAATGAAGGTGATTGTAACCAATGACGGCTCTGAGCTCCTGTTATATGCAAAATAGCGAGATAGAAGATAATGAAAGATTAATGAGTAAATCTCAGGGCAATGAATATTTTAGCATGGGAAGTCTGTTCAATACATGATCACCCTGTGAACGGCTTCCTGTACACGCCACTGCCTCATGCACAGATTCAGCGAGGAGGCTTATTAGATTTTCAGGTGGATGGCATTTTTATTGCTCTAATCTCTCATGAACCTTTTTCATAAATCCTTTTATATGACTTTATTTTTAGGTTTTATTACTCGTCATATCATGCATGGAAGAAATAAATAGGTACTCAAAACAGATGATAAAAAATGGTGGGTTTTTTTTTTGCTCAGACTTTAAAAATCTCAGACAAACACTAATGTTTCTGAGTTACAAATGTCTTTAACAGTGGGATTGTAATTGCCCAGTCTTGATTTAAAGCGAGTATCTGTTTTTGTGTCTGTGCTCCACTTCTACACAAAAGTTGTTCTTTGGCCTTTTGCATTTCAAATTCCTTTCAGTTTGTCGATTCTCGGGTGATGAGGGCCACACTTGACATAGCCTGCCTCTGAAGCTCGCAGCTCTAAATGCTTTTGTGACTGACACACGGCAAGGGATCAATGGATTAGTTTCCATGAGATGGGTGTTCTTGGGAGCAGTAAACGTGCCTGCACATGCTAAGAGTGGGATTACGGTGAAGCAGACAGGAGCTCTCCGGTCCGATGGGCGCCCGTCGCCTCATCTCGAGGCTCAAGATGGTGACAAATGGAGAAGGCTGCCAGCAAAGTGCACTCACATCTTCAACTCAATCATACTGAGTCAACACAGGAACTCACACTGTCAGTCAGGTTTGCTCATTTATGCAAATAGAAACCAATTGGCAAAAACCAGCTTACAAAGACCATTACTTGACTGTTTTTACTTCAAAGTCCCATGAACACCCAATACATTACATTTGTATTATAAAGGTTGAATCCCATTTAATTCCTTGCCTCTCCATCAAGGGGCAAGGGGTGTCTCAATAATTTTCTGTGATGTGGATGTGGTAGGACTACCTGTACCTACAAATGAAGATTTTTCAGCAGCATATACTTCCCACTAGGAGACCTTGAGGCAGACCCAAAACCTGTTGGAAGGACTGTTAATCATCTTTGGCCTTGGAATATCCCAGGAGGAGCTGGAGAGTGTTGCTGGGAAGTATAATGTTTGGGTTTCCCTCCTAGACCTGATACCTCTATGACCTGACCATTGATAAGCAGAAGAAAATGGATAGACGGATGAATAGCTAAAATTGTGTATTTTTTCAATATTTTCCTATCACTACAACCATTTTAAAGCATAGATTGATGTATTGTGTTTGGTATCATTGCCAGTATTTATCAATCATTTCGAAACTCCAAAAACCCCACATCTGGACAGCACTGGGTCTAAAGAAATTTTCTTCAAGGAGAGGATAACAAATACTGTATTGTATTGCGTTGCAATAAAAAAACACAGTGACCACTACATACAGTATTGGCTTCCTAAATGGCTGCCCTTTTCTGTAATAAATTATTAATCTACTATCGCATGTGATTTCAAATGAAGGAAAAAGGGGTCACTTCAAAGCTTGGGGATAACTTAAGGTTTCTAAGTGGGTTCTCATGATTCCATTCAGCTTTTCTGATTTTTTGATGGAGGATCAGGCTCATTCCTACCAGCTGTTTTTTACATCAAACCAAAGCATTGAGTTTGAGAAATAAGATGGATGAATACGTTTGGCAACATGTTCATGATTTTGTCAGAATACACAAATTAATCCATTACCCAATATTGTCGTAGATGGACATATTTTATCCAAGCTGTTGGTCGGGTTTGTCTCTGACAGAGTCTTAGAGTAGTGTTTCACTATGAAAGATATTTATAGAACAGGGAGGTGCGGTTGCTGTCTGTTCCAGGGAAACCCTGAGCCATGAAAATGATGTATGGCTTTAATGAACATATTGCATAAAAGCAATACCAGCAGGAAAATGAGGCGAAAATAACATTAGGCAAATTTAATCTTTGACGCAAATGCAAACAGAAGGTTTAGCGCAAACATACATGCATGATTTTATGCATGAAATTCCAATGCAAGCTCATTTAGGCAACAATTTACATACGCAAATCTCACTACACCTGTGTATTGGCCTCTTCAAGCACTAGAACAGTCCCATTTGAGATTCCTGCGTTCAGTTTGATCACAGCAGCTGGGAAAACACCGGTGACAGCGGATGTAAGCAGTGCACAGTCTTCCCCCCCTACTTTGCATGTCATCAAAGCGGTGGTCGGGACTTCCGATTCCCCTGTCTCCTTACCAGAGTATGAATAATGCAGTAGTGCGGGGTTGCCTGCCTGACAGAACAACTTGATAAAAACAGCTGGGTAATACTGCAGAAAACGTCACTACACTGAAACAAGACTGAGGCAGCTAAATATAAGTATGATCAAATTCCCTGTAGTTTCTTTTTATTCAAGAAAGAAAAGAAAATAGAGTCTTTTAACCCTGCTAATCTAAACAAGAAGCAGTATGTTTTGTTAGTCGTTTTATTTTTTCTCACTTTTCTATCTTTTATTAATAGTCTCTCATCTGCTGGTTTCTTTGCCACACAATAAAAAGACAGAAACACCCAAACAACAATGTTAATACTTGTTCTAAGAACATCAGCTAAAATCAAAAGCCCTCTTTGCATACAACCAAATTTCTCAAAGGGAGTCTCGATTTTGGTTTTATATTGCAAATTATTATTATTATTTCTTTGCCATCTGGTCATATATAAAGCTTTAATAGATTCTCTGATTTTCTCAATTAGATGCTATTTTTCAGTATATCATTCTTGGTGAACATTATCTGATTATCTGATTATTTTATTCTTATTTTTTTTTTGGAGTTTATGTAATTCTGTCACTGTGGTTTATGCTCATTAAGCCTTGAGATAAAAAAGTGTCACTTGTTGAATAAATTATACATTGTGATGTAGGAAACACCAGCAAGTTTCTCTGCAAACATCCAAGTAAGCGGCAATTTGGTGTAAATATGGTAGTGTTTGTTGCTCTTATTACTTAATAAATTTGGCCTCATTTTGATCTTAAATGCTCTTCAGTGTTCACCTTCATTTATTAAAAGAGAACAAGTAAAGTGACCTCCATTGTTCAGGTTCTAAATCAATCTAAATAATAATAATAAAACTTTATAATAATCTTTTATTTGTGATGTTATTTGTTGGCAAACAACTCAAATTGCATGACAGAAATGCACTAATAAATGAAGATCTATATGTAAATAACAGGTGCTATTTTTTTGTTTTTGAGGTGGTGCATTTTTTTCTGTCAATTTTCACAATTTTTTTTAGATACTCACACATCCTACTATTTTAGATGCAGGTGTGTTAGAAAGTGCCACATCAGTTTAAAACTGACGTTCCCATATGCTGATTTTGCTCAGTTGGCCATTACAGTTTTACTGATCATACTGTTGCTGAAGTGTTGTTTTTATTAAGTGTTTAAGTGATGGATAGAGTCAGCCTTCTTGGGAAAAGAGGAGAGTTGTTACATAGCTGCTTTACAAGAACTGATATAAAACAAATTAAACATATTATTTTTGTTCTGCAACTAAATATTACAGCTCTGATATTAAACTTTTAATTTTAACAGTAAATTAAGTTTCAGCCACAAGACAA
>JAOXNZ010000092.1:7408669-7420265 GCA_028566095.1 Kryptolebias brasiliensis
ACCACGAGCCAGGACAAGACCCTGCTGAACCTGGTCCGACAGCAGCAGCTCAAACAGTAAAATTAAAATTAAAGTTTCAGTGCCAATAATTAGACCACATAGTTACAGAGTGACAAGTGGGACTAATCGTGTTTATTTATACTTTTGACATAAAGTGATTTCCCCCCCTCTTTTCTGCTTAAGTGTGGGTGGCAAGTGTAAAGTTGGAAATGTCTAGAAAGGAATTTGAAAGATCTCAAACTTATTTGAAACCTGTCACTCTTCTGTGAAGAAAATCATTTACAAGCAATAAAGATTTCAAAAGACTGCCAGCACTCTGTGTCCCAGCAAAAAGAAACTTTGATGCAAAAATAAGCTTCCAAAAACTGCAGAATGTTTTTAAAGGATCTGTAAGTCTCTTATAACTGTTGCTGTCAGAGTGAATATGCCTACACTGAGAGGAAAAAAAAGACAGCAAAACTCTGGGTGAGGAAAAACTCTTCTTAGTCCCAGAATTTTGAGCAAAATCACAGCTTGCAAACAAAAATACAAGCAAAGAGAGGGCACTTATTATATGCACCAGACAGATCAAATAAATAAATAGATCTTTGTCCAATGTAATAGCACAGACCACAAACTATCCATTCATCTCCTTCTGCTTATCTGTGGTCGGGTTGTGGACCACAATTACCACAAATTATACATATAAAACCATTGATTAAACTCTGTATTGTGGATCATATCAAACAGTGCTGTCTGCATGCTGAAGTTGAGCTAGAAACAAACATTTATTAGCATGAAAAGATTTAGCATATGGGAGAATTCACAAAACAATAACTCAGAAACAACGAATGGAGGTCTACATGAACTGATGTGGGTTGGTTTGCAAAAAGTTCCATTAAAAAAAAAAAGTCTAAGCATGACTGTAAGGTATGAGAGACTTTGCCCCTAAAACGGTCAGTTTTAAGATTAACAACCAAGAGTGTGATTACTTTTTTCACAGAAATGTATTCATTCAATAACATTTTGGAGTCGCTTACTTGTACTATATCTATCTTTTGAACCAGTTTTAATGATTATTGAAAGGTTTATTTGTTGTGTTTATTTGTATGTAAATAGCACAGAACATATCAAACCTACAGTGTTAAGTTTGATCGTCAGATGATTTTTTTAACCACAAAGACACTTTTACTCAATAGATGTTTCTCGATTATCATTAAATAAAAGCAACAAATCTTATTTACTTTATGAATAAAAGATGACAAGGATGTTTAACACACTTACTGTATACTGTCACATTTCATCTTCTTTTTTTTTCAAAACATTGGTGGGATTATTGACGGCATTCATATTTGTTTCAAATTCCAATGCTAAACTTCAGCTTCTTATTTACAACTGAGTTAGGCCCTGAGTTAGGCCATGAAGGCCTTTACAGAATCCGAAACCAACAAAACAACCAAGCTCCTAATCTATCAACTTGTATCAGTAAAACATTTTATTCATTTTATTAGATATGGTATGCAGAGTACTCTTTTCCAAACCTATTCATGCCTTCCATTTAATCACCACATGTGATTGAATCAGTGATTGGTTAGTTAGTTCTTTCCTGTTTGGTTCCTTGTTTTTTTCATCTGTGTGGCAGTAAGTTTCTATATCTTTTTATTTGGGGCCAATTGTGTTTGTTTTCCACATTTAGATTTCTTAGTTTCTTGATTTAAGTGTATTTTTCAGTATGCTTTGTCTGTTATCATTGCTGCCAATATATTTTCAATTAGTGGTCCATCAATTTTCCATTCCCTGCCGCTTACACCTGTAATTAATCTGCAATTACTCAGCTGCTCTTACTCAACAAACAACTCCACCAGTATATATAGTATATGTAGATGTGTATAGCATATATTGTATAACTCCTAAAGTATTTGTGCTGAGTCACTTTTCAGATCCTCACCATTCTCCACCTTGGCCTGTCTGAATGTTTTTTTTTCCTTTTTCCCTTGTTTGATTTCTACCTGTTCTTTTTGGTATTCATTTATTATTAAGTCCTAGGAGTCATCTGCCTGCTGTGTATTTGTCCATCATTTTGGGTCCAAGTGGTTCAAAATGTCAAAATCAGCATTCTAATAACTTCTACGCTCCCTAGCCTTGAGTTCATGTGATTGTAGTGGAAATAATTTTATAACCCTGATTAATTATAGTTGTACACTGGTTATCAGGTTCAGTTTTGGCAATGGTTATATAGTGCTCTGGCTGACCTTGTCTCTGAATCTGCCACTGAATCCCAGTCAGTCTTAATTGGCACCAAAATGACAAACAATAGTCCAGAAACAGCGGTCACTGCAGACCACTACAGCAGGATAATCCCGGAGCCAAAAACTGAAAGGAAGAACTTCTCAAATTAGAGCTAGAGTTCTGACTCATTAATATCTAGATGTGTCCATAGGCTTTATACAAAACAAAACAAACTGAACAAAAACACCAGAGCGAAACTAATTTAACTATTTTCTATCTTGGAGAATAACTGAGCTGACACCAAGGGGCAGGTAAAAAAAAAAAAAGAAAGAAAGACAGCTTGGGTAATAGATGGCATGTCTGAAGTAAACAGATGAACTATAATAAGGCATTAGTGCATCTCAGACTGTGAATAATGGCACAGTTTTAGCGGTGAAAGTCCAAATTTACAGAAAATTTTAATTTCATTGAATTTACTTTTTTGCATAATTTGGCATCTAGACAAGAAAACTGAACTGAAACCTATCATATGTGCAAACAACATAGAGTACATGCCTTCATCATCTTGGCTGCTGCCTTGTTAGCTGTACAAGTAAGACTGTCTGTCTGTGCTGGCTCCGGCATTGTTGTCTGAGACACCTAAAGCCATTGTTAATGTCACTGGAACAAGTTAAATTGCTCCTGTGAGGATAGCCTAAAGGGAACATGGAACAATTTATTTGAAAACCGAAATGGCAGCAAAGGGGGTGAAAAAACAGTCAATAACAAGCAGGAGGAACATTTCTGAAAGACTGTTTCTGTAAAACGAATCTCAGTTTTTCCAGAGTATGTTTTAGAAGAGTCCTTTTTGTGACACACATTAAAAAAATAATGTATTGACTAATGTGTTTTTAGCTGCATGTTATAACTCCTTCTTTGACAATTTTATGAACTGGGTGTCCCTTCAACATCTTTCAAAACTAAAGTGGGTAAATACTGATTGAGAACATCAGCATTTGGGGGAGCTTGAATTAGACTTTCAACCAGTGTCTCAAGATAAGGAGGACCCAAACGCATGCTTGATTGATAGACCCCAGTCCTGTATTATAAATGAGCAGCAACTTACAAATTGTTTCTCCAGGTTAGATAAATGATGATAAATCAGAAGTCAAATGACCAGGAAATTCATGGAGTGACAGAAATAGATAAGATATATATAGACTTTATTGTCTGTCCAAAAGGTGACAGAAATTCCTCTTTGACAGCACTCTAATAAACACAATACAAAAAATACACTAAGAACTCACAAATTTACTTAAACATACACTTAAAAATAAAAAATAATTTGAAAGAAGGTATTGTTAAAGCGGTTTATATAAATACACAATGAATTGGGAACCAACTGAGAAAACAGAGAAAATCAGTAATCAGCAGAATGTAACTCAAGCGTGAGCAATAAATAAGCGTGGCAAGAATCAACTGAAAGATACAAAACAAGCATGAAACAGAAACAGAACAAGGGGAACTAACAAAAAAACAACTAAACCCAGAACAAGCGTGACAAAACAAAACCAAGAGAGTACTAATTAGTGAGGAATAATATTGCCCTAAATCAGAACAACCTGGACCATGACAACTGAATTAAATTACTTTTAAATGCCAGTCACTATTAAAATTCTGTCTTCAGATATTGTTTTATTAGATTAAGCTAACAACCCACCCTCCCCTTGATAGCTTTGAAAGAACATCATGGATCTGAAAGAAAAAATAAAAAAAAATAAAAATAACAATAGGAATGCTTCTCAGTACATTTTGATTTTAAATGAGCAGGGGACTACCCAGTTGAAACATGTTGGACTAAAAGGAGTGTCCTTGTAATTTACCAGTGACTCTAATAAATCCTAAGTAAGCAATCATATGTGACAAACTGGAAGTGAGGACAAAATGTTTAATAACAAGTAAAAGAAACGTGTATGGTGGAGGGACTTCAATGCAGGTTCAAGATCGTTGCAATACTTTTAATGACAAAACTAACCCAAACAGAACTGACAAAACAGCGAAATGCATGGATATAAACGAGTAGCGTGACAGGCAGGATAATCAAAAATTTGGAAATGGACTGGGAAAACCAGAGTTCATATACACTGGGAGAGGTGATTAATGAGCAGACAGGTGTGCTGATTACAACATGAAGCAGGTAGTAAAATTAGAAAACAATGGTACTGAGGACATCTAGAGATTATGAAAAGAACTACAAGAACTCTACTCTGACTAACCAAAAACTACCCAATCCTGCAACTAAAGCACAAGAAAGCTAAACTGAGAGTCATTTAACACTCAGATCATGTCAGGAAAGCTGACGGTAATTGAGAAAAATGTGAAAATAGCAAAATGTTAACATTTCCAGGTCCTCAACCTACAACTATTAGCCAGTAAAATAAGATAAATCTAATTTTCATTATTTTTAGTTAGGGAAAATTTTGCTAATGCTGAAGTCTGAAGCAGAAGAGATGAAAAACACCATCAAAGCCACAATGTCATTACAATTTGATGATAGAAACTGTGGTCAGAAATACTTTTAAATTTTAGCTTTATAATAATGATGCAGACAGCACATGGCCCTTTCAAAATTTACTATGCACTGTTTATTTTGCAGTCACATAATTTTTCTTAAGTGGATGAATGGAAGGCAGCTGGGTCTCATATCCCTCTAGCTTATAAAATGTTTCAAAGATATTCACATTTGAGTGTTGATGAAATTACGCACATCATGGACCAACTAGCCCATCCTGTGGGTCATTTTGGTCACCGTCTTCTTCTGACCTAATACATTTGAAGTATTTTGTCTTTTTGTTATGCATTTTATTGAATTTTGTAAGACTGTTAACCTCTGAATGTTAAAATATTCAGTATAGAAAGAGAATGACATTGTTCTGCATGTTTGGTATGCTGAAATGCAAAGTGCTAATATGCCTTAATTTACATAATTTCTCATTGGAATTAAGCTTCTGAGGATAACAAATATCTAAACCCCAAAAACATTGTAATTAATTGTCAAATCAGTCAAAAGGAAATGTCATACATTTATAAGGTAATTTCCTGGGATATTAGCACTTTTCTGTGATCTTCATGTTCTTTCGTCATATTCTAGGTGTAAAGAAATGAACATACCTGAAATATTAATCACAGCAGCCAGATACCAGAATAACTGAACAGGTTGAGACCTCAGACGTCTCTTTCATGACATTCTGAAACTATTAAGGCAAGTGTGCCTTCGCTATCAGACTTCAATGAAAACTAAGAGACGTGGGAGTAAGACTTCTACTCTGCTTGATCTCCAACTTTATTGAAGTTTGAAGTATAACTGATCAAAGAACCTGACGACTGTGTGTGAGAATAGCCACATATACACGTCCACCTACTGAAAACAAAAAAAAAAGAAGAAAAGAAATAATCACTAATAGTTTTTCAGTTTCTGTGTGTTACCTTGCGAAGCACTGCTGACAGATGCCACTTTTGTATCCTGACAAATCTGAAAATGCTGTAGGAGCACAACATGAGATACCAGTGGGATTTCAAAGATGAGCATAGCTTGGAAAGGTACGACGCAGGCTGAGCAGATCCACACCTAAGCTTACTGTGGGCTCGCTAATAGGCTTCAGCATCCTGCTGCTTGCTGCTTGCTCTGTGGTGCTTGGATGTCAAAGAGCATTTCTGCTCCCTTTCATATGCTGTGTAATTAGCCATCAGTAGGCACGCGTGGCGACTTGGAGCAGACAAATCTGAGTAAGAGATCTGTGGGGCTTTGCTTTGGCAAACATCTGGGCAAATTTGCAAGACATGAATCTGTAATGAGCATGTTGGTGTATGCATGAAACTATGTCCTACAGTCTTCAAATTTTGGTGCAATGTTTTAGAAATGGTCAAAATAAGTTACATTTTTCTTATTATAATAATCAAAAATATGAACATCAAAGATTTATTTTTTAAAATTTGTTATTATCACAAACCACTGAAAGCGAAAGGGGCATAATGTTTTGGCCTGCAAATGAACGTCCATTCTCTTCACGTCCCTTTTAGATTTCTGATTTGAGTCATCCTTAATCTTTACTGCTTAATGAGGCATGAACTAGTTTCTTAATTAGAGGCAACACTTGAAAAGAAACATAGCAGGTTAACATCTCCTTGTACAGCAGCCTGTACAAACACAGCCACCCTACATCGCTGAATACATGCATCCACTCATACATTCTCACATTGTCCCCAATAAATCTCCACTGCTCGATTATGTTCACAAATGCCAACATACCTCACAGCCTAGTTTTGTCCCATAAATCATCTTCTTCCTGTACATCAGGTCTTAAGGATGAGCAGAGTAAGCCCACAGGGCAATAGAGGACTGGGGTGGAGGGCTGTTTGTGTGAGGGGGTTAAAGAAAGGAAGATGGAGAGTTGAAGGAAAGACGTTTAGCCGAGCTGCAGTTGCACATGCTATCTTGCAGTCATTTTTCTCAATCTGGCCTGCCACACAGAGGGATGTTCTAAGCAAGATTAATCTCTGCTTTCGGATGCAGGTGACTACTGTGACATTTGTCATGTGACGGAAATAGAAGAAGCTGTACTAAAACTCACACCGGCTATCTGGAAGGCTGTAAAGCAAAGGGAGAAAAAAAAAAGTTCAATCTTCTCTCCTCTGCTGAAAGAGCTCAAATGATCAACAGGTGGCCTTAACTCTCCTTTATTGAATTGGCAGGCTTTCCTGTCTAGATTTGATCCTCAATCAAATGGCATTTGCCGGCAATATTCCAAAAGGGGGGGGAAACTAACGCTGCACCTTTATAATAGAAGCCTTCAACTAATGCTTGGATAAATGTGCATGCATTGAAAGTCTAATATCTCCTAATGAGGACACTTCAGTTGTTTGTGTCCAACATTGCAGCAAATCTTAACAGGCATATACTCTATTAAGGGATATGTTAATTAGGATTTGCATTGTGGGCGAGTCTCTGGCTCGCTGCAAACAATTAGGGTGCATTTCAGCATGAGACAAGTTCACGCTCAGGAATAATGAGCACGTCAGCTAAAAAGTGGCCAGCAGCCCACATCCTGATTAGCAGGAGGAGCCGCTGACAGACCCACTAACGCTCTGAGAGAGCCATTTATATCACATCCGCTGGTGACTCTGGCCTCACACTGTAGACAAGTAAACAAGGCATTTTCATTAAACATCTAATAACAAGGAGAGCTACTTTTGAATTTTAATGTTATAATATCACGCCTTATTACTATGGTGGAATTCAGTTTTTTGAAACTTGCGTTTTTGAATTAGCTGCCTTTATGTTTGAAGTGACTGATGCTTGTTAAAGCTTCCAATTATTTTTTAAATGATCTTGTTGTTATTTTGGAAACAGCAACAAAAACAACATGACAGCATATTATCAGGCATAAACTAAATATTTTTTATAGGCAACTGTCAAAAGATGTTTACGTGGTCATGTTGTCAAAACTTGGACTTGTTGGATTTAAATAAAAAACGCTCTGATCATTTGCAGATTATTTAGCCCTAATGAATATAAAATAATTGCATGATAAATTTTAACTGAGAACTGTTATTGTTAAAATACATGAATTTGGCAGGAAATATTTACAGTAATTAAAGCAGAAAAAAAACACTGAAATAGATTTGTAACATTATAGTTACACTCAAACAACACTGCTGTACAAACAGTCTAAAACTGAATAACTACATGGCCTTTTATGAAAACCTCTTGTCTATGAGCATAATTGCTACATCAAGAGCTAAAACTTTACCTTAAAGCTCTAATATGTAAATATCCACTACTTTATTTAGGTTTGCTGAATGAAAAAGTACAATTTCTTTTTGGAAATTATGGAATTCATCCCTAAGAGTAAGAAAACAACTATAGGATCATTTGATTGGTATTAAAGTTCAGTTTTACGTGGTTGTGCATTAGTAACTGTGAGGCTGCCAATGATGCTGAGTGTTTTAAAGGACTCAGGGAAGGCTTTGCCTACTTCAGCAAGACATTTTAAGCCACAATTCATGAGTGGGGCCCAGGAATCAATGCAACACATTATTATTATATTTGTATCATTTTCATTTCATCAATATCCAATTTGTTTCTTTTCTTGTGTCTTTCTCCGTGTTTAAAAACAAGTCTAATGTGACGAAAGCACATCCAGACTGATGGGTAAGAAGGTTTGTTTAAATAGTGCTTAAAAGGTAATTCTGCACTAAATTTTGGGAGAAGAAGAACACTATATTTTCTAATGTTTAAAGTATAAACAATTCGACCTCCCATACAGTGAGGCTCAGTGTTCTGATGTTCTTCGGACTGCTTTTTGTTTGAATCCTCTCCCACTGGAGTCAAAGCTTTAAACAAAGCCAGTTTCTGAACATTGCAAAGTCTAAAGCTGTTATGCTGCAGCATACAAAAGATGAGGCAACTTTTGCTTATTTATAAACCATTATCTACGTTAGTAACTATAATTTCTGTGTGGTTTCTTGGTTAACAGACTTTTCACCCCACACAGCCATTTCCTCTAAGCTTTTTTTTTTTCTTCTTTGATTTCAGTTTTCTGACAGTTATTTTGCACTCATTCAAAATTTTGGTGACATCTAAGTTGTTTTTTCCACGTTATGAGTCATCCTGGGTAAAAAAAAAAAAAAAAAAAGAAAAATCCTTGCATTACAAAACAATTAGATCAGAAATCTCCTGTAATGGAGCAGGGATTCAGAGCTCACTACCTACTGCTTCAGTGAGAAACTGAGTGGGTGGGGGTGTCTTGCAGGGAGGGGCGAAGGATCTGAGCAAGCAGAAGAGGAAGGAGGAGGGCAGGAAAAAAGAGAGTGACTCACATATAAACAGACACTTCAAATATATATGAGGGAAAAAAATCCTGTTAAGAATTAAATTTTCTTTTCTGTTTCTCGTATCACTTCCTGTTTATCAGATTAGCTTTGATGTTGTTTGTGTTATGAAAGACAAATAACGATGAAAAATCTAACCCACCCCGCTTCATTGGGTGGTTCAGTGTATCGCTTTCTTTTAGTTTTTTCATATTTTTTTCAAACACTCAACAGTCTTAGGCATCAAAGGGTATTAGATGTGAAGCACTGGTGTGTTCTAATCTAAATTTTGCTAATTCATTTCCCCCATGGATAGCCTAACAAAGCCTCTTAAAATCATTGACTGATAATGAAGCTCATTAGTGCAGCTTCGTATTCTGCTCGTTTCCCCCCTCTGCAGCTTACTTATTCTTGACAAGCAACACTAACAAGCAGCTGAGAATCTCATTGAGGATTTTCTTTTTCTTTTATTCAGGAAACATCACACTAAGCCTTATTATTTTTTGGGCACTGGAGCACGAGGATTAACATTGATTGTTGATCGTTTCACTTAATCAGAGGCATTACCATTCAACAATGTAATGTATTCAAAATTATACCACTACTATAAAGTACATATTTTTTTATTTTTTAACCAGTCAGTTTTATTGAGTAACCTCATAATTATTCATCACATGGTAAAAACATTTGACTGGATCTAAGGATAATGTGACAGCTTTCATCTCCACACTGGTGCCTTTACAGGGCCAATCTGCATCATTCATATGGATTTACTTTCACAACACCAGGAGAAGAAAAAAAACATTTTCTGACTCATCATGTATTAATCAATTAATCATTCATATGATGGCTGCTTGAACATTTAAATTACCACTTCTAATCTGTCAGTCCTCTTGTGATCATTACATGAAGTATAACAAGCATAGATTAAAATCATTAGAAGGCAGAAATCGTAACACTTTGACAGCAGCTCCAGTGCGTAACTTCAGTAGGAACTTTGAAAGTAGCAACATTGATTCTGAGCTCCACAAGTACTGTTTATGTGTTTGCTGGCAATTAATGAATTCCTGCAGCGTTCTGCACTAATGAATGTCAAAGTGCCAAAGTGCCACAAGTTCAGGTGGTGAGCAGGTGTAGAAACTAATGAAATTTCGACAACGACCCAAGCTAAATATCAAATTGTAAAACTTGTGGTGTTCTCTGGGCTGTGTTATCTCTTTGTTCGCAGTGTTTGTGGTAATATTGTTAAATAGAACTGCCAATTACATCTGCTTTATGTCCCCAATATCACATTTTCATTACACCGATGCAAGATGTAATATGGATCTCCTGTCAAGGCAGAGAGTTTAGCCCTCGAGATGCTCCATACCAAGAGTAGCATTATTTTGAATGGTCAATCACTCCACCATAATTGGATTTCTCCTTAGTTTTGGCCAACATTCTCTCCCAGTTTCAAACTGGGCATTTGTCTGTGATAATACTATAAAAACAGGCCTATGACAGCTGAAATTGAGTTTAAGCCTTTCTCATTTTTTAGTAAAATAAAAGGGCGATAACTGAATCAGTCCTACCATCTAATGTCATTTCTTCTCAGTGCTAAGATTATGTAATACCTTTATAATACAATAGTAGACATACCCAATAAGAGAGCACTAAGGGGGTCTTATTATTCTACTTCTTTGTCTTCTGTGCTGTTCTATTTTGTGAGACACTCACTTTTATAATTGTTTTTCTTTAACTTTCCTTTTTTCTCAATAATTTCAAACACTCAGATACACAAACTAAAAAAATGTCCTTTAATTGCTCTTTTTTGACACCAAATCTGTGATGTAGAAGGTGTGGAAGAAAGAAGAGGAAGATATGCAACTGAAAACCTATTTATAGTAGTTCTGTTGTGCTTTCCTGCAGAATGTGGGGGTGTGACAGGAGAGTTCAGTGTAACTTGCTTTTACTGATAAATTCGTATATAAGACTAGAATTTACTGAACTTTACTTTTCTTATCTAAAACTGAAGTAAAATAAATTGCTTTATGCTTTAGAAGTCAAATCAACAAGTTTTGACGTAGCAGTCAAACTCTGAAAATATAAAATATTTGTGTCACCAAGCTTGTTCCTTTAGCTAGTGACTAATCCTGTCCCTAAAACTTTTAAGATAGTTTGGGTTAACCTTTTGAAATAAATATGTAACATCTAAAAATCTTTTTTTGCAGGAAAAGTTTTAATTATGAATCATAGTTACATCCCAGGAGCCAACTTCTTAATCAAATATGTTGCCTGAGCAGGTCAAGCGTGTCATGCTGACTAATTAGAACCAAATATTTTTTTTAGTCCATATGTTAAAAAAACAAACCCTGCAGCTATTTTGATATCAGATACACTGTGCATACAACCCCCCAGCACCAGTCACTGACAAATTCTCATTCACATGCTAGCACTGGGGACAAATTGAGGTTCATATAAATATATTTGCAGCATATGTTTTGGACCCAAAAAGCTTTTTATGAACACAAATAAAGGAAGAACATTATTAAAAGTAGTA
>JAOXNZ010000092.1:7421335-7432867 GCA_028566095.1 Kryptolebias brasiliensis
AGACAGACTGTCATTGAGTAATAATGAGGAAATATGCTCCTTTATGCTTTATTGCTAAATATCCTTAAAAAAAACAAAAGTTATATATATAAGAGATTGAATGTTCAGTTTGTGTAGCTTTGATGCAAATAGGAGACCATTGCAGGAGCTTATAATTACTATTATATATATATTTTTTAATTATCGTGTTTTGTTTTGCAATAAAACATGATTTTCTTTTTGAGCAGAAAGCAGGAGCTTCTCTTGAAATCACTACATATCCTGTGTACTTTAGCAGGTGTCGCATGGAGATATTTTACTCCTTATGTAGGTCAAAGTCATGACCCCTCGCTAGACCTTCTCCTCGATGGCGACTTGCTGTGACGACTTGTGGCAGCGTCATCTGCTGCAGCTTATTTATCGCCCGGCATCAAAGAGAAAACGCCACGCCAGCTGCAAGTCCATCTACGACAAACACCCGCCCACGAGTTTGCACACATCAGAGCTCACACGTATACTCACACACAGTGAATCTAATCTTTAGGCTGAGAACGGCATTCATTAGTGAGACCCGTGGCGGGTTTCCCACTAATGCTGATTTTTGTGCCTCTGATACATTTCTACTGTTATTCTTTTTGACACTTCAGCCCTCTAATTGTGATCCCTCGAGGCAGAAAGAATGATATTAACCTGACAAACTCTATGGTTCTCTCTGCCAGTCAACCAGGTGAGATAATGGAGAGTAATGTGCAACTACCTTTGTAACTTATTGACTTTTGAATTAATGCTAATGAATCAGATTAAAAGTTTAAATGAGCTCCATATAAACTCGGAAGAAAAGTCGTGTTCTTCCTTGAAGATGCCAGACGTAAACCCGCAAAGGAGGCTGCTTTATCCAGTAACAGCCTGCTCAATGAGAACACTTTAGATATGTCTAAAAAAATTATTTGTGGAAGGCTGCACTTGTTGGATAATCGATAGCAATTACAGGCACTGTTGCCTCTCTCACCTGGTAAGTATTGGCGAAAATATTAAAGAAATTTAAGGGGTCTCAGCAGACTTTGCATTTATGAAGTCCATCTCCAACCGTTAATCTGGAGGAGCTGTTGCTGTTGTTGTGTGTTTGGGGAGTTTGAGAAAATCTAAAGTTGTTAGTAACATTGGTCACTTCGAGACAACAGATAAAAGAGTGAAGGAAGAAAATAAAATGAGGTTTCAAAGAGTTTCTCAGTGAACCCACAGCCTCACAAGATCTGGTGGTGAGGCTGAGTAAAACACAGCAGATGGCAATTAAAACAATAATGTGGGTTTAGAAAAGAGATTCATGTCGCTCACCAGATCGGGAATTTTCAAACCTTTCTTGAGACGCTTTACAATCAACAGAAAAATAAATAACAATTTAAAATCAGCAATGAAACTATCAACAGTTTTGGTAAACTAAGGCTAGCTACAATATTTACTATGCAGCTTTTCGATGATGATGATGGATAAACTGTAAGAATAAGATTCACAGTACATTTCTACTTTAAGGTATACATTTTAAAAATTGTGACTTAAGATAAATATGTTTTTCTATTAAATTAGCAGATGCCAGATTTTAAACTTATTATCAGAGGAATTGACTTTTAGGGAATGTGGTGGAGAAATGCTCCTTTTTTGTTGATGTTGTTGTAAAGTTTGTTTGACTAAGACATGTATTTATACCATTTATATAATTATCACATTATACAACAAAGCATTGTGTATTTACCATCTTGCATATTTTTATTCTGTTGGTGATTTACCAGTTGCTTTTACTTTGTGCTGACTAACTATCTAATGTTGGTGGTGTCAGGTTTTTCTTGTTGCAAAATAAAAATCTGCAAATAGTGTTGGTGGCCCTCCAGAAGTTAAAAGTTAAATTAATAAGCTCAAATGCACATAAAGTCCATTTCTCTAGCATGAAATACGTGGATTCATGGATTTATAATGTGTGGTTATGGATGAGCAGATTTTGCAAATCCCTGAAATAAACGACATTAGTAGTGGCAGTTTCATTTGTTCATTTAACCATTAAGATATCAGCTATTTATACACAACAAGAAATTACAGTTGAGGCTAAAGATGAAAAGTATACATCTTGCCTACATCATGATCTACATAAAGCAGCTTTAAACGATAATAAGAAAAATCACCCACTGCTCTTTGTGCACGTCCTACACTTCCAATTAAACACCAAGACCTTATATTTGTGTGGTTGGTGAGAAAGAAATTTATAGGACTGGTAAAACTTTTATCAAAGCATTGACAAATTTGCCCACACACAGACAGAAATAGGCTCCACGAGCATCGTCATAGAATGTGGGAATCCTTTCCTGCTGTTGCCAGAAATACAATAAATGAGAAAAAAAACAAAACTTTTTAATACACTGAATGAGTTTTTGCTTTGATTTTTAAAATGTTCACTCTTCTGAATAAAATCTGTTAGATGAATGAAATGTATTCCTTTATTTTCTAAGAGCTTTAGAAAACATGCTTTAAACAGGTAAAAGTTGTTACATGCAACTTCTGTCCTTCGCATCTTATATGCACTAAATATTGTGCATCAGCCTTGAATATAGCATGTCTGCCCTAAATGCAACTCTTTTTCAATGTAAATGTAAAATTTAATGTAAAAGAAATGTAAAATTTATTCTGATTTTGCTGCAGCACATTTATCTTCCTTTCTTTGGCCAAAAAGTAAAAAATGAACTTTGTAACAGATGGTGTATTAATACCAACTTATATTAAAATTTGCTTTAAGCTGCAAAAAAATCAATCTTGTGCCTTCCAGCTATAGCATTTAAGATGGATGAGTTTCTTTTCCAGGGCCAAGTAGAGGGTGTGCTGCTATTAGAAACAAAAGTTCAGATGGGCTTAGATGGTTATAAATGGAAACAACCACCAGAACAAGATCATCTTCGGAGGATGAGTCACACATCCCCCGGCCCATCCCCTGAGGCCTCGCTGGGCAGTGCTTTATTACCCGTGCCCTCCAGAAGTTGGGTGGGATCTAAAGAGCTGCTACAGACTGCACTTGTTGAGGCTTTGCTGTGCCTCGTGTCTCTGAAAGTGCTTCTCAATGGTAAACTTGCCCATAGCTTGTTTGCATAAGAGCCATTGTTATAAATAAACACTTCTGGTGGAGGTGGCTGTAACAGAAGCTGAGGTTGGTTCAGTGGGAAACGCAACAGGAAAAACAATGAGAGTGATTTATTCTGCAGGAAAAAATAAGCTCCAGGTATAAAATGCTAGACAGACAACCTGGCTGCTTGATTGGGTTATTTATATAAATTGTCTCCTAAATAAATCATCTGTTCAGATCAGTTTTTCATTGTGGTGAAAACAGTGTTCACTTCAAGGAGAAAACCTCTATTAAATTTATGTCACATGAAATAAAAGAAGAAATACCTTAGAGAGCGTTTGATGTGCCATGCAACACAAATTATTTTTCAATTTATAGCCAAACATCTAAAAATAAATACAAATGTTGAAAGAACAAATGGTGCATGAAAAAAGACACTGTAGCTGCTTGTTGAGCCATAGTGAGGTTCCTCATTTCAAATTTTAGGGATCAAAGATTTTATGATGTGGCTAGACAAGAAGTCTTGCAAAGTGGTTAATTTTTATTAAATCTTCTGGCTCTTTGGCTTAACTTTTAACTACTCTTCATCAGTAATTGGCAAAAACCAAAATGCTGTAGCAGGGTCTGGAACTTTCATGTATCACAAGAAGACTAAAAATACCTTTTTAACATACTACCATTATCTGAAACTTGACTATTGACACTTCAAGTGATGGTTTTTCATGTCTTATCTCTGACACAGAAAATATGATGGGTTTAGTCAAGAGTCTCAGTTAACAGGCTTTACATCATGCCATGACATGCTGAATTATGGCTGCTTAATGCATTGTCCATCAGTTGTGCATAAATTATTGTGACACATGGAGGTGAGCAGTAAGGATTCAGAGGAACAAATGCAAATCACAGAAAACGTACAAAAACAACTGTTATGGACACTAATACAGGAGACATATTTTTATATTTATTGGCGAGCTGTGGAAGTATGTACAACTCTGTTTAGCCTTAAGTAGCAGGGGAAAAAAGTAAAAAGAATATTTCTGCTACAGGTAAAAAAGAAACTAACACCCAACCTTGCTGCAGGTTCTTCTGTGCACATCTTAGTAAAATCCGTTGGTAACATGCATGACTCATAGACAAGTATTGTGATAACTGTGCTCATGACAGCTGCTTATAAAAGCTTTTACATTTTTTACTAAAGGCAAAAACTGATTATTGAATTCCAACTGAGTCCCATTTTTTAATTACCTGTGGGTGATTAGAAAGAGGATGCAATACTTGTAGAGGACACAGGACCTTATTTTCAGCCAAAGGCAAATTGATATTTGTCCCAACACCTCATATACATGCTTTGTCAAACTGTTTTGGTTTCACATGTCTTGAATGGGGAGGCACAGCGGCCCAGCAAGAACGTTGCAGGATCGCATCCCAGCCTGGGTGGAGTTTACATGTTCTCCCTGTGCACACGTGGGTTTACTCCAGGTACTCTGGTTTCCTCCCACAGACCAAAAACATTCATGTTAGGTTAATTGGTAACTCTTAAAATTGTCCCTAGGTGTGAGTGAGAGTGTGAATGGTTGTTTATCTCGTTTGTCTCTATGTGGCCCTGCAATGGACTTGCAACCTGTCCAGGGTGTCCCCTGCCTCTTGCACAGTGACTGCTGGAGATACGCACTGGCTCCCCGCGACCTGGAAGGGAAAAAGCGGGTAAAGAAAATGGATGGATGGATGGATGTCTTGAATGTTCAGTTTTCAATGTAGATACAGTATAAGTTTGATAGAACAAACTACAATGAAGTCTTGACAATTTAAAAACTTGTTACCATGGTAATTGGGGAAGAAACAAAGTAAAATGTCCTCTAACCCACAGTATGTCCTTTATTGCCAAATGGTGTGCATTTACACAAAAACTTTATTTTTTTCCAGTATATAACTCCCATTGTTTTATTGACTAAAGGATCTTGACTGCTCTGGGTGACTGCAAACTTTGGTATTTTTGTTGCAGTTTTTTCAAAATGTTAATTCAGACAGCCTACACAGTGAAAAAAATACTGATAAAACAGTACACTGTGTACTAAAATGTGATGCTAAGGGCGCCCAATGAGTTCTAAGTGTGAATATATTTGTTTAAATTTGGCTTAAGCTCCAAAAGTTTACTGATGTTTAAAACCTGTTTTACACCTGCAATGGGTCTACAATACACATCACTAATCCAATGGGTACTCTTAAAAAAAAAAAGAAAAAAGAGAAGACACTACAACACTTGATAAGAAGTTTATTCAAGTTGATCCCTCTTCACTTGTGCATTTTAAACCAAACCCTTAGAGTAGAAGTAACATGGAGCTTTTTGGACCAACAAAGGCCAGCCCTGATCTAATGATCCAATTCAAACAAATTTAACTCTGATTATCTGTTTGTTTATTGAATATGGACTGAAACGAGAAAAACATGTCTTCATCTTTATTGATGTCACTTGGGCATGGGGTACAGGGGGATGCATCAAATCCCACAGACTTCATGAGATTTGAACTTAGGCTGTGAAACTACTGCTTGATTCTAAGATATTAGTCTTATTTTTATTGAGTTACCCTATAGTTTGACATTTTTCTTTATATATGACACATATTGTGCCCTTTATTCATGTGTTTCCTGAGGTTCCAGTGAAACATGTTTTGTCCAAACTAGCACAGATTTTCAGTCACTGTCGCCTCTTATCCACAACTTCTTTAAAGACAGTTTGTTTTTTGTTTTTTTATTAAATGTCCCTTTTTACTACCCTACTGGGTCAAAATGAGTTAAAAATTTGTCTTACAAAAAAGGAAGGAATTTTGTTGTTAAGATTTAGTCATTTATATGCAAGTGCATGAGGCAATAAGTTTATCCCAGTGGTCTGACATTGTGGATTGCCCATAATTGACAATAATTGACTTTGTTTAGCCCATAACAGAAATGTACAAAAGTACTCTACTAAATAAAACTATTATAAAACCAAAAAGTCAGGCACTGAAAATCTGACATGTGATTCATACATCTTTGCCATCAGTAGTTATATATCTTATTTCTTAACATGAAAAAGCCATTGGAGCTGACCTAACATATTGGTGTGCAGATTATAACATGGTCTCCAAAGATACTGTTCTGTGAGGTTTTTAGGCTAAACGAACTGCATTGGACTTGTGATATAGCGCTTCCCATTATCGATCCAGCTGTGCAAAGAGGCTGCCAGTGCTGCTAACTATTTGACACTTCTTTGCTGAGGCTACCACCGAGCTAACACATCGCTCAGTCCAATTAGCTTTTTTTGCCCCTCTGCTGTCACATCCTGGCTCATGCTTACTGTAACAAAGGCTGCATGCTGCAATCAGACACAAGGGTAGACTCTGGGGGATAATGTCATGGTTTGGTTTTCATTTTGTCTTTTATTTTATTTTATTCCTCAAATATGTTCTTGTTTTACACTTCTGTCAGCTTTAGACTTTCACTTTGTGAAGTATTTTGGAATTATTTTTTTGTTCTTGTGTGATTCAGTTCTCTTTCTTGTGCACCAAACCTGCTGTCTTGTTAGTCTATTATTTTTAAACCTTCAAGTCAAGTCTTCAGTTGGTGTTTTTCATTTTTCTGCTTTGTTATTTTTCTGAATTCTTCCCATTTTCCTTCTCTCAGTCTAAGTCTGCCCTATAGACTGATGACCCCTGTCTAACTTTATTCAATAAATGTCACCTTTTGGACTTTTATCTGTTTTCATTGTACATCTGGTTAGTCACCCTAATACTACCATGAATGTCTTTCCTATCAAGGCTATATCCAAAGAGATGTGTTTTCTATAAAAAATAGATTTAATAACATTTGTTATAAATGAGAGCTATTTTGTATTCTTGCAACATAACTGTGAATTAATGTAGCTTGATACGAAATATATGACTCTACTGTATCACTGTTGGAGCAGACATTGCAAAATAATGTTCACAGTGATGTAGTATCAAGTGCATGAAATATTTTATGTATTTTAATAATATTGTGGTGCTTTTGTCTGCACAGCACTCTGGAGAAACTTTCATTAGTTTAAGAGATATTTTAAAAATAAATTTGACATAAATAAATAATTAAAAACTGTGAAGATTGTTTTGTTTTTTTTTACTGCAGAGCTGTGCTGCTGTAATTCATGATGAGTGTGATTTGGCATTTTTCTCTGAAATGAGCATAGCCTTCTGCATCTGAATGTCAGAATGTGTTACTTTAAAAGCATCTAAATATCAGTCAGCATTCATATTGGCTTCACATCCATGCAAATTGCACATGCCATTTGCACTAATACACCCTCAGACTATCTTAGATACCGTTGGTTTAACCAACAAAAGCAGAATGGTGGAAAGGCCATCTTACAATCAGAAGATCTGTGCTGTGTGTTGTATATGTATTGACATAAAGGTCTGATGACATAAATGCTTTTTTCACTCAGTCACTATTTTCTGTCAATTTATGTACAGTTTTATTGAAGAAAGTTTAAACTAGAGAATTTGAACATACAAAAGTTTTTTCTGGTATTTTATTTTTCCAATGTTTTCACTATCTTCGTTTAAAATACAATTTGAGCATGGACAAAGGAAGAAAACTTGCTAAGGGGAAAGAATAAAATCAGATAGTGTTGTGTGTTACAAATGAATCTCCTGGGGAAAGTTCACTGTGGACAATGTATTCTCTCAAATTTCCCTTTTTTCATGTTTCCATAAACAAATCTCTTCCTCGCTCTTTCTGGATTCAGTTTCAAGCCCATTTAAAAGCTAATTTAATTTAGAGGCATTTCCCATTTCCCAGCTTTCTGAAAGCTCATTTTATTCACAATTTCAGTAATGTTGTCTCACTGCCTATAAACAAACCATTTCGTAGCCACTGGGTTTTATACTGATGCCATTTATCAGACGGCATTTCAGATTTATTGCATCAGTGTGCACTCTCAGTAACCGTTCAGGAGTTTCATTCACCAAATGTCATTTCTTACTTTTAAATAAAAAAAATATAAATACAATGTCTATCTCTACTCATGGACTACACAAGAACTACTGAAGTTACTATGTTAAAAAAAACACATCATTTTCAAAGCTAACTTACAGGGTGCAGTTTGCTTTTGAAACACTGAAAATGTGATGTACATCCACAAGACAGTATATCGTTCCCCCTGCAAATTTTAAAAACATAAGGGATACTAGTTATCACATCTAAGTTTGCCCTCGGCTGTCTCTGTGTGCGTGAGCTGTTGTTTTGTTTGAGGTTTGTTGCATAGGAGGTGCGTCATGTTTCCACAACGCACGGGGGAACCAGCAAGAAAACAAGTAACAGCGACGCATCAATAAAACATGAGGCTGAAGTAATCTGGGACTAAAGGCGGAAGTTCAGAGTACATTCAGCAGCAGAAACAAGCTTCAGTGTAATTGGGTTGAGGTGAAGTTATATTTGGGGTGGTGGTAGAGATGAAAGGTGCAGTTTTAGTTATATAATAAAGAAAAAAAGAATAAAAACAAGACAAAGACGCTGGTTTTACAAAAGCTAAGTCCCCGGCCAAAGCATAACTTCCCTCTCTATTCCCAAATGCTCAAACCTAAGCAGACAGTGAAAACTGTAGGGGGTTATTATTGTGGTAACAGTTTTTTGGACTTTGAACCACCTTTCAAATGCATACTTTCTCGCTTGTTAAAGCTACTAATCACAACTTCCTTGACAGTTTCACAAAAAGCTAAGTCTCCAAGGCCCTATTTAGACTAGAACGATCTCTAGAGATATTAGTATTTTTTTTATGTTTATTGTGGCAAATCAACAGGAAAAAACATGTTTATATGGATATCACTGTGTTCATTGATTCTGCTGACATACTATCATTGTGTTGCTGTAATGTTTTTAAATTTTCACCCAAACTATCATCTGTGGTGAATCAGGTGTGCTTTCTCAGAGGAAGGAGGTTGTAAAATTAGATGTGTGTTGTGATTGGCGAACATGTTCACAGAAAAGCAGGGAGACTTGACCCTAAAACTGTCAAAAAACAGTAATTATTGTATATCTGGTAACACTGATGCCACGCTTTCAACAAGATGCGTATTCAGTCTGGAGCATGTAAACAGTTACGCCCTAAATGGTGAATACACGGACGTTTGTTTGGACCGACAGTAAGGTTGGGTTGCTGCTACATGTTGAAAAGGGTGAGCAGCACAAACAGCACTCTATCTGCCATTATCACTGTTGTTGGACTGCTCTTGCATGTGCATAACAGCTATCAACTGCAGCCGTCTGTGGTGTGCATGAGTAATTTCATATTTTGTGGCTTCCTTTGAAATAAAAATGGGAGTGTCCGAAAACCTCCACTCTGAGACCTGGGTTCAGAAAGCTTCAGTTTCAGAGGAAACGAGCGCTGTTTGTGTAAACGAACAGCTGAACCACAGCAGAAAATTTACTACTTCACTCAAAAACAGCGTTGTGTAAACGCCCCCTTATATGTAAGCATTTTACATATAGCTTCCATTTTGTTGAAACTGAATAAAATTTGCTTAATGGGATGTAAAGATCATGGGATATTATTTTATATACTTTTTTGCAGCTTTATCTCTGAACTGTATAAAGAGTTTAAGATTATAACAAAAGGGGTGAATAATTACTCCGTTTTCTTACATCTGTAGCATTGGACTTTTCAGTATTGGGTCTATTGCATAAAACAGCTTTGTTATAAAGCTACAAACTCAAAATCAAAATTTAAAAATCAAGTAAACAGGAGGAGTTTAAGCATCTTCCCTTATGGTACGTGGGCACATAGGCTTGGAGACAGGAAAATCAAGTACAATCTTCAGTACCTGATGTCAGAAAGTTAAGATTAAAATTTCAATTTCAATTGTTTACCTTGCAGCATCACCACAGGATGCTTGGGATAAAACACACCCTCAGGGCCCAATTTGAATTACAAATCTGCCTGGAAGCCTTTTTGTTTTATTCAAGAATCTGTTTTATTTCATACAGCAAGAACAAATACCTTTCCACTGTGATGGTAAAATATTTCTAAGCTGTTGTTCACTGTAGAAAGGGCAACCTAGATCCACAAACCAATATTAAAAACCCCTATCCAGCCAGCACTGAATGTAAATTATGTGAGCACAAGAACGCATGCACAAGCCATTTAATAACCATAACAGAAGAAGTAGGGAGAAGGTGTGCAACTCATGCATACCAAAAGATAAGTGCACACAGCAAATGCTATTTAGGGGCTTCCATTACATTTATAACAACACTAGAGGAAGTGTAAACCTTAAAAGCATGTGTTTCTGACTTTCTCTGATGTCACACTAACATTCATTATGAACATTTCTAGGCCCAAAACTGCCTTGAGGCTCCCGGGGGCTCAGAAACAGTACTTCATATGTTCTGTTTGTAGCAGGATGTTGCCAGAACCATGTTTTTCCTAATGGTAGAACGGGGTAACATGACACATTCAAGGCAGGCTTTTCACTTTGATAAAGACTGTTTAATTAATGTTTCAGTGGGAAAAAAGTGCAACGAAAGCTTACAGGAAGTTTAAAGAAAGAAATAAAATATGTAAAAATGATTTAAGAAGAACATTCTTACTGGTAAAACAGACAGAGAAGGAAAAACAACAAAAGACCAGTTATGAATGCTTAACCAGCCTTGTTGCTGGTTAAGCAAGCTCACCTGCTATGTGTTGTGCTTACTAAGGCTCTGTTAGCTGTTGCTCTGTGGCAACTATCAGGAAAACTTAATCATATGGATTGATGCTGGTTAAAAATTGAAAAGTTATGTAGATGTTCTTGACACTTTCGTTGCAGCAGGTTATGCACAACATCGATTATGCATAACATTATTTCTATGCAAATGCAGGTTTGCAACATATTTATAATACATAAGTACTCTATACAACTAACAGGAAATGCACAACAATAAAACCACAGCCTAAAATTTGATATGTTAGTAGCTGAGACTGACTGCCAACAGAGATTCTGAACGCTAAAAGATTGTACAAGAAATTTGTTTCAGATTTTGCTATTAACTATTTGGATGCAACTCTCTGTTAGCAAAATATCTTATCAATTACAGGACAACTTTTAATGAAACTTTCAGGAAATCATCCCTGGATGCACCTCTACAACTAATTCACTCTACAACCCATTTCAAGATGGTTGCCACAGTGAACCGACCTTAAAAAACACAAAAATGTCGATTTTACAAATAATGAGCTTCTTTCTAAGCAAGCTTTTGATACTGGAACATTACAGTATCATAGAAATATAAGAAATTAAAAGGGAATCTCAATAATTTAAGATAAATACTTTTCCAAGCATACTTTAGGGGTTTTTTGCCTCTAAACTGTGACCTTAAATCTTCTATTTCTACTACTTTTATATCTGTGACATAGCATTTATAACAGTGGAGGAAAGTTCAATGACAGCAGTGAAGATCAG
>JAOXNZ010000092.1:7443266-7455734 GCA_028566095.1 Kryptolebias brasiliensis
AGTATTTTACATAAAACTTTAATTTAAAAACAATTGTAATTGCACACACTAAAAAAATTTCCCCTAACTTTTAACAGTAATACTAATATGAATTAATTCCTTGAGGAAATGCATATCACCCGCCACCTTTTATGGCAGGGTTTGCAATATTGCAAAATCTATTAATGCTCAGAGTATACGTTGGAGATGACTCTCAGCTACTACCACATCAAACTTTAGTTGAAAAATTGGTTATATTAGGCTAAACTATGGCTATTTTTGTGTTGGCTAAGGTTGATTAGATGTGGTGATCATATTGAACTGCGGTGACACTAAAGGTTAACCAGTTAGAGGTTCACCCAATGATTGACCGATAACTGGTTTGTGATGTTTTGCTAACAGATAGCAAAGGTTGGCTTCAATAGTAAGTGACCACACCAAATTTGAGCTCAATATCTGTAAAAATTAATTGAGTTATAGTCATTTTTTGTGTTTTCTAAGGTTACTTGGCTGTGTCGGCCATCTTGAATTGAACAGACCCTAAACGTTACTCAATTGTACATCCAATCATGACAACACGCACACATGTCATTATCAGGTGAAATCATTATCACCCTTTTGCCTTCAGCAGCAGGCAACAACCAATTAATCAAAGCCAGATAAAGCTGAACACCACAGGAAGTTTAAGTTTGGTGTTTAACCAAGAATGACACAGTGAATTAAAGGGTTCAGGATTCTTTGAAAGCTTTTAAACTTTATTAGTTGCCATAAAGTAGGTAAGGTTGAAATAAGGTACCATTATCTTTTAGAATGGATTGAAAGCAAAAAACAAATTGTCAGACATGGGTAATTCAAAAGAACATCCATTTATCATTAAGGATGAGGAAAAATTCAGGAGAACCTGACTGAAAAACTGTTTGCAGCAGGTTCTTTAAGTGCCGATTGAAAGTTGAGGCATCAAATAGCAACCCTAAACCAGTCAACACAGATGGCCAATCCCCACAGAGATGCACTGGTGCACTTAAAGACACCAATGGAAAAGACTGGTCTCAGTCTCCCAACAGGCAAAATTAGCTAAAGGTAATCAGACTGTTTCCATGACCACAGTTGTAAACATTTATGCCATCTGGAGGGAAGTGTTTACGACTGTGTTTACTGCACAGCAGAAAATAAGAAGGAAAAAAAAGAAACACAGAACAGATGTAAATGTTGGACAACAGTCCACACAGGAGCAAACATTTTGTGCTAAAGTTGTTTTAAAGGACTAACTTTTTAAAAGTGGGTGTGGAAAAAATTGATGACTTTTTTTGTTGTAAAGTGTAAGTTATCTGTAATCTGACACTGTAGAAAAATTAATGATGCATCAAAATTGATGTTGAAGCAAGATTTCAGGCTGAAGTAGTTTTTAAAACGTGATATTTTTTAGAGTAGAAAAAAATATAAACATAATATTTTTGGGAAGCTGACATATTTAGTCATTTTGATTGGGATTGGATTTTAAAGGACCTTTTAAGGGGGAAATGTCTTAAAAGCAACTATACAAGGTTTTTTAAACTTTTAAGTCTTGTAACATTTACATCACAATGTAAATGACAAAAATACTGATTATTTTATTTTTACTCTGCTGAACCTAAATTGCAATTCTACTTCAAATTATGAAACCAGCATGAAACTGTGTCAGCTCACTGAAGACCACATTCTGTCAGGATCTGTCTCAGAAAGAATCAGAGTCATTGCCTCCATCCAGAGCACAGTGAAGATGAAAGCGTTGCGCTTTTTGAAAAAAAGAGCAGGACTGTCAAAAAATAAGAAGCTGTCGAACACTGATGTTAAAATTGGAACGAAAATGTCCCATGCATGCTGTCTGTCCAGTCTCAGTCTCTGTACTCCTCTTCAGGAAGGGCTGAGGTAACCTTTCACATACATACAAATACCAAAAAAATAATGTCAAAGACCGCGGCCGCTGTGAGAAAGGATATTTTCACAATGTGAAGACATCCAGTCATTGCTGCGGCATGCATAAATGCAAGTTCATCCATATTACTTTCCCCGAAAAAGGGCAGCACCATCAGACTTTTGAATTATCCCGTCGGAGAGTGATTTCATCTTCTATAGCACATATTTATTTCATCATGACCTGCGAGTTCATGTTTCACCCAACTGCTGATATCGCTGCACCCACAGCTAATATTTCGACCTGGGATTACCATTCGCAGCACACAAGCCCACCCCTAGTGAAGTGAGAGCCTGTAAATCCTGAAAAGAAGCGAGTCTTAGCAGCCATCTTTTGATTCAGAGGAGAGGACTCATCCAGCCATCATTCCTTCGTCTGTCTCTTTCTGATCCATCAAAGGGCATCAGAGCTGGATCTCTAAGACCCGCTGAATGTTCTCATTCCACAAAGGAGTGCCTGATTCAACCACTTTCCAACACTTCACTGGCACAGAATGAGCATGACAAATGTTGCTGGAGCTCATTTTACACTGATGAACTCAAGATGACTGCATCTCTGCTGCTTCCCAGATGTTGAGTAAGATGATGTCTGAAAATTGTGTTTCATCTTGTCTTTACTGGAAACAAGTGAGAATGAGCATGACCTCACATTTAACACACGCACACAACCCCCCCCCCCCACACACACACATATATATATATATATAATATGTCACTTCTCTTGTTTTCATTTACCTTTTTAAAATGCACTTTCAGGAGTAAAATTCTTCAAAAGATAAGTAAATCTATTGTAATTGTCCAGTTGTCACTAGTATGTCACTATGAGTGATGGTTTAATGAGATAAAATTACACCTTTATTTATATATAAAATTGACACAAATGGTAATACAATCACCTTGTTCCTAATACAGCTTTCAGTACTTGAAAATAAATGATTTTGCAACATATCATCTTTAATACCACACTGCAAAGTTCTAAAAATCCAAATAATGATTTGTTATGTTTATTGTTTTAAAACCAGCTCAGGTGCGGGAAACAATATGACCTAAACTCACTGATTAGTTAATTGCAGAAAGACCTAAGAAAAACAGTAAATATTTAAAATAAATGTAATTAATCATCTAACAACTTAGCTATCTGTTTATTCTGTAACAGGTACAGTAAACCTCTTGAAATATTGTTGATGTATAATGATTTATTTTATTTTAGCAGCTTTGGACCTCATTCCATTGTCAGAAACTATGATCTGTTGACAAAATCTTCACAAAGAAGTTTAGAAACCAACTTGTAAACCTATATACCTCACAGGCCATCTATATCTTCTGTTGGCAGCTTTGACAAATTACCAACTGTACTCCATCCAGATGTATGCAGACTGAATTATTTAGAATTGCCAAGTTAGCATTCACAGGACCAAGCAGGGAAAACCTCAACAAGAACTGATGCAGACAGAATTGTAGTCTGAATGATTATGTTTTGCAAAAGCCCAAATTAAAGTTCTTTAAATCTGAATATGCAAGTAAACTCTTTTTGGCAAAACTAGTGGAAATACTGCTCTGACCTGTCAGAAACATTTTTGTACTTTACTGTAATAACTTTAATGTCTAACATTTTTGACAGCACCAAATGCTCAAAGCTATAAATCCTACAAACCTCAATATGTTTACACTCCTATTTTACAACCATTTTAGGTTCCTCAAACTTCCTAAAAAGGGCAGGTGATTTGTTTATTATTTATTTATTAACCTTTATTTAACCAGGCAAGTCCCATTGAGATTCCAGATTTATTTTTCAAGGGAGGCCTGGGCCTTATTTCACATAAAAAAATAAATAAAAACCTAGGAACATACTAAAAGCTACCAAACTGCAGCTATAGACAAGTAATAAAAATTAAAAGGTTCTTGATCACATCTTCAATCTGAGAAAGTTAACCCAGCTGCAGTAAGGAGGCAGCTAACGCTCTCGCCTCACAGCAAGAAAGTTGCAGCTTCGCTTCCCGGCCTGGGGTCTTTCTTCGTGGAGTTTGCATGTTCTCCCCGTGCATGGATAAGTTTTCTCTAATTTCCTCCCGCAGACCAAACACATGGATGTTAAGTTAACTGGTAACTCTAAGTTGTTGCTGGGTGTGAGTGAGAGGGTGAATGGTTGTTTGTCTCCATGTGGTCCTGTGATGAACTTGGGACCAGTCCAGGATCTACTCCACCTCTCGCACAATGACTGTTGGAGATAGGCACCAGCCACCCGTGACCTGGAAAGGAAAAAGCAGGTAAAGGTAATGAATGGATGGACATTTGAATGAATTAAAGTCAACAAACCAACCGTGAACTTTTCATAGATCAAATCTGAATATTGTTCTCAATCTGCCTTCAGTGTCCCTCAGTGGTCAACAATAATAGATTTTGATGCCCATCTCTCTTACTTATGCTCAAACATTTACCAACACACAGTTACACATTTGGAAATATGTCAGAAATATGATCTACAGCTTCCTAAACTTCTTACTGGTTCCCACACAGACGTACAATCAGAATCTTTCATTAAAAAAGAGCAGAAACATTTGAAAAATTAATATATTTTCTCAGCAAAAATGAGCCAAGATAGCTTAGTATCTGAGTTTATGCATTAAAGAAAAATACACATTCTGGCGCATTGTGTTTTCAGATTTCATTGCAACAAATTTTACTTATGTCCATTTGGATGTTATTAAGCAGGTTAAAACTTTTCTCAATTAAATCCTTTTTCTAAATTAGATTGTTTTTCAGGGAGATGATGTCTGAACTTCTAACAATGAATGAACAGATTTATGCAAACATATTAAAGTTTATCTTCTTTTCTTTACTTTGAGGACAATTTAGAGGGTTGTGTCATCAAAAATGCATTGGCAGAATAAAAGTTTAAACACCTGCAAGCTGTTGCATACACAGCAGAACTATTCACTGTGAGACAATGGCTTGACATTATTCTGAGCAAATCGGGTGTTGTTGTGTCAAGAGGTACAGCAGCGTTTATTCAACCCATTATACTTTAATCTTTCTCGGTAATGATACACACAAATCCTTACGCAGCAAAGGGGGAAGCTGGACAGCTTTGCAATGACCTGACAAAGTGAAGTGAAAACTTTTTAAGTGCCGATCTTCCTAATGGCATTGTTCATTGGAGGAATGGCACCATCATGTTCTTTGACTCTGACCACAGACTTAATTAACAAGAGGAGGAAGCCACCTTTTTCCTAATGTCAGCCTAAAAACCTTTCCCCAGAAACCAATTACTGGGAAGTGAGTTTGCCTAATTCACTATGACATGTCTGGCTATGCTAAAACACAAGATGGCCAAGACAGAGTCGTGATGAGGGATCAGAGGTTCAGGCTGTAAAGAGATGAATCGTGCTTTTTTTTTTTCCTTCACCCCATCCTCATTTCTGTCATTGCGTGTTGACCTTAAGCTCTTACGCCGCTGACTTTAGTATTCTCCACCCAACCTACTCATCCATCTCACTTTTAAGGTCAGCTTCTATTTCCAGTCACTCTATCAAAAGATTTCGTGTTGCATTTCTAAAGGCAAGAACATCCAAGTATGGTCAAACACCAAGTAGTGTAAATTAGAAAAAATATATTTCCCTCAGATCACAAAAAGAATAATGTTTTTAAAACTTTTCATCATTAGGAAATGTTTTAAGACTAGTTTTAGTAGTTGTTTTTAAATCAAACATTATAGCAGTGATTATTTGAAAAGTTAATGTATATTTTATAAATGTGTTCTTCATTGATTAATTCTCAATATTTCACAGGTGAAAGGCCATCTTCTCATGTTTAAGACCATTAAAGTAGCCACATTTTTAAAAACTACACCTAAGACTGATCAACTGTAAAAAAGAGATCTGATAAATCACAACTTTTACAGAAACTGTCAGTTTTGTTGATATTCTGAATCTTTATCACATCTCAAATGTAAAAGAGAATAAATTCTGACAGCCCCAGCCAGGCGCTACAGTTTAATTCAGTCTCTCACTGAGCTTTTCTTTTATTTGTTTTTCATGTTACTGTTCTCTAGAAGCTCAGTCTAACATGTAATGATCCACCACAACACTTACAGTCACAAATGGAAACAGTTGTACTTTGAAGAAAGTTGGACAACAATCATATTTTTAGACTACATAAAAATATGACATGACAAATGTGTCTTCTATTATGACAATATAATAATAATGTTATATTTTGTGGCATTTTCCTAACAAAGTTACAAAGTGTATTACAAGATAAAATAAGGGAAATTTCAACTATTGTATGTTCACAGCAACACACATCAAATTTAACAAAGGCTTTCACAAAGTTGTAAAGTTGGTTTTGAATGCAGATAAGGATTTGATGAGCCAACTTTTTTCTGGATTATGTGTCTACTTGCAGTGCTTTGAACCAATTGAAAACTACAGTGGAAAGCTAGACTGAAACCTGCATAAAGTGCATGTGGACAAAAGTGTGCATAACTTGTTTAGGTCAGCAGAAATGGTTTTTATATTGTCTTGATCTAAGGTTAGAATCAAAACCCTAGTAGCTTGGAAAATATTATTTAATAGTTTGCCAAAACTAAATCTAACAAGACAAAAAATAATATGGGGAAGCAAAAAGAATGATCTTTCACTAGTTATTGTGAATCGGAAAACATTTTGAGACATTTTAGGTTTAATGTCAGAACTGTAAGCTCAGCAAGGTTTTATATGCATGTAGAGCTGAGTGCCATCGTAAAAATGTTCATGTAGACTGGAGTCCTAAAAAACTGTTCAAGTGGAAGCATGTGAATGAAGAAATAAACTGGGTCAAGGGCTAATCCTTGAGGTACACCAAAGTTCAACTGAGCTATGGAAGACAAATTTGTATAATATAGGGTGATGGTTCTCCACTGGTCTGGCTTTGGGACCCATCAGCACCCCTCAGTGATGAGCTGTGACCCAAATCGAGGAAAATTTTAAACTTTTCAAATGTATTGAATGAAAAGCTGATTGAACCTGAAATAATACAATAGAATTTGACAGTATGCCAACACAAAAAAACAGGTTTAATGATAAGCCAAAATGGCCAGCTAGTGGAGATGCTAGAGATTGAAATATTCCCTTTTAACTATCTGCAATCCAAATAAAACCAAAATGCTTCACTTTAGTAATTTCAGCCAACATCCTTTACAATGCTTTCACACACAAACATGAAATAAAGTCCAACTACTGAGAAGTAGTTTTCAAAAGACTCAAACTATGTTGCTTTAGCTGATCCTATCCTTTGAATATATAACAAAAAGATTTTAAAGTTATTGGTTAATTATTCAAGCATTACTATTTGGCGAACAAACACACACAGAATTGTGAAAGCCAACACAAATCAATTTATGACATCAAAGAGTGTGACTTTAACATCCCAGAAGCCTTCCCTTCATTGTAATGATGTTTACAACTGGAGATTGTAGCTTTTTCTTTAATTTTTCCAATTTTTTGACTAGTTGTTTGGTTATTGCTTAATTATTCTCATGTGTTTAAATTAAAAGGTTTCTACCCAGATAATTTCCATCATAAACCCATTTATAATTCTTGTTCACATGACATTACAAACACACTAAAATAGGCATTAGCAACAGTTTAAAGGTGGTCTCAGAGAAATGGCCTCTGGTTAGGGGAAATAAACAAGAAAGGAAAAATAGTATTTAGATATTGTAAGTTATCTTTAAAATACATTTTTTCAGATGTCTTCGTGGAGACGGAGTGTGACACAGCATTACTGCATTAGAAAGCCTTGTCATCTTCATAGAAAATAACAGAACTGAAACTGCAAGCCAAATATGTGTGAGAGTGTGTGTCTGTGTGACTTAACAGGCAGCATACACAACTGCCATCCATCACCCACACACTGTCAGCAGGGGAGCTAAAGAGTACACACATATGAACACAAAACACACAGCCTCAATGTGTGCTCCAGAAATGCTTGTGTAAGAGACAAATACACAAACACAAACAGTTAGGAGAAAAAGTTCCCATCTTTTCTCAACAAATATTCTTCCTCCCAGTCTCGGACCTATTCATTTTGGGATATACTTGAAATATTATTTGCCATTTTATTGACAATGATTTGTCATCACCAAAAAGAATTTAGCTCAGTCTGAATTTAAAAATAAGATAATTACAAAATACTGAGAAATATTGATTAGTTTAAGGGACAATCCTACAAATGAGGCATATATAAATCTGAATAATTTCCTTTCCAATCTGCTTCATTATGATCCTTTTTAAATCTTTAATTGGATGCACCCTGTCATCCTTTTTCCTGGAAGCCTCCTGGAAGGGATATCTTTCTAATTTTGTGGGTTTGTTGTGTACCACAAAACGTTTGAAGATGTCCTCAGAGATGCAAGACAGACGTAACTAAGTATACTGTCTGCTTTTCTAAATGTCTCTTAGTGTCTCAGTGCTCCATTGTTAGCACTTTGCGGCTCTAATTAGATTGAACTTAAATCTTTGTGGTCATTTTCTTAGAAGCAGACAGGCATGAAAACATCAAAGTTTTCCTGCACACTTTCACTCTGTGATAGAACATGTTGTGTTTAGACCCTATCACAAGGTCTGTTGCCTAGAGAGCAAATTGGAAAGATATATTTCCTAATCCATACTGACACAGCATTCCAGGTGGGACAGCAGGTGAATTATTAAAGATAGCAGCTGAGAGTGCAGGCGGACCCATCGTAACTCCTGTTATACAGGTCCTAAAGAGTTGGGAACCCAGGCCAAACAGGTGAGAGTAGAGTTTAATCTGGAACAGAAATGTGTTCTTAACTAGCAAACAAATTAATTTACCATGTTTTTTTTTTTTTTGTTTGTTTAAAATATTGTATGGCAAATTTAGACAAGCAATGACTAAAATCAGATATCCTATATTTTTGTGAAGATATTACAAGGAATTGAAACTTTGTGCTACACTATAAATCACGTTATATATTTTCATACCTCATAGATCAGATCCTAAGTTTCCCAATCCTCTTTTACGACTAATTTTTATCAATCATTGCCAAAAGGGGAAAAACAAGAATGTTTTTGCCCCTGTTTGTGTGCATGTGTTTGACTGTCACCAATATATCTCATCAATCACTGGACAAATTTTAATGAAACTTCCGCAAACCTCCACCAAGGCTACAGGGTCATAAAAAATTTGAGGAATCCAGATCATGATCTGGATCACAACCAAAGTGTAATCACTTTTTTTCTGACAACTGCAACATTTCTTGAAAATTTAATCAAAATTTGTTCATCAGATTTTAAGTAATTTTGCTAACAGACAGACAAACAAACCAGTGCTACTGAAAACATCACCTCCTTGACAGAGGTAACAACTGTAATCGTTGCATCTAACAGAATATAGCTTTGTATTAACATTCTTGGTCTTTCTCCTCACAGAAAGAGCACCTGTCAAGCAATGTTTTCCTTCTGACCAAACCCTCCATGTTCATGTAAAATTGTTCAACTTCACAACAGCTTAAAATAGTGTAAACTAAGTCTTGGTTAGAAGAACAGTGTTAGAAAAGAAAACAACATTTATTTGTACAACTTTATCTGTGATAAATACTTTTTATATGTGTTCTTGCTCAAAGCTAAGCAGGACAGCCTTGTCTCATTAGAGTTACGCCCACTCGCTGGCAACACCAGATCCTTTTTGAAAGTCCTAATTAAAGCCATAAAAAAATAATAATGAAGAGACAGCCATCTGTTTTGATGTTATAAATGTGTGGGGGGTTTTTTCAACCAGGACTTAATAAAGATCTGAAATCTTCCATTTCCTGTGCTAAAAACACAACCTGCGGCAAGCCTGAAGGAAAGGCGAAGGTGTGAAATAAGTGCAGCACTGGGAATGCTATCGGGCACCATGACACCTGTCAGAGCTACAGTCTGACTTTTAGCCTTGTACCGGCAACAGTCTTGTTTTAAATGAGCTCATTTGTGGCTACCTGTGTTCATGGGGGTGGACTGTCAAGAGGCCATGGTAGGTCATCAGAATACGACGGGTTTTCTTTTGCCTGAGCTACAATCAAGCTCTTTTTTCCCCTCCTGCACCTTCAAAGCTAAATGTTAGCATTTTGCTATACTGTTGCTGATGAACTGTCATGGACAGTTTTTTTGAAGAAAGAAACAAAAGGAAGTCTTAATGATGTAATTTTCTACTCTGCTTTCCTGGTGCTGATTTCAGCTGTGCGTACAGGTGAAGGGATGTTTGATATATTTGTAGCTCCTCTCTGTGCAATGTGTCAGCCCTGCTTAAGGCTTTTCTTGAAGCCCTCACCTCAAGCAAATCATCTCATCGCCTGAGGTGCCAACACTAAAGCCAAGGAGAGACGAAAATAGTAACCAACAGATCCAATCCAATCCACTGGTCATAGAGACTATTGTCTTCTGTCATTTCTTCAGACAATACCTTAAATGTGTTATTGAAATAAGGGGGTAGAATACTGAAGAAATCAATGTATAGTGTTTAACTACAGATGATAATGATAATAATAAGATTTTTTTCTCATGGGAGAGCGTGCTTTTAAATCTCTCATTCCCATTTGATGAGTTTTATTCATGCATAAAATTTATGAACTAGAAAACATAAAAACACCAAAGTATAAAACTTATTCATACTGTTTGGCACAGCTTTTTCTTTTCTTTACACATACTCTCTGTTGTAGCAATTTGAGATGACTATTGCTAATAAACAAGTCCATATGGTTTAAAGAGCAGCACCACAGGATAAAATGCTCAAGGAGGTGATGGTAAAAAAGGTTTAAAGCAGTAGTGCAAGTAAAACTGAAATGTTAGGTTTAAATAAGCTTCAATGTTATGATTAATTTCTTTGAGTTCAATGTCAAGGTATTCCAGTGTGGATTTAGTTGTACTTTGTTGAAGTCAAAATGTTTGCCACATTAAAAAAATATGTTTATCTGTAATGACTTGTGTGTTTTGCCTGTGTTTTTGTGCCAAGGGGACAGTAGACATGATTATACATTGGTGCCCCAGAAGGAGGAGATCCAGACTGTAGGACTGCCCAAACCATGTTAAATTATTGATTGATTGCTCCGTGTTCAAAATGTATCTCCCAGCTATCAACCTCTAACTCCTTTTTTTAATTATGACTTAAAAAAAACAACAGAAGTTCAGATCTTTTAAAATGGGATTCTGTGGAAAGGTTATTCCCAATAATATATTTAATAGCACTTTGAGTGACCTCAGTTTGGAGAAAAAAGTTTAATTCTGATCAGATTGACAAGCTAATGGCTAGTCTGAGAGGGGCCAAGACCAAATTGGATTGTTGACATCTCAGAACAACACCAATCTGAAGGTTTTCATAGCAGCACCCAATTTCTCAACAAACTGGTAAGATTTAACTCTTTTTCTCCAATCTGAGGTCACTTGAAAAGTTATCTACAAGTAAAAAGATATTATTATTTTTTTAAACCTGGACCCCTACTTCAAAAGATCTGAACTACCCTTTTAGGTAAAACAAGTTTCAACAGAGAATAAGTTTGAAAAGTTTATTTTAAAGCTGTTACTTTGCTTACACCTAAATGATAGTTTCCTGTAATTTTGCAGACATAAACCAGCAGAAAGACAAAACAGGTAGCGGTGAGGTTAAAAAACATCATTTGTTGAAGGTCAAGCTTTCTTGCCTCACAGGAGAGGCTTTGTCTGTGATTTCAATGGCAAAGTATTGACTTGACAACATGCGGTCTTCTATTCAGATGGAGACATGGATCATTTCTCTCTCAGGAGCCCTAAGTGGCCCTGGCCAAATGACAAGCAACAGCTTGGCTTATGAATAAACCCCAGTATGGTGCATGAGAAACTCTTCGATTACTTTATTTTGAACACGCAACACACGTTAACTTGCTTTCACTTTAACCTTATGAAACATTTTCTAAATTTTCTTCTAGAATATTTTTTTCCTTTGTCAAAAATCAATCCTGGAGCCACACATCTATATTTACCGACCACCACAAAACAATGCCATGCATGACACATAAAATATTAGCTGGCTTCTCTCACTGTTTAGTTAATATAGGTATGTGCTCTAGAGATACGTGTAATGTCAAAACACTTCAAAATGTCACGAAAGCCAGGTTGCCCTCAGAGGAGGAAATGTTTTGTAAAGCAACTCATCTGATTGCTATGATTTGTCATAAGGCTACGACTGACATTTTATCATCCTTTGGGGAGTATAAAATTAAAGGGAAGCAGCCTGATGAAATTAAATTAAAAGACAACAAATACAGAAAAAATTTGTTTGATAGAAACTTTAAAGTTAACTCACAGATTCAACTCAATCTAACTTGTCGTCATATAAAACTAGAAAAAAGGTACTGACATATAATTTAGTGTGGGTGTATCAAATATAGTTTCATCTATAAATATATATGTACTGGTTGCAAGAAAGAAGAAAATTTATACATTAAAATAGCAGTTTTTTAGACATTCATAAATAGAATCCATCTGATAGATTTGATTCATACAGGACAAAGCTGTTTTCCTG
>JAOXNZ010000092.1:7490058-7503131 GCA_028566095.1 Kryptolebias brasiliensis
ATATCATCCATTGTTTTTCTTGGGAACTTTTTTTGGCAAGGAAATTTAGATTTTTCTAAAAAATTCTTTACTTTTCTTTAATATAGAGTGGGAACGGGAGGACAAGCAACAGTTTCTAATAAAAAAATATACTGCATCAGTTGTTGCATCAGTTTTCCCCTTTTTTTGACTTGCAAAGTAGTTTTAGCCCAGCCATGCCTGAAACATTTTGAAAATAGCTTTGGTTTAATTTTTAAGTTTTGAAATACAAAGCTTATTCATTATTATGCCTTGCATTGCAGATACCAAATGCGGTTTCGACCCACATACAAAACTGGCTACAAGACAGTCACAGAGATAGAATGGAAATGCTGTCCTCGTTACAGAGGTACAGACTGTAAGGATGTAATTCCACCCCCAGATCGACAAACGGTGCAGGGACCACGGTCTTACCTCCCACCAAATCCTGGATTCTCACCCAGACACGCACAGAGTAAGAAATCAATTTTCTCACTTTATACTAAACAACATTACATAAAACTCTAACAAAACTATCTTTGTACTATTTCTTCCATAGAGGACAGAAAAAAAACAATTATTTCTATTTATGATTGTAGGGCCAGAAAGGAGGGAGACCGCACACCACGAGACTCGGCATGGTGTCACAGATAAGGTGCGTCTTCTTGAAGGTGAAGTTCAGCGTCTCGCTCAGACAGTCCAGGATCTCCAGGCCACTCTAACAGCATTAACTGGTAACCTACACACAGACCTGCAGGATGACACCAAAAAGATGCTGGTGACGCTTCTGAACAACATGCGGCCTCTGGACAATAGCAGTGGTCCAGGCACGGAGGAGAGTCCAGCTGTGCTAGATGGTCAGGCTACCAGAGGAGGGATTGCTGGAGAGAAAGCCCTCGAAAAAATAGAAGCTCGTTTAGATGATATCAACAATGCACTGAAAAGCAAGGATGAAGCTCTGGAAGACCTAAAAGGAATCACAACAAGTCATGAGGGACAGATACGTGTCCTAATGGATGCCTCTCAGTCTCAGACCCCAGCTATAGCAGAATTTGATGTTATACAAACCTATGTTGATGGAAAATTTGAGAAACTGAAGAAAGAGGTGGACCAGCATGTGGAGGAACAGCTGGTCAAACTACAGGGCTTATGCAATGATAAGATCCAGGTCATGCAGAAGACCTGTGAGGAAAGCCATGATCAAGTTCTTGACAAGGTGACCAAGCTTTTTGAAACCAAGGAGGCTGATCTGAAAAAAGAGATCCGAGCAATGCGTCTAGACATGGCTGCTGCAGATGGACCTGTACGAACTCAAAGACAGACAGAACTACCCAATGACGATAAAGACTACAGTGACCATAAGGACCTGTGGCGTGAAATTGACCGCATAGCTGAGGCTTACCGAATCCTTAATGTCCGCATTGACAATGAACTGGCTCATTTGTCCTCATTTCAGGACATTGGTGAGTTTAGTCTATTGATTCAAGAGTTGGAGGCACGTGTAAACATTACAGAACAAAATGCAGAGACTCATTGCTTCTACATTGAAGAGAAGTTATCGCAGACGATTGCAGACGAAGTGACTGCACTTCGACTGCTTCTGGATGAACGTTTGAATAATGTTCAGAACCAGTTTACAAACATGCTGGTGGAAATGAGCAACAACTCCTCCCCAGGAACATTTGGTCACTCAATGAATGTCATCCAGGGTGAAGTCAACAACAACAAGCTAATCATCCAGGATTTGAATGACAAAGTTAATGCTTTAAAGGGGTCATGCTCAGCTGGATGTTCAGGCTCTGAAATTCCCGTGCCTGAGGGATTAACACCTGGTCATATCAGAAACATTTTGAAAGACCTGAATCGATATAGAAATGATTTAGACATTCTTCACACAGATGTCAGTTCCAACACAGACAAGCTCAGGCAACTGGAAAACCTTGTTCAGAGGCAGTCATCGGGAAATGAGAGGCATGTACAGACAATGGAGGACTTCCAGAAGAGGCTGATTAATCTTCAAGATAACGTACTTGGTTTGGCTGGTGCTGTTAATGGGTTAAGTGACTCCTTGAGTAAATATGACCAGGAAATGCACAAAATAAACTCAACATGCTGCTATTCAGAGCAGACGAGCCATGGGAGATCATCACAGGTCAACTGGGCTGCAGCTGACCTGACCAGTCGTCAGATGGATGAGTTGAGGAACAGACTCAATACGCTCAGTAGACAGGTGTCATCTGAACTGAGTCATTGCAAACAGAACACACAGGGTGTTTCTGATGGAATCTCAGCTGTGGAGGGACGTGTAATCAAGCTTGAGAACGTTTGTGGAAGGTTAGACGGGGTGTCTGTGAACATCAAAGAGCTGAAAGACGGGCTGGAGAGACACATCGGGGGCTTGCGGGACTGTGTCCACAAGATGAATGCCACTTGTGGAAATCATGGAGCAGATATTATTATTCTACAGAATTCCTTGCAGAGACTTCAGGCTCAGATGTCTGCAATGGCCAAACATGGGTTGAAAGATGTCGCCGCCGAGGGGCCAGGTGAGTTGACGTCACTTTGAACAGTAATGAAGGTTGGAACAACAAAGTAAGACTTTTTAGTTTTTTTTTTTTTTTGCAAAGTCAACCAAAATCTGCATTTATAAGAAGCTTTGATGCCATCTGAGTTTTGTCAGTGGGTGTTTTTTTTATGAAAACATATGTACTACCTTGCTATTTGGTATTCACACTAACAAGATCAAAATCTAAAGGAAATACACAAGTTCAACACAATAGTGAAAGTAATAGTTATGCTTGAAACTAAGTAGTTTGTGCATATATAACTTAAATGCAACCAAAGGCATCTAGAAAGCCAGCTGTAACTGAGGGGCAAGACACAACTCAAACAGCTATAATGACGAACATTTTTGGGAAGTTTTTCCTGGGAGGATTTCAGAGACTTGATGACAGATATAGCTGTGTAAAGAATGAAAAGAGAGCAAACTCTGGGTACTTTCTAACCTCTGCATACCACTTAAAGTGGTCTAAGATGAGGGAATTTTACAGGACTATTTTCAGTAAGTAGCAAAAATAATAAAACAAAACACTAGAAACCATGAGATGGGACGTTTTTTCCACATATTTAAACACCACTTTGGAAGACAAAGATATGTTCAACACTAAAAGGTAAATCTTGTCACTGAGGCAGAAATAAATTAGTAAGGCTCACATTTTATTATATAACAAATATGAAAAGAATCTGCTAGCTATACAGTAAGTGAAAGCTTGTGGGCTTGCTTCATTAGAAGTTAGAGTTATGATAACAGGGTATGATGACAGTAATTGGCTAAAGATTATAACATATGTTTGTCTCTTAAAGATTTATTTATTATATAGTGTAGTGTACAGTAAATACCCTCATTAGTGCAGTCAAGCCAGAAATGAGCCAAACAAAAATATAAATTTACTGCATGCAGCATCTTTTCCAGCTTCCTCTTTAACTTCCAACATTTTAAGCTTATTAGGCGTGATTACCATCTGTGTAAACACAAACTTTTCCTGCAGATAATCCTCCATGTAATGCATTCTGCTTGGTTGGTTTAAAAGCAGCAAGCTTGGAGGAAATGATCAAATCCCTCGAATGGCCACAGGGTATTTCCCATAGTCGGAGGGCACAAGTTCACTGGGCCTCCTGCGCTTGCCTTGAATGTGTCATTGAATACAGCCCAACAGCAAGAAGCAGAGGCCCACATCGGAGACTTATGATGGGTTGAATTACCTGGTGTTAATAAAAGAAAAGAGGCAGATAAATAAAAATCTTCAGTTTTTTGTCACATCTCATATTTGTTATGATTTACACTATTTTCTGCCTTGTTGCGTCCTTATTTTAATGTCAGGGCACTCAAGCAGTCTGCCCCATCCCCTCAGTCCCTTTATGAAAGTGTTTTAGTTATGAGGTCTTCTCTCTTTCACCGTGACATAGCTTTTTCTCTCATACCACAGAGCTGCAGACCTCAACTTAAGTTCCTGGTCTCTCAGTACACACATTGCACCTCCCTCCCTGCTCTTTTTCTCCTAACACATGCATACATACCAACCTTCAGAGATTCTCGTGGGGTGACCTCAGCCTGATGTGTGGAATCTGGTCCTCATTAAGGGCCCTGACTCACTACTGGAGTCAGTCTTAACAGAGTGAGGAGACACAGGACTCCACACCCAGGACCAGATGCTTGAACGACCCTCATCTGTGATGTCATGCCTGGGGCCCCATCAGTGGTGCCTCCCTTTTCTTACGCCATCGTCCAAAACAATAATTGGATATGGAGCTGAAGAGAAAAAAGGTTTAAAAGGAATAATAGTTGTGGTGTAGAGATGTGATCTTGAAGGCATTTCATATTACATTTTATTGTTTGGCAGAAATAGGCTGTTGTTTCCAAGGTGAGTTTGGTTTCAAAAATCTACATGAAATATTAGGCAGGGTTCTGCTTTCTTTTGATCATTTAATAGTGCCTTAATTTCTTTGCTCTCACACCTTTTGAACATTGGATACATTGTATTAATGATTCCCTTTAACTTTCCAAGATAATTTACCGTTTTGTAACTGGGATTATCCAGACAAGGTCAAAGGACTGTTTCTCCATATTGAAGAATTTCACTTTTCCACCTCATTTCTAGACACATTCCCAAATCAATTTTTTTCAACCTTTCTTTTAGTGTGAATATTTTAAATAGCTATAAAACCTTGTGAAAGTACCACACATTTGAATTTGGTAAAACTATAACCTATAACTGCATCAGTGACCAAACTATAATGAGCTAAATTTATTTATTAATCTTTATTTATCCAGGCAAGTTCCATTGAGATCACAGATCTCTTTTTCAAGGGAGGCCTGGGCCTTAAGGCAGCCTAACATGCATGTTTTTAAAACTGGGGGAGGAAACCGGAGCACCCGGAGTAAACCCACGCAAACTCTACACAGAAATGTCCAAGGTCCAACCCGGGGCTTGTACGCAGGACCTTCTCGCTGTGAGGCAACAGTGCTAACTGTTGTGTTGCTATAATATATTTGAAAAGTAAGCTAGCCTGACTCTGGTGAACCTCTAAGACAAATTAACAGCAACCTTCTGTCTACTTGTTGCCTGGTAACTGGTTGTAACCATGAAATGGAAGATTTCTGCACATAACTGCTTGTAACATTCTGAACTGCCACTGCAGTGTCACCTTTTTACTCATTTAACAAACCAGACACATGTTAAACTGTGACGTTTAAAGGTGTTGGTTGGCAAGTTTCAGCAATTCTTAGCACAAAACATTTTATAAAAAATCGGTTTACCTATTAGTTTGCAACAACCCCAAATTGTCCTTTCAGTGCTCTTACAGAAAAAATCCCCCTCCCCAATTTTACGTACATTTATTGTCATGGTGACCACATCAACATCTAATGGTTACTAATACCAAAGAAAAAATGTTACAACCAGATTTGAAGAGGGTTGATTCTGTTTTTCTCTTAGCTGCAGCAAGACAAAAAAAAGTAGTAAACAAATTAAGTCATCAAATAAATAGCATACAAAAACATTAACAGAGAGCCCACATTCCTAGAACCGAAGGGGAGGGGGTTCCTGCTCTGCGTGTTTGAGTATGTGTCACTGCTCAAAAAAAATCCACTGCAAAATATACAGTAAAAGGAATGGTGCTGGAAAATCTGTTAATAATCTCTGAAAAAAAAGATGCAGTGACTCATAAAGCTGTTCTGAGCACCTAGTCTGCATATGTTCACAAGCAAAGAGGTCTCAAAACAATGGTGGGTGCAACAATCTATGCCACTTTCTAGTTTACAGAACCAAGGTTTTGTACCTCCTATAGAGATGTGCTGATTTTAACAATGATTGTACTGAATTAAAATGACTAAATTAGCCTGCAAAGTGGTGAGGTTACAACTAGGTTTCAATCCAAATGAGAAGGTAGGACATTTACACTAAGTAGTCATTAACTCCACTGTCTCTAGCATTGGCATAGTTTTGGTAAGCCAACTCTAGTCTAGTAATGGCTGCCAGATTTAGGCACAGATCCTGGTAAGTTTAATATATTTACCTCAATTAGGACCAACACTAATTTATGGGTATAGGTTTGAATTTGAAGAAAATACAAACCTCTTTCACAACTTACAGCTAGAGTGCTTGGGGCAATTCTGTGACTGTTGGATTTTTGCCATTATGGGGCAATAGCAATTTTGCCTAAAAAGCAGCATAAAGTATTCGGGCAGGAGAAAGTTATACCAAGAAAACAAAAGTGAGTTAATATTTTCTTTAAGTGTAGTTGTCGTCATCACTTTCTCAGTGCTGCAACAAAATCCCACAAAAGATCAAGCTAAGTTGTGTGGTTCAATACTGAATGCATTCTTGAAGTTTGGAAGGGAGAGAGAGTCTAAACAGAGACAAAATATCCACCAAATCTCCCTGCTTCTGGGGTGTGGTGGACACTGAAAGGCTGCTGAAATGTTTCCTTTCAGTATTTGAGCTCATATTCTCCACACAGTCATATGAAGACCTCGAGGAGCCTGAGAACAGATGAAGTGTTGTAATACATAACTACGAGATTAAGTAGAATAACCCTGTTCCAACTCAGTGTGACTGCTGAATGGAGTTATGTGACTTCAGTTGCAAAATGTTGGCACCGCTGCATCCACAGCAGCTGCCAAGGTCTGCCCAAACAACTTGTGCATGTTTGGCTTTTGCTGTTTTTCTTTAGATGGGGAAATTGGGGTTTAACAGTTACACAAATCTGCCAATGTATTTTATAAGTTTTATGTAGAAACATAAAAAGTGTTTTTGTTTTTGCAAAGTTTATGCTGCGCTTTGTGACTAATCAACCTGTTCTCGTTTGGTTCTAAGTTTGGGTTCCAGTTTTTGGAGATGATCACAGTCTAGCTCAAATCGACTCTGGTATCCTTTTCTTTCTGTTTTATCTCTGAACTTCTCTCTTTTCGCTGCCTTGTTGCTCTCTCTCTGTCTGTACAGTTTGTTTTTTCTTTCAATTCGTCCTTCAAGCAGCGCCAGAGGGCTTCTTCTTCTCCCTCTCCAGTCTGTGCTGTAAGTGTATATTGACAGAAGAAGCCATCAGAAAAACACAAAAAGCAGCTGTGTTAAAGCAGGGATGAAATTAAGCCTTTGATTTCACGGATCAATGCTTTGCAATTGATCACTCTGGCTTTTTATTGGAGAGACAGGCAAGAAGATTATGTGTCTGCTGTGATGAGGAAGTACAAGAGAAGCAGGACATAAAAGGCTTTTTGAAGTCAAAGGGTGTCTGTTGGGAAAGAATGGAAAATTGCATTTGACACACACATACATACACACACCCACATACTGTATATATTTAGGCACTACCAGAATTTTGAGCAGTGCTTTGACAGCGAGTGTTTCCCTGGTGAGATGTCTAAGGCTGGGAGTTGAGGTGTTTCCATGTCCAACCCAGGAGCCCATCTGGAAGTCTTCAGAGGAGATGCATATAGGAGGCCCAGAGGTCTGCCATACACTGCACAATTAGAGTCTCCCATCATCAATAATATTTCAGAAAAAAATGGGGTGGAGGATAAAATTATGTCCATGTGCATATCAGGAGAAAAACATATTCCAGACAGCAAGCGATGCATTATTGTACACCATGTGTGTAACCACCAAACCCCGCTCATCCCCCCTGACACCATTTTCCATTGCGTGATTAGCTTGTCTACTGCAATACACCATGACGCTTTCACACACTTCTGAACACTCATGAGCTGTCACCTAATTCTGGGGAGGCACAAGTGACGAAACAGTCTCTCTTGGCTGCAACTTGGAGGCAGTAACATCTGGTTTTGGTGATGTTTTTCATTGCACCAGCATGCGTTTGAATGTGTTGGTGTTTTCCAGTGTTGTGGTTGCCCCCTTAGTGAGACACAGGCTGAGAGCTCATGGGAAATATGCACTCTGGCAACCAGCATTCTGAAGGAGGCATAAGAAGGAAATGAAGAAGAGATTTCTGATTATCTCAGTGCAACATGATTGCTGTGCTTAATTTGTTTTTGATTATACATGTGGCATCTGAGTAGTTTGTGGTGTTGCTTGTGGCAAGAAGGAAGAATTTTCTTGGTGGCTGATGACATTTTATTTGATTAAAAAAGAAAAACTGGTAGATTGTAATGTAACAGTTTCTCTCAGGTACTTTAGGATTGATCACAGACTGAATTTGCAATTAAATTAACCATTAGCTTTGAATTTTTTTGAATATTTTTGGCTGTATTTTGTTTACAACCTGCATAATGATATTTGCAACTAATACAAATACTTATTTAGTTGCGATACTCTTAAAACTCATTTAAAGGGGTCTTGTGAATTGATGCACAAATGCTTCATCTCCGCAACTTAAGGAAGTCCATCTACAGATAAAAACTGAAATATGTGATGGTGCATGAGGATAGTATCTTTGAGTAGTTTTTGTGCAAACTAATGCAAGCAGATTTTCACACCTCCTGAAAATAATAAAACTTGCATTTTTATCACTGCCACCAAAGACGAGAGCCAATAATGTTTTTTTTCACCCGTGTCTGTATGTGTGTGTTTGCTTGTCTGTAAAAATATTTTATGAACCACTGGATGACTTTAATGAAATGTTCAGAAAGTAATTATTGGCTGTACCTCCATAATTAACTTTTAGAGATGGCTGCCACAGCCAACTGAACTTAGAAAACACAAGCATTGCTATAACTCAGCTAATTTTAGTCAATTTTATGTTTGTTTGCTAGCTGGGTTGCCTATTGACAGCTCATTGCTGCAAGTCTTTGTGCATTTCTGCTATCAATTATCAGTTATATTAAAACACAGAAGGAGAGGGTTTTTTTAACGGCACCAACTGCACATTTACACAAGTTACAGACAAAACAAAGACACATTCGCTGAAACTCACAACCGATTTAAAGTTAATCTGACACCAGCTGGTTTGTTACGCAGAACCACCTGGGAGGCCATTGTAGAAGTATTTAAAAAAGCTTTCTCTTTCAACAAATGCTACCTGTCACTGGATAGCTTTATCTGATTACATCAACATAATGGATAATGTTGCTTAAATTTAAAGTTTTGCCAAGAGCAGGTGGAAGAACAGAGTCATTCTTTTCTTTTAATGAAGAAATACTTTCAGTATAATCCATACTGCAAACATCTAGGCTAACGTCTTTAAATGCCTCTGTTATTGACTGTTGTCACACCTAAATCCCACCAGCCGGGCACTAAATTGATCCAAAACCACTATCTTAAGCCATAAATACATCGTGTGGCAGGATAGCAGATGGGTAGCTTGGTAATTTTAAATTATTCTTCAACTCACAGCTTTATTTGGTCAGTGTGATTTTCAGTAATGCTTTATCGGCACCGTACAGAAAGATAAACACCAGTAAGCTAATAAATTGAAACCCAATCATTAAGTGGAAAGCAACTCCAACCCGTTTAAAAAGGCAAATCCAAAGTTGATTTGGTAAAGAGCTGTGCAGAGACTGGACCTACACTAACTGGACCTCTTTCAGTGTATCCCAGTAATTCTTGACTGGATTGGAATATGGTGAATTTAGGGTCATGGTCAACATTTTGAAATTTTTATCATGTTCCACAAGCCATTTCAGAGTAGTTTTTACAGTGTGAGAAGACGTGCTGACCTGCTGTTAGAGGGTTTAGATGTCAGAGAGTAAGTTGTAATGAGGAGCTGTAAAGGACTGACATGACTTAAGGTTAACAAATGGGACACCTCATTGTAAAGACGTGATCAATGGTATTCACTTCACCAGTCTGAGCTTTTAAAGAGATCAAAATATACTTTTCTGGGTTTGCTCCCTTTCTTTCAATGTATTTGGCCTGTTTGTGCATGTCAAGTATAGATAATTCCTAATCATATATATTAAATTAATGTGTACATACATGCATTTTTAATATGTGCTTCGATCCCACAGAAAAGAAAAATGTCATGAACCTACAACTCGGCACAATATGGACTCTATAATGTTGTGTGTTTGACACTAGACTCTTCTGATATGAAAACTGTTTTTATCAAAAACTTCGATGCCATCTTATTTTTAACCTTTTGCTTTTATAGCAAAGAAAGTACAATTCGAATCAGTTTGCAGCCAGTTTTTAAACTGTGTACAAAATGCAAGCCCATTTTGAACGAAATAGTGGCATACTTGCATGAATGACAGACGGAAATCTACCACTAATCATGGGACTAACTACAATGAAAGTATGCGTTAAGATTGTTTTCAAAGGATAAATCTCAATAACTTTGGAATCCAGTTTTAGCTGCATCTGCTAATGCACGAAGAATGTGATGAACATTTACCTCCTCACCAGTGCACATTTGCATGACAGCAAATAGCTCAAACCTCCACAGTTCTGACATTCAGCCTCACAGAGCTTCAAATGTAGCTGTGTGCTTTTAATGCTGCACTGTGCAGGACATAGACGAGGCACATCCAAAAGCTCATAGGCTATCAGATGTTTTCCTTTTGTATGAGTAGACATGGCTGACCATCAAATGTCCTGCAACATTCAATCAGAATTATTCAGATGTACAAACTGGCCTTTGTAGCTCCAGCTACTGTATTTCTATAATGAGTATTTATGAAAGTTAACTGGGGAAAAAAGAGACTATTTTTTTAACAATGTAAGCTAACTGAATGACTTTAACTTTGCTGCATGTGCTAAAAAATATCTCCCATGAGCCAATGAGACAATTTATGTATTGTAAATATAGTGTGACAAAAAAATCTGCCACCTAACTATGACAAAGTTGAGAGTGTGCGATTATTTTTGTTATTTTACCTTAAGACACTCTCACATTGTTTGTGCACTCACCAAAGAGGCTCCCAGGTGATATTTGTCCTCCCCAGGGAATCTAGAAAGCAAGCATGTGGTTTCCACCTTCAAATCATTCCCTAAAAACTCATTTCAGTGACTGTCCCATTTTGTTTTTGTGAAGAGTAATAATGTTCCTGGGAGGTGCAAGTCAGGTTGCATTTGGTCTGTCATCTGAAAAGTTTTTAAATGAAGATTCATGAGACAAAAGGGAGGTGTTGTCTGAATGCCCTATGATGTTGAAGACTAAACATAACTTGTAAATTGTATTTCAATTTTCTAACTAGATTGTTCAAAAAGACTATAATCTATTCGAGTGATCTGTACATTTAAAGCCTTGTAAATGGACAAGACTAATATTTTTTTTCCTCTTTTACTCTCCAAGGACCTGCTTCTGTGCCTGATTCATCTCAGAGCAGAACCAGAGTTAAACAAATTCACATCCCTGTCATCCTCCCTCCGCTGCCGTCCATTCCCAATCAGGCGGCACAGCCCAACATCCACACGATCAAGATCACTTCACCAAACCAGCCGGCAACCCCCCAGCAGCCACGCCTTTCAACTCAGTTGCCCGTGAGGCCCGTGATGGAGACGGGAGAGGCCGGACCCCCAGGATACATGCGAAGGGTCACAGTGCGCAGAGGATCTGAGGAGTCATCGAGTAAACCCGTCAAAGACTTTGCTGGAGCACCGGGTGAGTACTGCAGGCCTTTGTGACAGGCTGCAAGTGCCTAAAGATCTCATTTTCAATCTTTTTGTTGTAGTTTTTGAAAAATTGTTTATGTGTCAACACAAAACTGATTCTCTTGGGTTAAGGGGCCTTTTTATGGCTGAATGACTCATACATTAGAATGAAGTGACTAAACAATCAGAAAACATCAAAGAAATTCAAAGAAAACTGAATGAAATGGTAGATTCTAAAGCCAAATTCTGAAAGACCTTCAGAAAGCCTGGAGAACTGTTGGTCAAGACGTTTTTTAAAAGATTCCAAGTCTGGCTCCTTGGAAGGAGAATATGAAGAAGGAACAAATGACTCAAGACTTTTGCACAAAACTGTACTTTTTAACTCCAGGTAGGCTGAAGTTCTGCCATGTTGTAGCACTGGATGATGCTGAGTATTTCATTATCCAATTGTAGTTTCAGCAATTTGAAGAATGTTGACTGCGTCCATCTTACATGCATTTTACTTTGTTTTAATCTTTTGAGTGTCCGTTTCAGATGGTGGATGTTGAATGTAACAGCAGATTTAAAAATTGCATTACCTTTAAATTCATAGGACTGGATTTGGCAAAAATGCAAAGGAGAATAAAAGGAAACTGAAATAAATAATATTGATGCATGCAGTGAATCGGTGCCTAATTTATATAAAAGAAAAGCAGAATTAAGAGCCTAAGTTATTATGGACTGTTCTATGATGTCTGGTTAAAACTGTAAGCTGGATCCAAAGACACTGCACAACGCCTCACTCAAGTTTCAAATCTTAAACATAACCTTCATATGAGCTTGTTTCTTTTTAGCCCTTTTTGATATGTAAAACTAATAACAAGGCTTTATTTTTACATGTGCATTAGATGTTTTGTTTGATCCACATTAATTGTTTCTACAGCAAACCCCAGGCCTCTTTTAATGAATGCCATATTCAAAGACATAGAAGAGAACAACTGAAAACAGATTTCATCAGCTCTGGATTGAATTAACGGGACTGCAAAGAGGAAGTTTGAACAGAATATCAAACAACAAAACAAAGGCTTTGTCTTAGCCTTCTTCTTGTTTGGCAGTCAAATAGTCGAGAACAGCCTGTGATGGTTTATTTGTTCCCAGTTAGAGTGGGAGATTAAGAAATGTTAACACCAATTAGCTTGAAAAGTTAACCCAAGGAGCAAAACTTTCATTTAAAGTTGAGAGTTTGCTTGTGTTTTCTGGCTTTAGTGTAAAAGTCTGGGTAATCATCATCAGTGACATGAGCAAATATATATATTTTTCCTTTTCACTCCGAATTTTCCATCGTGCGATTCATGCCATCAGATCATTTTGAGGCTCAGAGGGAAACTGATAACTCCGAATGTGCTTGTAAATTGATTTTAAAAGGCACATCTGAAATAATTTAGTTTAGATTATATTTAGTTTGGTTTTATTTATCTTCCTTCTCTGCTAAGATATTCAGATGGAAAGCCCAACTGCTTTTGGCAATCGCACGCTAACCTTTCTCTTCAG
>JAOXNZ010000092.1:7528777-7548164 GCA_028566095.1 Kryptolebias brasiliensis
CTTACAAAGAAGTAATAAATCAATTATCTAGAAGGTTTACACATGACAAACGTGCTTTGCCCGTTTCTACCACCTGTATTCACTGACGCTTTAAAACAGACACCATCAAAGCTCTAGATTTAGCAAGAACAGTAAGTCAAGAAATTTGGCAAACTAACCAATGTTTGGACCTCCAGCATTTTAATTAATATGTGAGCAGTTGGAAAACCTCTTATTTCTGACTCACCAGGGACCAAGATGACCTCAAAGAGGAGGATTCATCCTGTTCACTGTTGTCTGTGTTGTCCTCTGAGTTGCTTCCCAGGAGCTCCCAGTTCCCCCATGATCTCTGTCTCTTCATCACAATAAGTGGAACACCAGGCCTTACTTTACCCACCTCAGGATACTCTGCTGGGTCTGCCAATTTCTGCCCTTGGATTTTGACTATAATGTCTCCCTGCCATCCTGAATTCAGTTTCAAATACAGACTCACCTAATCACCTTGGAATAACCATTTCAGGGCTAAATACAGAAACGCTATCAGGAACAAGTGGCGATGGTGCAATACTGTCATAAACTTTGCCATCCTTCTGTGGTTCTTTCCTGTTCTGAATGTGCACTTCTGCTCATCCAGTTAGCTGACGGAGCACAAAGATGTCAACCAATGGGACAACATCTTTACCATGGCAGTGTATGGCTGATAAGAGAAACCTATTTCCTCTGAACAGCTTTGCAATGTTTTCCCCTGATAAGACTAAAAGCTTAGGGGAAAAAAAAACAAAAAAAAAAACAAGTAGTCCTCTTCTATGTAGTGTTCTTATACTGTAAGTCACATGTACATTACAATCTTTGCTGTGTGTGCTTGTTATTGTGCATTACTTATTAAAACAGGAAGGAGGAGACAGGAGGTTAATGACACTGGGCTGCTGAAATCAACCTGAGATGTTTAGTGCACTGGACTTCTTTTCTGTTACTTATCGCTGAACTCCCTGACATTCTAGGCATGTGATTACAAAACAGGTAGAAAACTGTAAATACCTAAAGCATAAACACCATCAGGGTTAGTGTATATCTAAAATCAGGGTTAGTTCTTTAAAACATACCTAAATACATTCCAAACAAGTAGTATATGAATTAGGTAAACTTATGAGACGGGATTCTAAGTAGTAATCACAAAACATAGTTATATTGTTAAAAAGTTATCTTTACACTGGCCATCAGTATTCCCCTGGCTGCTTTAGATCCTTAATGATGGCCTCAGATAAAAACAATACATGAGGCTCCACCAGACAGGGCCTCAGCCTTGCTGTCCCATCTGCTCAGTCTTTTGTAAACACAACCAAAGAAAACACCCAGAGTTGGGAACTGTGAGTTTGTTTTTCTTCCAGTGCTGAGCCCAGTTCGGGTTGCAACAAGAGCCATACATACTAAACTGTTTAAATTTTTCCATTTAGAAAATAAAATGTCATGGGAAAGAACAATTATAGCACCTAAAAGTGTACACAGCTACAAACAACCCAGCTATAATTGAACAACTGAAACAACAATCAACAAGATCATTTCACTTCAAACTTTGGCATTGCAAATTCAAGAGAGCATGTATGTATTGTGAAATTCTTTAATTTTACATAATTATGTTTTTTTATTAGGAGTTATCCAATGCACAACTGCATTGGCTTGGTGACTAAAAGAATCAGTACTGTGACTGAGCTGAAAAACAAGACAACATGAGGTTTATGTTACACTACTCCAAGCAGGAGGTTACACAAAACTGCAACAGTCAGTCAGCCCGTTATGTGGGTAACACAAACCTCAACAACCTCAGGAAGGCACTGTTGATTTTCATTTTTTCCACATTTTTTGGCGCTACAAAACCCTCAATATAATGACAGTTTAATATTTTTTTCCCCACTGTGTACTGAAAATTCCTGGCTGCTGGGACTATGGTGAGTCACAAAGCAGAAGTGGTCAAAGTCCTAACGTTTACTCTGGCATGAACAATTCTGGGCTAATCTAAGAAAAAGTGTCTTCTAAAGGCGAGAAAGCTAACCATTTTTTTTTTTTTTTTTTTACAAATTTATGCGCATCTTACTGTCTCAACCATGTGCTTTTTAGCCAGGAGACAAATGTTTAATGGAGCAGAAAATACCATATTTTGCTAATCAAATTATACAGCTAAATCCACTGTTATTGCAGTATGGTACAAGTTTATTTTTTAGTGTATGTAGCTTTAACTTCAACTGAGCTATCATTGCCTACAACCCCACAGGAAGCTCAGAGAGTGACAGAAGTAGCCAAAGGCAGCAGCACAGATTGCACAATGGCTTGTCATTTTATTATGACGGTTTTATGTAATTTATATAGACCAAAATTTCCCAATCCTGGTCCTGGTGAAACACTGTCCTGCACGCTTTAGATGTTTCTGACAACAACAAGTAATGCTTATCAACTTATATCAAGGGTCTGCCAGCCTGAAAGGTCTGTTTAAGTACACAGTTTGTGACCCATCGAGAAAAAGCAATAACAACAAAATATTTTAGCTTTTATTTGGCTCCCTAACCCACTGATTGATGTGGGTATATTTAGAGTTTATTGAAATATTCGATTCACAGCAACTTTTAGCGAAGAATAAACGTTATTATCTTAGTAATTAGCTGAAACAGCTAAGAAATTCAGTGGTAAATCATTGATTAAATTTATTTTAGTGCATATCGTCAGCTGCCTTTCATGCCAAAGTTTTAAATTTAGACCATTTCATGTTGAGAGATGATGGCGTTATAACCATTTTGGCTGAACCATGTAAATGACATAATGCGCACTCACATGCAATATTGCGAGATCTCACGTGATCTATTTCTCTGTTGGCTAATGTCGATTACCTGTGGCGACCATTTAGAATGGGGTTGATTCTAAAAGTCAATGTCTTGTAGACTAACATCCAATTATTACTGTATGAGAAATTAATTGAAATCTCTCTAAGGGGTTTGAGATATTTTGTTAACACCAAAGTTTAAAGCCAAAGTTTTAAACAAATGGGTTGTGCAATATCTAGAGCTCAGAGTATGTGTTGGGAATGACTCTCAGCAACTACCACAACAAGTTTTAGCTCAGAATTTGAGTTAGTCATTTTTGTGTTGGCTAATGTTGATTGGCTATGACAGCCATCTTGAATTGGACTGACTTCAGATACTAATGACTTTTAGATGTACATCTAATGATTACTTTCTGCAAGTTTCACTAAAATCTGTCCAATGGTTCATGAGATATTTTAATACCAACAATTAATTCTAAGTTTTAAGCAAAACATATAGCAAAGGGCGATAAAGATAGTACATTTAAAAGCTGTATTCTATAGTGCTAGTTTACTGTAATGAACTGCACAGGTACACAGATAAGCTTTAAAACTGCTTTGAAATGACGGATTTCAAATTTGTTTCAATACACAACTTTACAATTCAAATAAAAGGCATTTTACATTAACCAAGACAACAACTCTAACATTAAACCTAGCTATTCTAGCTAAAAAAAAAAAAAAAAGTACCAATTTGGGAAATCACAAGTGAGAAAAATCTCTTAATGACTGTAACGTCACCAGTTCGACGGCTCTCATGGCGGAAAGAACAAAAGAGAAAATGAAAATGAAATAGAATTACCGTTCAGACCAGCAGTGTTTGTGGGCTGAACACATTCAGGTCATAATAGTTTAAAAAAAATAATCCCACCAGACAGATGAATGGGGAAAGAGCTCGGCTAGCTCTGTCCGTGTCAGCTCGTTAACCACCAGCTAGCTCGGTTAGACTGACGTTACCGTTAACGGCAAAACGATGAAACGTCAACGGGCAAGTCAGTCATTCAGCATCTCGTTTCGCTGAAGACGCCTATTGTCCATTCAATAATGGGACGAATACGTTCCCAATCCGGTTATTTTGCTCCTTTGCTAACCCCACTGTGGCTAAAATGTTAGCCAGCTTACATGCTAGCTAACATTAGCTGAGGGTAAATTCAGATATAGATGCGGACGAATTAAACAGGTTGAAATCATCCTTTTACTACCGCCTTACCTTTCGATTACTTCAGCGGAAAGCTGCCCAATGAAGTAGGGTGTGCGGTCTTCAGCGAGTCCCCATAATTTCGCCTGTGCAACTCCTGTGAAGCCTCCTGACGTGTCCCTGCCTGGACCACCGTGACCGACTGGTGTGGAGCTGGCTGCAGATGAAGCTGGTGGGACAGAGAGCCCCACGGTGGCGGAGCACTCACACAGCTGGTGGGACGGCGCAAAGGTAGGCGGTGAATTAATTCCTCCCACAGCCTAAAATATCCGTGTAAACAACGAACATAAAGTACAATTTAGATTAGAACTAGTATGGTAAATTCACCGTGACTTTGTTCCTAACAGTCAGGGCTTGAGAGGTCACGTGACCTACTTTCTTCACAAACATGTCAGCCACCATAAAACTACAAAGCTTTACCACGATTTTGTAGTCTTGTTTACCTTATTTTGAATTGATCTGTACCACTGTATAAATCTGTCTGGTTCTTTTAGGTCAATTCAATTTTTATGACATTTTTGTCATGGACATGTACCAATTTGTAGCTCTTCTCTCAATCTGTTAATTGTCATTCAGCATCTTTTTATAATTATTTCCCTCTTTGTTGTCATTTTGGAGTTTCATCTTGATCTTATTTTGGTATTTTTCAGTTTCCTTTGTGCTTCATATGTTTAAAGATCGAAGTGGGGCAGTGTTCATTTATATTTGTCACATTTTGTTTGTTGTACATCTTTATGTAACCATTATTGTGGTCATCCCTGCATTTCTTTTTGGTTATCTAGCTTTTGGACTTGTTGTCATTGTGCAACATCTACATTTTATTTTGGCTGTGTATCTTTTTGAAATATACTATATAATATACTTCTGAGCTAATAATAATGAAAAATGTAATGCCATATCTCAATTATCTTAGACAGAGCCTTGATGTACATATTTAATTGTTAGGGAGACATTAAAAGGTGGAAAAGGATTGAACAGTTCATTTATTTTCATTACTTTGAGTTTTTTATTCAGAATGCCTTCCTTGCTAAACTTTAGTGTTGAAATCTCCTCATTTAGGTAAAGAAAACACAAAAAATCAGGTACAATATAAAATTAAAAACTCAAAAACTCAATCACTCTGTTTTGGTTTCCACTTTGAGCACCAAATAAATGAAAGAAAAGAATAAATCAGATGACACCATTTGTCTTCAAACATTTAGACAAAGCAAGTGTCCTGGAAATGATAACAGGAAACCCTCTTCAAACCACCTGCAGCTAAGGGGAGCCTTAAAAAAAACAGCATGTTAAACTTGCCATTAAGCAAGTTAAACATGCTGTTTTGTTACCTAGCCTGAAACTAAATGCTACAGGGCAAAAATGTTTTCCTCTCATTGAACCTGAAATATTACATTCCCTTCTCTTTCAGTGGAAGTTATTGATAGTGAAGCTTGGCACGTTCTATAGAAAGGTTCAGAAACATTATTTCATACCTGTATTTTGCACACAGTTTTGGGTGCCATGTCTGAGAGACCACTACTGTTTATTACCTGACCTACAAAAGGCTGGCATGACTTGTAGCTAACAAACAGTATTTTAAATGCAATCTAGAAATTAAAAAAATAATAGAAAGCTGATTAGTTTAACTTGTTAAATGCCTGATGTCAGGATGCATTTTTAATAGTAGGATGCCTGAGTCCAAAGGTCAAAGGTTAGCCAAAGTAATACTTTAAAATGATAAGAAGACAGCATTTGTTGGCGTTCGAGCTGTTTTCAAAGCAAAGGCTAATATTCAACTCGTATACATGAACTGATAAGGCCACAAGTGACTGAACACATGCCAAGGAACTAGAAGCACAGGTATTCATTCAGCATCTAATTATGCTTTTGGCATTGACAGTTTTAAAAGCTCTCTAGCACAGCACATGAAAGAAGCAGGAGAATGCTGCTGTACTTAAGGTTTATTTAACTTCTTTATTGCAGGGTAAAACTCTGGAGACAATCCCCCTTTTTTAAACTAAACTGTTGGCATCCTTTAGTCTTTCTTCTCCTCTTTGCGGTCCTCTTCTTCAGGGTTGTACACACTGACTGTGAACTCGCCAGCCTCCGTGCCGTACTTGTTCTTTACAACCAGAGCGTATTTGCCAGAGTCGGCCGTGGTGACGGCGGCAATTGTGATGCTGGCGAACTTGCCGTGCTCGAACTTGAGTTTGTAGTGTTCGCCGGACGACAGCTCTTTCTCGTTCTTCGTCCAGCTCACCTCGGGTAGAGGCTCGCCCCACACATTGCCAGTCAGGTTCAGGGACTGAAGAGGGGGGAAATTAGGTTTTAAGAGGGTTGGCGAGTGTCACGTAAAAGTTCATTCCACAAATGACTGTATCAGACTTCAAAGGAAGGAGACACTTTGATGCTGCACTGAAAAAGAGAAAGACTGGAACAATATACAACTAGAGAGTGAAAATCTAATTTACCTTGCCCTCTTGGATTGCAACCACATCTGGCAAGCCTCCAACAACACGAGCACGGTCTAAACAAGAAATGCAGGAGTGAGCCAAGGACATGAGCCTTTGCTTGTTGACAACACATTTTTTTCCTACTTTGCACAGGTTAAGTGAATCAATGTGAATTCTAAGCTGGAAATTTTCTCTTCTAAACTCATTATTTCGTTTATAAAAACACTTTTCTATTATGAGATTTAGACTTGTACATATTAGAAGCCACCAAAACCAGGTTAAAAATAAACTATGCCCAGAAAAAGTTGCAGTATTTTAAAAAGCTCTGTATCCAGGGAGAAACTAAAAAAACAACCACTCACTTCTCTCTGCGATTGCTGCCGCTCTACGGAAAGAACGAGACAAGAGATTATCAGGGGCATCTAAAAATGGTGTCTTGGTTATTTGTGAGTTATACAATAGCAGGAAATGTATTCTAACTGCCTATGGAAGGGCTCACGAAAACAGTACATAGAGTCTATTTTAGGTTCGTGACAGCTTTTGCTATTTATTCATGTAAACATCCTCTAAGACAGAAATACAGAATTGCGCAAATGAACATAGATGAGTTTGTTTACTTACTTGAGTCTTTGGAATTCTTCAAATGCCTCCTCCCAAACTGCATCAGAACAAATCAATGGTTATATTTTGAGTAGGTAAGTACAAAAACAGTCTAAGTTAAAAGGATGGTATTTTTTCAACAGTCTTCTTTAAGTTAATATTCTCCACCCACCCTTGCCAGTCAGTTCCAAGACTCTCTTCACACCATTCTTGCCATCAAAGATATCCATGGTGTATTTGCCCTTGTCCTTCTCAGTGGGCTCATTGATCTTAAGCCAAAGCTGCTCTCCTGTGACACCAGACTTAACTCTCTCCGAAGCAGCAATCTTGGCATCTCTGATGAAGAAATTGGGAGCGCAGAGATCAAGTATCGTCAGACTTTCTTTTTACTGAAACTTTAACGTAAGAAATAATATTGAAAGCAAAAATGTAAATTGTGTTTTTCCTAAAAAGTTGGGAAGTTGTTAAATTTTAAATAAAAACAGAATTCAATGATTTGCAAACTATTTAAATCCATTTTTTATCCACAATTAAACAACATGTGAAATGTTTAAACTAAGAAATTGTACAATTGTTTTAGGAACAAATAAGGTAATTTTGAATTTTATGGCAGCAACTTATCTAAATAAAATTTGAGACAAGTCCATGTTTACCACTGTGAAGCATCCCCTATTCTTTTAAAAACAGTCTGCAAATGTCTAGTAACTGAGGAGACTAGTTGCTGGAGTTTTTGGAGGGGATTGTTGTCCCATTCACATTTGATGTAGGATTCCAGCTGTTCAACAGTCCTGGGTCTTCTTTGCTTGTTCTAAAGCCTGTATATATTGTTCTGCATTGATGGTGCCTTTCCAGATGTGTAAGCTGCCCATGCCATAGGTACTAATACCCCCACACCATCAGAGAGGCAGATGTTTGAAATGAGAACTGATAACAATTGAGATGGTCCCTTTCTTTTTGGTTTCCAAAAAGAATTTCAAATTTCAATTTGTCTGGCCACAGAGCAGTTCTCCACTTTGCCTTGGTTTAAATGAGCTTTGGCCCAGAGAAGACAGCAGCATTTCAGGATGGTGTTCACATCTGGCTTCTTCTTTGTGTGATAGGGCTTTAACCCCTATTTGTGGATGGCATGGCGAACTGTGTTCACAGGCAATAATTTGTGGAAGTGTTCCTGAGCCCATGGAGTGATGTTTATAACAGATTCAGGGCCCCTGAAGATAGCAGGCGTCAAATATTGACTTTCAGCCTTGTCCTTTGAGCTCAGAGAATTTTCCAGATTCTTGAAATCTTTTGACCTGTAAATGATTGAATATTCAAAGTCTTCAAAGTTTTCCATTGAGGAACATTATTCTGACATTGTTCCATTATTTTTAGACATGTTTTTTTTTATAAACCATCTTTACTTCTGAGGGATAATGCCCTTTTTGTATCCAGTACTCTTACTGACCAGTTACCAATTAACCTAGTTATTTGCAAAATGCTCTTCCAGCTGTTTCTTATTTATACCACTTACTTTTACAGCCTTTTGTTGGCCCTGTCCCAACTTTTTTGAGATGTGTTGCTGCCATAAAATTTAAAATGAGCCATTTTTAAAAAATGTTATAGTTCTTTAGTCTCAATATTTGACATATTTACTACGGTCCACTGGGAATGAAATATGGGTTTATGAGATTCACAAATCATTGTCAGTGTCTATACCAGTGGTTCACAACCCTGGTCCTTGAGGAACACTATCCTGCATGTTTTAGTTGTTTTCCTGCTTTGACACACCTGGTAGGAATGAGTGAGTGATTAGCAGGTTTCAGCAGAACTTGAAGACCTGCTGAAAAGCAGGGAAACAATGAAAACATGCAGGATAGTGTTCCTCGAGTACCAAGGTATAGTATTCACTGGCCTATACTTTATATTGTGTTCATAATATTGTGTGTATTTTATGACAAGTAAACCAACAATTTTAAATGGATGTCAAATATGTATCTGGCACGCATATTTCATACTTGTGAAGCCAACCAACAGGCAGGTTCTCATCATAATATGTGACCATGGAGTAGAGGACGATGCCACTTTCAGTGCTGGCAACTCTGATTTCACTGGAGGAGTTGGCTGTAATGAAAACAACAGCAACAGGTTTTTGTTAACATCCAGTGGAAATCAAAGTGTAATAATGTTCAACAATGTAAGCAGTTTTCATGTAAAGTTGTTCATGTTTGTGCTCAAAAAGTTTGAACATTTTGTTTATCAATGTGTTGTTCTTGAACACATCATGGTTAGTTTGAATTCTGACTCACCAATAACTCTAAACACCTCATTCATTACAGCTTGGTATCCTGGGGAAAACAATGAGCACTTTCAATTAACATGAAATTTACAATCATCTCTTTCATGGAACTTGAAAAGCACTTAATTTCACTTTTCCATCTCATTTGCTGCTCATGAAATCCACAAAGGAGGCTTCACCTGCATCTGTCAAACTGAAAGTGCTCTTATCTTTTCCTCTGTCGTCTCTCAGGAAGACCTCATAAAAACCTGCGTCTTGCTTGGAGATCTAGAGTGCAGAGAAAAAGTTGCATAAGTATCCATGAGGCAATAATGAATTCCCTTCTTTATTAAATAACGGGGACACAATATCATTCTTGGGACAGTCAACAGACAGCAGAATAGCCAGACGGAGACCAATTAAACCGAAAAGTCAAGCTTTTCTCCCGCCTGTGATGCTGCAGGCGTTAAATAGGTGAAAGAACAGAGGAGAACATGAAAAAGGTAAGACGAGAAGGACACATTAAGCATTAAGCGTCAACTTATGGCAGAAAGATCATGTCCAGACTTTAGGTCTTGGCGGCAGGGGAATGTCCTTTGCAGATGGTTTTTTCCCTCCTTTTTCTTTCTTTTTCTCTTGCTTAATAATCCACTGTGAATTAGACAAATGAACTCAGGAAGGTTAAATCTTAAAAAAAAGATCATTAATTGTGAATCTGTGTGTCAGACAGGGATGAGGGATGAGTGTCAAGATTTACAATGAAAGCATAGCTGCATCATAATCGATTTTAGCTCTTTACTCAGGAGCACCCCCACAAAGTTCAGCCTCCTTCTAATAGACTGACCTTTCCAATATTAAAGGTCAGCTCGCAATCCTTTTTCTCAATTTTCTTAGCGTCCTCATCATCCTCTGCAATCTCAATGGAGTCCTTGGACCAAATGATCTCGGTCTCGGGTCTGATATTTCCAATCTGTAAAAGAAGGATGAGATTAAGTTGAGTCACCTGAATGATAATAGAAAAAACCTGTCTGTTTATTTACAGTTCCATTCTTTTACCTTGCATTTCAACAGCACATCACATTCCTGAGTAACAGTAAAGTCAAGGTACTCAACAAAATGAGGACCTGTGGAAAGCAATCAGAACATAGTTAGGGAAACATGCTCACGTAATGAGCATTAAACTTAATGTGATGGAGGTGAAACAAGATTTCTTACCTTGTTTCCTGACCCATTCTGCCCTCTCAAACTCTGATTTCTTTTGAAGCTCCCTGAATTCTGAACAAAAAAAAAAGACTTTGTGAATACCAGACATCAAACACTTTTTCACTGCTGCAAAATGTCTGAAAACGAAGACGGCATGAGGAATAAATGATAGTAAAGAAAGGTTTACCACTGCTGCCCCTCAGTGGACAGAACTTCAAACTGCAGAATGGCTTTTAGTACGAGTCTGCACCTACAGATGTCTGCTCTGTTTCTATATTTATATTAATAAATCTGAATATATTATGAATATGAAAGTAAAACTTGTATTTTAGATCTTACCATCTCCAATTAGCACCAGACTAGTGGTACCCTTAGCCTTGCCGTCCACCAGTTTAAAGGTGAATGTTCCTTCATCCGTGACCTCTAGAGAGTCCATGAACATCTCGATGATGCCAGTGGATTTATCAAACTTCATTGTGTATTTCTGGAAGCAATGAAGCACAGAAAAAAAAACCCAACAACATCTAATATAGCAACAAAACGTAAAGAGACAAGTTATACCTGTGTTTGATTTCTACCTTTCCTTCCTCGATGATGACATCATTGAAGACATACTCCACTTGGCAGGCAGAAGTGAATTTCTCCAGCTGAGTCCAGAATCGAACGCGGCCCTTCTCAAGCAGCTCCATGGCCATTTCATTCTTGAAGGGGATAACTGGGAAATACCAGGGTTACTGAAGCATTTGTGGAGCTAAGCACATATTTTTCAGGTTAGCTATACACTGGAAGAATAAGGTTGGATGCTGCATCAAAAACATCCTAGACGCATGAAAGACTGGAACTGGTCCTTTCCAAACATTACATCGACACTGGAGAAAAATTTAAATTCTTAATTAAAATGAGTGCTATGTTTTAATACTCACCAGGGAACTTGTGCTCGTGGCTAATGTCCAGAAGACGCATGAGACCTGTCAAAATATAAAAAGAGACAAAATCAACAAAAGAAAAAACAGGTGAATGGATAATCAACCAACACTGAATGAACTGAGTCAACACCACGTACACCCCAGTGTACGATGATATAAATAAAGCAGCTATTCAAACAGGATAACACAGACAGGTTTAAACTGCCAAGACCGTGGACTGACTCACCCTCCTCAGTGAGTGTGTAGCTGGAAGAAATGCCGTCTGTGTTGGTGACCACACAGGAGAAGGTGCCCAGATCGTCCAGGGAAGGACTGTTGAAGGTAGCTTTGGATCTGCAGATGAGGGGAGAAAGGAAAATGATTTGGGTTGTTCAAATGGTGGTTTTGAACTCCCTATAGGCACAGTAAGGATACTTACTTGCCCCCTTTGCTAACAATAGTCAGACGAGATGTGTCTGTGATTTCCTGGTAATTCTTGTACCAAACAAACTCAGAGCCCGTGCTCATCTCAGAGCACTCAAAGACCATAGAAATCATGCCCTCATCGTCGACATCCACATAAATCTCCTTAGTACCTAAAAAAAAAAAGAAGTAAATTATGAGAATGACGAGTGATGAGAATGGTTTGACCAGGATGTCAACCATTTTTAGGAGTAGAACTTAATAACGTGTGCCAAGACAGCCAATCAAGACATAAATAAAAAGAAAAAATGCATATCAAAACTCCATAAAAATATTTTTCTTACTTTTCCAGATCTTTCAGACTCTGTAGGAACACAGTGTGACTGAATGCAAGCGTTACATAAGAATCCCACTCACCAGGGCGAGTCTGGGCCAGGATTGGACCCAAGACTGCTGAGGATTTTCCAACTCCAACAAGATTCTGAGCACGCACACGGAAGACGTAGGATGTTCCAGCCTTCAGCCCAGTCACCTGAATCAGCACATGAGGAGTACAGGAGTGGGCAGTTAGAAACAACACTAATGAAAATGATTTCACACATGCGTCAGGATGTATTTCTTCCTTACCTTCATGAACTTGCTCTTGTTGGTCTTCTCGTGAACGGCCTTCCAGCCTTCTTCCCCAGCAGAGGCCTCCTTGATATCCAAATAGTAGCCGTTGACAGGACTGCGGCCGCTGAATACAGGTGGTTCCCACAAAACCACGAGCGAGGTGTCACGAACCTCCTGCACATGAAGGCCGACAGGAGGCCCTTGGAGGATGAAAAGGATAATTTAACAAAGCTTTGAAAAATGTTGGATTCTCGTTTTCAAAAGAAAACACGTTGGACAAATATTCACAACACTTCAAAAAAGTATAAAGACCCAAAGCAAAAAGTTGGGAAGAACATTGTAAAACCTCCTCTGGCAAATGTCACAGCTTGCATTTCTTTTTAAACAAAAGCTCTTGTCATTTCTGGGGGGATTTCTCCCATTTTTCTTGCAAAAGCCCTTCTAATTCTGAGAGTACATTTGGTCATTAATCATTCTCTACTGTTTAAGGTCTATTCAGGTAGTCACTGATATTTAGGTAATGTTTAGCCTCTGAGAAAACCTTCACTTCCTGCAGGAGTCAATTGTTGAAGTATGTTATCAAAAATTGCTTATGAACCTTTAACTCACATTGTGGGAAAATAAAGAATATTCTATTTAATATCTAAAAAATTGTGCTTCAGTTTTATATCACAGCAACAATTGTTTTATGAAAGAAATAAACAATTTCTCCATTCACCATTGTTTGGGATGTTTAATAAAAGTTACAATGTTTACTGAAATGTCCCTAAGTTTAATGTAAAATTGATTTTTATGCAACCCAAAGCACAAAACTTAAAAATATCTGATGTTATTGACAAGTGAAAGAAACTAAATAAACAAGCTTAAACTGGGAGATGCCCTCAAGTGTCATAAAAGTTTTATTAATGGTTAATTAACCATCTAATTATTCACATTGTCATACTGAGTTTACCGACTACTATCAGTTTTTCTGTTGTCTGTGTATTTCTTTCTCATACCTGGAACAGTAATGGTCCACTCTTTGCACTCCAGAGCTTGACTGGGAAGAGAAGCTTTACTCAAACCGGACATGTTCATCGCACACACTCGGAACTGATAGAAGACGTTTTCCTTCAGGTTCTCAGCCTAAATAAAATAAATGCAATTAATAATAATAATAATTTAAAAAAAAGTCATACAAAGTTTCTCTTTTGATCTAAAACTAAAACCTGCTGCCATTCTACATAAGGTATGGTTCTGTGAGGGTAAAGAGCTTACCTTGTAGGAGGTTGTGGTCAGAGCCTTGTGGTTCATTTCGTGCCATTTCCCAAAAACATTTCCCTTCACGCTCCTGTAATCCACAAAATATCCCCTGATATCAGCTCCTCCATTCTTTTCCGGTGCAGTCCAACCCACCACCATGTAGTCCTTGACAGCCTCCAGCAGGGTCACGCCGGTGGGTTCCCCAGGTACAGCTGTAGAGAGAGAACATAAGCCAATGAGAATCATTTGTGTTCGAGGCCTTTTTCTTTAATGACAATAAATTCCAGCATAACCTAATAGGGGGCCAGGCTTTAGCCAAATGTTGTTTAGATGTTTGTGGTAATTATTGCTCTGATGTCATTATAATTACAGGAGTTAAAGCACACACAAGCAACACACTTTGCAAATACTTACTCTCAAGGTCAGAAAACTGGGTAACTTTCATGCCAAGAAAATAACTGAGGCCAGGCGAGACTCTCCATAGGATCATGCTTATTAGGTACACATTATTTTAACCTTCAGCTTGCTCATGCACCACGATGTACCACTGAGGAGTTATCAAACAGCAAAACAGAACGCCAGCAATGTCAAATTAAAGAGAAATCAGTACCAACACAGAGTAAAAGCATTTTACGACATTTTACATCATTTGATTGCCTGGGTCAAAAAATAGCAAAACAGTAGAAAATAACTACATGAAGTGTTAGTTATGAATAATCTCATGCAAGGTCATGCAACACATTATATTCAAGAAACTCAAATATACATTAAAGCATATTAAAATGTTGAAACACTGCAGTAAAGATAAAAGGTTTGGAGTTGCACAAGGTGGTAAAGTCGCAAACAAAACGATCAAGATCTGGAATTATTTCAAACTAAGTGGGGGGATTGAGTTATGTTAAGTTGATTGAGTGAATACAGACTGAATATATAACAGAAAAAGAGAACATGGAGATGATTTTATTTTAAGGAGGTACTCACAGATGGCAGCTTGTACAATCACAGCATCAGAATTGGCGGAGCTCTGGCTGTATCCAGCAGCGTTTACTGCCTTCACCCTGAACACGTAGTTCAGCCCTGTGGAGAGGCCATGGCAGACAAACCTGGAAGGAATCCATTTCAGATGGTCTGGATTTAATAAATGATTTTACAGGCCAAACAGGGTACAATTCTGCTCTGAAGGAAGGACACTTGTGAAGATGTAGGTGTAAAGTTACACAACTTTGGCAATCTATAAAATTCCACTGCAGTTAGCATACACATGAATTTTAGATACTTAGATAAAGTTTTTCAACTCATATTCATGTTTTAGATGGTTTGTCGAAAAGGGAGTTTAAACTTTGTGCACAAAAAAGCAACCTGAGTTTGTCCCCTGCAAGACCCAGTACTCTTTACACTTGTGTTGTAAATTTCTGCCTCCACTCTCTGTCTAATATTGCTTTCACTTGATGTTTGGTTTACTTTTAGGTGCCTAAACTACAGAATGAAGTTAATAAGGAAAATAAACAGGGTTAGAAGACAAATTGTGTAATTTATGGTCTTTATTTCGGAGCAACTATGCAAATCAGCAACCATTTTTGTTGACTTTGTGTACCGATTGCACAGAGGGAAAAAGTGACACAATTTTGTGTTCAAACTTAGCCAATCTATAGTATTATCATTGTCAATGCAACAGTCTATATAAATATTTTACTTTACCTGTGTTTTTAAAATTGCCTACCTGGTCTGCTTGATAGGCTTATTGTTGCAAGGCATCCAGACATCAGTCCCCACCACACTAGTTTCAATGTAGTAGCCAACCAAGTGCTTGACGTCCTTTGAAGCCCCCCAGAAGACCACCACAGAGGTGTCAGTGTTCCTGGTGGCTACTGGACTGCCTGGAGGTGAGGGAAAGTCTGCAGGAAAATCAAAACACCATGAAACCTAAGTTTATTTAGCAGGAAATAAAAACAACAGAGTGCAGTTAATAGTGAAAATATATTTTAGGTCATATCCTTAGATAATTGAAGGAGGGGTCTCTGTGTGCAGAATGAGGATTGATACACCTGAAGCCCCCCCGCTCACCGAGTTTATCTCCAACTATGATTTCTCCGGTGGATTCAGAGGGCTCGCCCACGCCGGCGGAGTTGCAGCAGCGCACACGAAAGCTGTAGGATTTCCCCTCGGCCAGGTCAAAAAGTGCAAAGCGTGGAGACTTTACTGGCATATTAGTGTTCACCCTCTGCCAGAGGTCTGTCCCTGAAATACACTGTAGAAGAGAAATTAGGTGTATATGAAAGCTAAATATATCAGTAATCTAACCAGCCATTTTTTCCTCACTGTTTTATTTTAATTTACTAATTTAGTAGTAAGATTATTAAAAATATGCTCAATGCTGTCTTACATTCACTGTTTTGCATTTACTGAAGTATGTGCAACATTGCAATAATTAGCACTAAGCTGCAGGATAACATACTCGATAAAAAAGATAAAAAATAATTAAAATAAAAGAAAGCCTTCATTGTTTACCGTATTTAAAGATAAGACCTCTTTATTAATGTTAAAAGCTAGTAAACTACCTTAATTAGCAACAAATGCTAGTCAAATATTACCTGTGTAATCTTATGTTGCAAAATAAATCATTTTAGATGTTGTGTGTTTTATAGATGAAATATTATTCAACAACTGCAGGTCTGCGTTTCTTCTTACCTTCTCAATGTAATACATGACTCCTTCATGACCCCTCTGCACCGGGGGCTTCCAGGCAAGCACCACATAGCTCTTGGTTGCCTCGGTTACAATGACATCCGTCGGTTCTCCAGGAACAACACCCACTGCAGGAGAAAAACAAAAACATCATGACTTAGTCCAACCCAGTAATCTATAGTTATTTTTGCAAGCTGTGCAGGCTGAAAGTTGGTGCAACAGTTAAAAACCATTGATTTGTGAAGATGAGGAGAATGATGACGATGAAAACTGATGTGGAGTAAAACTGTTGAAAAAAATCCTATAAAAATATTTTCTAAGGTTAATAAAATTAAGGGAGGGCAAATTTGAGATGTTTGTTGAGTCCCAAAGGATAATAATGCTTCAACAGACCAATTACTGGATGTGAGCCAAAAAACAAATATTAGAGGAAATTAGAGCTTGAGTGTAGGATGGTTTTTGGGTAATTCTGATCCATTTTATGAGATCTGATTATTTCAATTAAATGTGATCATTCCTTTTTCCCAATATCAGTAATAAAACAGCAAAAGTTCTCTAACCAGTGGGGTCCTCCTCTGTGAACTTGATCACCCCGGTCCATGGTGCTGAGGGCCCAGCTGGTGGCAAAGACAAACAGAAAAAAGTTTGAGTTGTTTGCTTGAGTGTGTTTCAGCAGTTTTTTTTTTGTTTTTTTACGTATCTCTAACCTTTCAGTCGAGCTCTGTCGGATGGATCCATGGCAACCACAGCTTCAGAGATGCGGGATGGACGGCTGACTCCCGCATTGTTCAAGGCCCGAACCCTAAAGACGTAAGAGCGCCCCTCCACCAGTCCTGTCACAGGGAAGCGGGCGTATTTCACTGGAGCATCATTACACTGAGCCCAGTGATGAGTGCCCACCTCACACCTGCAAACATGAAGCAAATTTAGTCTCGATGTTGAATATTTGGATGACAATTGATCCTTTATAAACTGTGGCTTGACATATACTCATATTAGTTGCAGAATTGCGACCAGCATCACTGTTTCATATGTAAAATTAAAGGCCTAGCATTCCCTGAAATGCATATCACCCACCGCCTTTCATGCCAGAGTTTTATAATAAGATCATCTCATGTTGAGAAATGACAGAGTTGCAGCTGTTTTGGTCAAACCTTGAAATTAACGTGGTGTGTAATCTCATGCAATATTGTGGGATGTCAACCTCAGCATATATGTTGTGAATAACTCTCAGCTACTACCACTTCAAATTTTAGTCCAGTACATGTAAAAGTTACTGAGTTTATAGCTATGTTTGTGTTTTTAAGGTCAGCTAGCTGTGGCAATCATCTTGAATCAAGTTGACTCAAAATTTGAATCAGCTGAAGATGTTCATCCAGTGATGATTTTTTTTATTAAAATTAAAATTTGTCCAGGGGTTCACGAGATATTTAGCTAAAAAACAGGCACACACATATGTACAAATATAGATAAAACTATAATCTTATGGCTTTTGCCCTTGTTATGTTATGTAGGCAGATGTATAAGTTTTCTTCCAAATTGTTTTCTGACCAACCTGTCGATGTAGTACCCCAGGATGGAACTGCTGCCCTCCACCGCTGGCTGCTTCCAGGTTACCACCACATAGTCCTTATTAACATCATGGCAGCGCACATCTAGGGGGGCCACAGGAACCCCTTCCACCTCCACATCAGCATCTGTGAGATCCAAACACACATATACCTAAGAAAGCACACATGACTGAATGGTGCTGCTTTTAAATTCAACAGATCTCAATTACACACTCAGGTTTCATTGTCTGGCCCACTTATGACTTAAGAGCCCAGTTTAACCCTCCTGAAGCCCTCAAAAGAGAGAGAGCTAGAGAGAGGTAGAGAAGCCCTTGCAACTTTGGCTCAATTTGACCCAAAGGCTACAGAAGGGTTAAGTGACATCAATGTGACTAAATGGATACATGACTTTATATCTTACAGTAAAATGGGAGTTTGATTTAAACAAAGCACTCATGCTGCAGCTCCTGCATGCAGACAGAAATAGAAACAAAAAATGACTCAGAGGAAACTAAACACTTCACACCAACTGCTGTGTCACTTATAGATGCAGCAGAATTAAACAGCTTCAGTTTGAAAATGTCACTGTACAGCCTCTCATACTGATAACATTAACATAACTTAGGGATTTGTTTTTGCAATGAATTCACCAACCAATGACTTTAAACACTTTACCTCTAACAAACACATAGGCTGAGTGGGTGTCAAAGCCAGATTTTGTGTTGACGCGAAGGGTATACATGCCCTCGTCTTCCTTGTTGAGGTGGGTAAGAGTGAGAATGGCACGCTCCCCAGACCAGTGGGTGTGCACCCATTTAGAGGACTTCAAGGGGGCAGCTGATGACATACATCAATAATACCAGAATCAGGATTAATTACAAGTTTAACCTACCTGGAAAGGGAAATGCACTGCATTCAATTAATTTTTCTCCTTACAGTTTCTGTACCACACGACTTGAGGCTGGTATTTTTTCACAGTGGGATAGATGATGACCGTGCAGCCCAGACTCAAAGTTTCCCCTTCACGGCCAAAAGCCACATCGAATTCGTCAATGATGGTTGTTTCAAAGGTGACACCGTGCTCAGGGCAAAATCCATCTGAGGACAGAGAGAAAATACCAACTTATTGGCCAAGAATTCTATTAAACTTTTCTGTTCTGTTCTGTTTTTAGTCTAAACCATTAAAGATATGCTCGTCTTCAGGAAAATACACTCTGCAGAGATGAGGACACTTAGGATTTCATCATCTCGAGTGACCCTTTCCATTTCCAAATGCCAGATTAAGATGATAAAGCACTGTAGTTTTCTTCCTTTTCCACTTTATGTCGAACACAAATGGACAGATATACATATTTTTAAAAGTGTCTCACGTGGTTTAGGATCAAATGGACCTGCTTCTGGACCATCTTGGAACCCTGTGGAAAAAAAATAAAAATAATAATAATATAAATAT